>CM023623.1:13953150-14553150 GCA_013358685.1 Antennarius maculatus
TTGCTTGGGGTTATTTAAGATACAGAAAACTCAGTGAAGATCAGGTCAAAGACACGGGAAGTCACATCATTTTTGGATTGACAGTCAAGACGTGACTGCAAAGTGAATAGAATTATTGATATGTGGTTAGTTTTAGTGACGGACCCGCAGGGAAGGTAAAATCACCTTGATTCATGGCGGCCTGACAGCAGGTTGTGCAACACATACTCCACTGAAGCGCTTTCTCTCAAAAGCTGTTGATTGAACCATGAAAGTGAGGCATGGGTTCGCGTAACAACATTTACAGCCAGGCTTTGATGTGAGTTTCGTGTCGGCACCTCCTTACATACTGCAATATTCTCTTTCATTTTCAGAGGCAAATACATTCATCTACCCATTTTCTATTACCGCTTTGTCTGCTGTCGCAGGTCACGGGGCAAATACATTTGGCCAACAAATATGCAAAGGATATCACTCAGAGAAGCACACTGAAACAGGAAGATAACAAAGAAAGTGGCATGAATGACACAAATAATTATTAAATCAACATTAGGAATTAGCTGCTTTAGTTCAGTGTAACTTAGTGATTGGTGACTTGTCAACCTTTAATTGCACTTTTGTCATAAAGCCGATTTGTTAGCAGCTCGGCCTGTCAGCTTTAAAGTGACACTCGCCTTTTATTATGACCGAATGCTTTATCCATCCATCCATCCCGAGGTGTTCCCAGGCCAGCTGAGAGATGTAGTCCCTCCAGCGTGTCCTAGGTCTTCTCAGTAGGACATGCCCGGAACACCTCCCCAGGGGGGCGTCCAGGAGGCATCCGGGATAGATGCCCGAGCCACCTCAGCTGGCTCCGCTTGAGGTGGAGGAGCAGTGGCGCTACTCCAAGTTCCTCCCTGGTGACTGAGATCCTCACCCTATCTAAGGGTGCGCCCTGCCACTCTATGGGGGAAAGTCACTTCAGCCTTTTGTATCAGGGATCTTGTCCTTTCGGTCAAAGACTACGAACAGAAGTGCTGATAGATGATTGCAAATTTTATTAGAATTTTATTCAAATCAATCACAATAGCAATAGCAAACTTTGATTAATAATGATTTATCACAAATTTAAGGTAATTTTTTAAAAAATTGTCTCTGTTGCTCCTTTTCTGCACACGTCCATGCACGCATGCACACACACGTTTGCAGCTCGATTGCTTTGAGTGTACACTCACAGACTGAGATGTAGTCTATCCCTCAGTCAATCAAGTACACGAGAACTCCTGCAGAATTCTTTTTTGCAGATTTTGGATGAAGGAATCCTTCACAGTTTACAGCAATGTGGGTTAAACACAGGGTAACTGGAAGGTGCCATTCCAGACAAAAATAAATTATACAAAATTATTTGGACAAAAGTATGCAAATGTGTTATTTGCCAGTGAGAAATCTCAATATCATCCATGCCACTTATTACATAACCATGTAATAGTTATAGTAGGAGAGCAACCTACATTATGTCTATTATATCCGCAACACTTGTCAGTGTTTCTGTGTTCGTTCGTCCGTCTGCCCGTCCGTCCGTCCGTCCACCAAATATCCTCACAACCATTACAGATAGAAAGATGAAACAAAAAGTGCATTACGCAGGCAGCAAAGGGGATAAAGATGAGATGATGACCTTGACCTTGAGAAAACTAGATCAAAGATCAACTTCTGTACTCACTGCGGATTTTTGGAAGGCAGTTACATGAAAACGTACACACTTTTTTTTGGCTGATGGCATCCAGAAGTGCGCTAAGTTCTGTGAGTCTCAGACTTCCGTGAGACACAAAAGTGCTTTAAACAGTCGATAAAAGGGTGGGAAAAGGTAATACAAAATGTAATAATAAGGTGGTTTAATATCAGTATGGGGAGAGTTCATAAACGTTTAAATTACTGTAAATAATAAGATAAATAGTTCATCACTCTATCACGAAAATTGTTAATCGCATATGGTTCCTGGAATGCATTAACTGCGAGGAATGGCGGCGCATTGTAAACCATTTTAAGGTACACATCTCTAGGTACACATATATAAGTTACCAAAAGGATCAGTTAGTTTGCCTGAAGTTGAGTCATAGTTAAAGATCCAGAAGATGATATAGGAGAAGACTGACTGGTTAGCCGGTTAGCACAACTGGAAATCTAAAATTATTCTCACACTCTGTAGACAGTGTGAGAATGACCTGTAGATCCAGGCAATGGACCTGGTGTTGATAATATCATTGGGTATGGGAGCAAAAGAACACTTTAGAGGTTCCACATCTCAGTCACTTATTTCTAGATGGGGCAAGATCAATAGTTAGCAAGATTTACTGCAGTGAGGAAACTCACTGCAGTAATCTCACTAAGAGCAGGAGAGTGCCTTTATGTGATTCTTTCCATGTCAGTTTTTTTTTCTGCTACTGGAAATCTCTCTTGCAGAATCAGAAAACTTTTGTCAATTTACCAATTATAACTAAAACATTTTTGTGAGTAGTATTTTTAGCAGTTAGCAGTTACTATTTTCAATATAATCTGAAAGAGGCGCATGAAAAGTACAAAATATTCTACTTATTGGAATTGCAGATATAAAATTTAAAACAGCAAGATCTGAAGAGACTTTAGAGTAATTGTCAAATTATTTGCTAAAAAGAAATAGGAAATCTGGAAACAAGCCACCAGTCATAGAGTTTTTGAATGTAAGTCGGAATATTGCTTGTTGATTAATTTCCCTAGCAGCGCAGTTGAATTGTGCTTGGCTGTTGTATTTTCTGACTTAATCGACAAGTGATTGTGTTCCCCACTGCAGCGCCAACCTAGAAAAGCATTTCAACCAGTGGTGCACAACAAAATGATCACCTCCGGAGTTTAGCTCAGGGAGATACAGATCATTTCAGACAATAATAATGCTAAACTTACTGTTCTTGTCTTCATCCAGATTTAGATGTTTGACAGCCTTTCAGCACTGAACTCCCAGTAGCGTTCTGTGTACACGTGAAGGTTAGCTATTGAGAGTCAAGCTAAAAGAACAGCTTTGACAACATGTTAACATAAACTTCTGATAATTATTTAGTCATATCAGGTTTTCAAATGGTTTGTGGAAGCAGTTGGCTGGTGTGCTGCTTAATTTCTACCTATGCACTAGCTTTGACCACAAATCAAAGCTAGTGCATAGGTAGATCAAAGCAGTAGCTTCAATCAATGGTCTTACCCACACTGGCCTTCTCCCTCGTCTTTCTATCTTATCCAGTTCCTGAGTGTACAAAAGTTGAAATTTGACCTTTTTTCTCAAGGTTAAGGTCATCATCTCATTTCCATCGCCTTTGCCGCCCGAGTAATGTGCTTTTTGGTTCATCTTTCTATCTGCAACGATTGCGAAGATATTTGGTGGACATATTAACGGATGAACGGACGGACGGTCGAACACATGAACACTGACAATTACAACATGTCACCGCTTTGAAGGGGGATGTAAAAAAACACTACAACTGAGCCAAATACTTCTTTGGCAAAAACGAAGTCAGGAAGCCTACAAGTATGCACTCAAATAGAGATGCCACAGGGCAATAAAGCATTGCCAACTCAGCATGACAGTCACTTTAGGCAGTGTTACTGCCTGAACAGTTCAAGTTGCTCTGCATTGCAGTCTGGTGAACTATTTTACATTTTATTGCTAACATGTTAAAGTGTGTCCCTGATCACCTCCTGAGTTGGTTTTGGTCAAAAAATGAGTCTCCATTTTCAGTCCGCTTTGAGTGTGTTTACACCTATTGCAGAGATGGTTTCTGGTTTCAGTCCAGTCACAGATACAGTATATTAATTGGAAGCGTTCAGCATTGGGTACTTCTGAATTGTTTGGTGACTTGCTACACCGAGGACAAATATTTAAAGTTTGATGTATGTGTAGGTTCTCAGTTATCCAAGTCACAGTTTTGGATATTCAAAGCTTCAAACTTCTTTGAAGATGGACTGTAGGAGACAATAAAAAATTCAGGTGTATGAATGTACTTTCAGTTTGTGGATCTAAACTGTAATGAATCTACAATTTGGAAGTCAAAGTTAGAACTTTTCCAGACCGGGTCAAAAATATTTTGTTGTTGCTAAACTCACTAACAGTTGATGTGATGCTTTCTGTACTCTTAAGTTGTAAGCTCATTTAGAAAAAAACAAAACCTGCCCAAGTGTATTAAATTTTGCATGCATGAATCAATAAGAGTTGTATATAAAATGCAAAAACTAACTCATAATCCCTATTGTCTGATGAGTATTTTTTCTTGAAATCTTAACATTTCAAATGACACCTAAAAGAAAATTCTTTCTGGGACTTCTTCCTGTCTGCTCGTTTGTTCATTTGTTAATGGCACTGGGATAGTTTTTAAAACCAAGAAATCAAAAAAATGCAAATATATTGTTTCAGTTTGTATTATAGAATTGGTCCTGAGGCAATTAAGCTGCGTGTTGAACAAAAAAACAAGCTCATCAAATCCAATTACCACTAATTAATTGATACGTTGTAAACATTGGTCAGATGTTCCAGCAAGGGATTCCTGGTAATGCAGAATGTAAATGAACTGACATATTAATGGTCTCAGGGAATTTCTTCATGAAATTTTGGTGGATGATCTATCAGGAGGGGGAAACACTAGTTTCTGTTACAAGTTGTATCAGCCAATCCCATGTAACTGTTCATTTACTGAATGCAGGTACACAGTCCACTCATGTAAATTCATGAAGTCATCTCTGATGTTCAGTTCCCTTCCCATATCTCAAGTTGCTAATGAGGTTTTAAACGGTGGTGCAAAAGAATGACTTTGTAATTGTATTTGTCATCAGCATATCTACTGGTGGATTCATAACATCAGCCAGAGGGTAAGTTGTTGTCAGACAGAAGCAGATATGTTTCAATATTTTATTTCCAGGTTGATTTATTTATATTGTTTTTGCTTCAGAAAATTTCAGATAAACATGAAAAATCTGTAGCTGTCTGATTCTAATATTGAGAGGTTTATTCAAGTAGCCATCTGTCTGATTTAATCTTGCACTCTTTTGAGAGCATTATATAGTTAGAGTGAGTCAAGCAGAGATGTTGACAAATGACACTGAGGAACAACACATCAGTTTCAATAAAGTAACAAATGAAATGCCCTGCATAAAGCAGAGGAAGATGAACAGTTCTGTCTGTCCTGCTTTGTAAAGCATTACTTTTCAAACACCAAAATATTTACTCCAGCCACATACTGGAGGTAAAGGCAGACTGCTTATCAAGGGAAGAGGAATAGGAATCAGAATCAAATCAAAGCCATCAATCAACCCCTATTATAGGTAGGAAGATGGAGTGGCATTTGGGTATCTGCCCCTTCCCTCTGGAACTCTTTGCCCAAACTGACCTTTACGTATTCAAACAAGAACCAAGGCAGTCAGAGACTGCAACATCCAGCGACTTACCCTAACCTACTTCCAGGGTAGGTCAGGGTACCCTGAAAGTAGTACCTGACAAGTGCATAGCTTTGAACTTTCAGGGTAGGTCAAAGCTATGCACTAGCTTTGACCATAGATCAAAGCTTTGACCATAGATCAAAGCTAGTGCATAGATCTAAGCTAGTGCATTGATTTATGGTCAAAGCACTAGCTGCAGACATGAGGATGCATGAGTCCGTGGATTTATGTGTGTGTGTGTGTGTGTGTGTGTGTGTGTGTGTGCGTGTACGTACGTGTGTGCGTGTGTGTGTGTGTGTGTGTGTGTGTGTGTGTATGTGCGTGTGCATACGTGTGTGTGTGTGTGTGTGTGTGTGTGTGTGTGTGTGTGTGTGTGTGTGTGCTTACGTGCGTGCATGTATGATACATCGGAAAGTGAACCGGTAACTGTCTGGATATGACGGGACATCTGTATGTGATACAAAAATATTTAATTCTCTATGAATTAATGCTGAAACTCCATCAATGGGATCCTTGTCAAAAGAACAAGTCATGTTTGCCTCTAAAATACCTCTAGAATACAGTTATTTATAAAACTGAACGTGGGTCAAACTCTCTGTCCGACAGAACCAGGAAAAGAAGCTGCGTGAGCGGCTGTGAAAGGGGGAGGAGTCAGAGGAAACCCTGGGTTAGTGAAATAAAACCTGCTCCTGACCAGGTTAACTTCAGAGAGTCTGTTACTGCGGTAACAAACCCAGAGGTTCAGTTTACCTCGCTTCATGAAACAGGCCAGGGTTACTGGTCTAACTCTGGGTTTGTGAAACCGAAAACCCTGGTTTTCCCTGATTTCAGGGTTAACTTACCCAGGTTTTCCACTAAACCTGCTTTGTGAAATGGGCCCACTATTATTTTTAATATTATTATTGTTATGATTATTATTAATCATAATAATAATAATTATAACTCATGGTGGCGCAGTGGGTAGCGATGTTGCCGCAAAGCAAGGTGGTTCTGGGTTCGCGTCTCGCTCTGTGCAGAGTTTGCCTGTTCTCCCCATGTCTGCGTGGGTTCTATCTGGGTTCTCCAGCTTCCTCCCACCTTCAAAAATATGTGCTTCAGGTTAATTGGCCATTCCAAATTGCCCGTAGGTGTGAGTGTGTGCGCGTGTAGCTTTGTGGTGCTCTGGCATCGTGCCCGGAGTTGCCCCCGCCTCACGCCCTAAGACAAGTTGGGATAGACTCCAGCTCCCCCCGACCCGGGACAACGGATGAAGCGGTTTGAAAAAATGGATGGATTCTTATCTCGCAATACGGTTCCATGACTAACCGTCTCCTCGCACCTTGCTAACACCTTGATGGCATTATTATTATTATTATTAGTAATAATTATTATTATTGATAAATATTTATATTATTCATAATAATTGTGTTAAAATGTACCAGCGGGAACCCGTGGAAATTCCACGACAAAACATCAGACTTCGTGAGTTTGGTCCTGGTGAATAAAGCATCGGGGTTCCCCACACAACATAGTGAGGTCTGTCACAATCAAAGAATATAGACCGCTATGGTTGATGAAGCCAAAATGGCTCCGTAAGTGAGAGACATGGACAAATGTGCAGACCGGCGCTAACTCAGCTAGCGGCCCAAACTTCCAGGTTGACGCTGGAAGCGTAACAGGGTGAGGTTTTCAAGTGAGCTTATTCAAATTTATAGGTGAGGAGATGTGAGTGGCAAAACAAAAAGGAATATTCATTGACAAAACATTTTAGTTTTCCTTTTTTTTTTTGTAAAAGCATAAAGAAAACTCTGGAAGATCCTTGATCTTCTGTTTGTTGCTTTTATTTAACATTAAAATTTTCAGGGATCCAGGACAACCTGGGTTGGCTAATGACACACAACCCTATCCACGTTCAAGACCTACAGCAAAATGGTAGGGTCTCTTACATATGACATGACATGCAGTTCTAATTATAACTCACTCTTTGTGCTTTAACCATCATGTATCCATTTTGGAAACAGCCAGAGCATCTTTGGCTTTGGAGCAAGATATCCATAACAGTGCATCCACCATAAGTGGCAGTCCATTTCCTTTCACATTAGGGCCCGGCCAAAAGGAAATATTTTTTCCACTTCTCATTGTGCACAACAGCATATCCGTCTTTCATCTGAGCCAATGACGATCAATTATGCATGCAAGCTAGGCATGCTTTTCTAACTAAAGTACATGAGAGCATCACAGCTGACGCTGTGAGGCACCAACATGTTTGTGGAGGTCAAAGTGTCGTCAGAGTCCCTTATTTGTGTTTTGCTTCAGACCTTCCACTCACATTACAGGCTGCAAGAGGAAACCCAATTTACATTTTATTGCCACAATATCTTGATCAGATGTGTTCTTGCAAACCACTTGTTAAATGTGTCTGAAAACAGATTCTAACAATCAACTCTGCATCTTTAAGAGCCACACCCATTGTAGCTGAAAGCACTGCAACAAAGGGATCTGTAAGCCATGGTATATCCCTGCATTAATAATAATGTTAATGATGTGAAAGACCTAAAAGCCCATTTTCTAAATCAGCTTTTTTATTGTCAGAAATGTTTTTCTCTACAGAACACTTTACTTATCAAACATGAAAGATAACTGTGATTAGATGTTTCCCAGTCTTTTCAATGCTTTGAAGTGGATGGAGGTCAGATTGTGTGCTTCACTTACCAAGGCTGCTGTCAATCAAATCAAAATCAAACTAAATCACCACAAGGTCCTGAAGAAAAGATTGTGTTTCATAGATATAGTTAAAAAGGCATTAATTCCTCTCCACTTTTAAAGAATAAATAATGAGAAGAGTACATTTAGCTGCAACTGGATAAAATTATTATTACATCCCACGAAGGAGGATGTATTGTAATTGTCAGTTTTTGTGTGTTTGTCCGTCCGTCTGTTTTGATCCACCAAATATCTTTGCAACCGTTGCAGATAGAAAGATGAATCAAAAAGCACATTACTCAGGCAGCAAAGAGGATGAAAATGAGATGATGACTTTGATCTTGAGAAAACTATACCAAGGTCAAATTTCAACTTTTGTACACTTATGAACCGGATAAGTTAGAAAGACGAGTGAGAAGGCCAGTGTGAGTAAGACCAGAGATCAAAGCTAGTGCTTTGATCTACCTATGCTTTGATTTACCTTGACCTATGAAGGTAGGTCAGGGTAAAATTTTGAATTCTGGGGTGTTGCGGGATGTTGCAGTCTCTGACTGCCTGGGTTCTAGTTTATTAATTGTCTTTTGCTCCTGTAGGTTTACCTTTAGTTAGCAGCACAGCTTTGAGGAGTACCATGTCAGATCAGTATCATGATTTTTTTGTCCAATTGACTGCTTGATGGATGGATTACCATGCATTTTAGTAATAAGATCCATGTCCTTCTAGGGATAAATTAGTGTGAATTTTTCTTTTAGCAATGCTTTCCTCTCAAACGTTCAGCTTACGATACTTTAACCATTATCTTGTTACCATGCTAAGGTAATGAGATAAACACGATGACTACATATTATTGTATTTGCATAAACAGCTGATTTGCATGTATTGGCTTACTACCATGTGAAGCTAAGAATTTGATGTTGGCATCAAAATACATCATTATATTAGCATTAGTGTTGCATGCATGCTAGTGTGCTAGCATTAGCGCTTATCTTACAGTGCTATCAGTAACTTTTATATGCAACATCTTGTGTGGCACAAGCCTCCTTTCATGTGTGATTGTTGATCGTTCTTCTCCACCAGCCTCCAAAAAATTCTCGTCGGCACTGATCTAAAATTCCTGGCTCATGAATGGTGTTTTACACTAATGTCAAACTGTTGTAATGTTTCAGTTGAGTTCATCTGTCATCAAACCGTGGACATTATTGTAAAAAAAACCATCTTAAACCGACTTCCTTTATTTGGATCTAAGTTGGTTTTAATGATGTAAAATCTCACTACATTACTTAGTTGGAACAAGAAACATGTATGTTAAATATCTCACTGTGAATTCAACAACTACTTTATATGAAGCTCCGATTAAGCGCCCTTTTCTGCCAGTGTTTTCCCTGTTGTTGTTGTTTTCCCCCATGTAACAGAGTTGTAGCATGAGAAGTTTTACTTATTAACATACTCTGTAATTTAGGGCGGCAGCTGTACAGTAATTGTGCAGGATGTGCAGGAAGAAAGTAATTAGATCATTGCAATGCTGTGTATTGCCTGCAGCTGTCTGTTTTTCATCAGTTTTTTTTCTAAGTGGGTCTGTCATAGCCCCTTCTCTGTAGTCCAATTACATTGTTATTCATATATCATAATTCTTTAAGCAGTGAATGATGGCTGTTTTAATATGCACTGGATGTGGCAATGGATTTACACAATGTCCACAGGGTGTGTTTGACTTGAATAAAATTAAGGACATAACAGGGACAATTTCACATGCAGGAGAATCTGTTTTTCCAGAAGATGCAACTCATTAGAGCTGAATTTTCCCCACCAGAGCAGTAATTAGTTATTTTGATGTGTTTCTGTAGCTGAAATACAGAATGCTGACCACATATCACATGTTATGATCTTTCTCAATTAATCAGGTGCTTCTGAAATGGTGGACGTCCGTTACAGGAAGGGTTCCTACCTAATATTAAAATGGGCTGAAATGCGTTGTTGGGTTGCTGTCATTCCTACTCTCCACACATTATCTACTCCTGATTTCTTAGATGTAAAAAGAGAATCTTTTAAGCACAACTAAATGGCTTTTCCCTTCCTTACTGCCTTCCCCTGAGCCTACTTAACCTCCACATGTTAAAAGATGAAGATGTCAGGTGTAGAAACAATTCTGTTAGCTTCGCTAAATAAACAAGGGGACTAAACCTCTTTCTAAGTGCTTCCAGGGTCTCTATGATAAGATGAATTTCGGCAGCTGAACCTAACTCTATCCGTCATCTGAGGTGGTCTGTGATGTTGTCTTTGTTTCTGTAACCTCATGTCTTATTAATTAAGCTGGCCACGTCTTTTCAGAACTCTCTGTAGCAGAGGCAGGTTACCGTGGTAGCAATATCACACTATGCTTCCATGTGAATGGTGGTGTGTGAAGTGGCGCAAATAACCTTTTTTTTTGAAAGAATTCATTATTATTCTAACATGTCCATGTCTGTTGAGACAAACAATCATGTGGCAGAATTTGAAGTTGTCCACAAATTATTTTTTTTTAAGTGGGCTGAAATACATTGTTGGGTTGCTGCCATAGATAAATGGGCTGCCATTGACGTTCTTGTCTGTGTTTCAGTGCGACATAAAGTGTTTAAATATCATATATACTCCGCAGGTTTCACATCTGAACTTAATGCAGTTAATTACAATACCTCCTCCTTTCTTGTATTTGATTGTGACAATAATTGATTTAAAAATGTTTTAATTAAGCTTAAATGTAGCCGCAAGAGGTCACAAGCCAGTGTCTTATTGTGCCGGTCCCAAGCCCAGATAAATACAGATGGTTGTGTCACGAAGGACATCCGGCGTAAAACTTTTGCCAAATCAAACATGTGAATCAAATCTATGACTTCCATGCAGGATCGGTCGAGGCCCAGGTTAACAACGACTGCCATCAGTGCTGTTCACCCACAGGATGTCGGTGAAAATTGGACGACTGTTGGTCGAAGAAGAAGAAGAGGAGGAAAGTGTGTTCATAGGAAGAAAGAGAAGAGGAACACCAAGAGTATAGGACTGAGAGTACGGACATTGAATGTTGGAACTGTGACAGGAAAACAGAGAGTTGGTTGACATGATGCAGAGATGGAAGGTAGACATACTGTGTGTCCAGGACACCAGGTGGAAAGGTAGCAAGGTTAGTACTTTAAAGAGTTGATGAACGAGGAAAATGAGGAGGAAGAAAGACTAAAAGAGGTGGCTGTTGTGGACCAGGAAGTAGCAAAGATTAGTCAGGATGAAGTGAGGAGGGCACTGAAGAGGATGAAGTGGTCCTGATGATATACCTACGGAGGTATGGAAGTGTCTAGGAGAGGTGGGGAGTTTCTGACTGGGCTCAACAGGATCTTAGATAGTGAGAAGATGCCTGAGGAATGGAGAAGTGTGCTGGTGCCCATTTTTAAGAACAAGGGAGATGTGCAGAGTTGTGGCAACTATAGAGGAATAAAGCTGATGAGCCATACAATGAGGTTATGGGAAAGAGTAGTTAAAGCTAGACTAAGGGCAGAAGTGAGCATTTGTGAACAGCAGTATGGTTTCATGCCAAAAAAGAGTACTACAGATGCAGTATTTGCTTTGAGGATGTTGATAGAGAAGTACAGAGAAGGCCAGACGGAGCTGCATTGTGTTTTTTGTAGATCTGGAGAAAGCTTATGACAGGGTGCCCAGAGAGGAACTGTGGTATTGTATGAGGAAGTCTGGAGTGGCAGAGAAGTATGTTAGAGCGGTGCAGTACATGTATGAGGACTGTAAGACAGTGGTGAGGTGTGCTGTAGGTTTGACAGAGGAGTTTAAGGTGGAGGTGGGACTGCATCAGGGATCAGCTCTGAGCCCCCTATTGTTCGCTATGGTGATGGACAGGCTGACAGTGAAGGTTAGAAAGGAATCTCCATGGACTATGATGTTTGCAGATGACATTGTGATCTGTAGTGAGAGTAGGGAACAGGTGGAGGAGACGATAGAGAGGTGGAGGTTTGTCCTGGAAGGGAGAGGAATGAAGGTTAGCTGCAGTAAGACAGAGTACATGTGTGTGAATGAGAGGGACCCAAGTGGAAGAGTGAGGTTACAAGGAGAAGAGATCAAGAAGGTGGAGGATTTAATGACTTAGGGTCAACAGTCTAGAGCAATGGAGAGTGTGGAAAAGAGGTAAAGAGTGTAAGGTGTGATGTGTTACAGAAGAGTTTCAGCTGAAATGAAAGGTGTACAAAACTGTGGTGAGACCAGCGATGTTGTTTGCTCTAAAGACAGTGTCACTGAGGAAAAGACAGGAGACAGCTGGAGGTAGCAGAGAGAAGATGCTTAGGTTCTGTCCCTCTGATGAGTACATCAGAGGGACAGCGCTTGTTAGAGGTTTTGGAGTTAAAGTCAGAGAGGCCAGACTGAGATGGTTTGGACATGTTTGGACACATTAAACTAGATTTGGAGAAGTGGAGATAAAGAAAACCAAAGTCAGAATGGTTGAAACAATTGATTAGGCATAGCTTGTTTCTCAATGAAATCACTGTTTAATGTATTCCATATTATAAAACAAAACAATGTTTGAGTGCGTGAATCACCCTGTTTACTTTAGATGATCAATTTGTCTTACCAGACTCAAAACTACTGCACTTCTCTCTGTACTTTTATTTATAATATTGATCTTTACTGCCAGACAATCAAGTTAATTCCAGAAAGTCTCCCTACAATTTATTATTGAGCAGTTTTCTCTTACAATTTGAAGACAACATGAACGTGTGACCTGCTTCTGGGGAGTGATAGTTGTTTTTGTTCTTTGGAATACTGTCTATAGAGTTCTTTTGTAAATACAAGGTTGTATTTCTTTTATAAATATGTTGTGATCAATAGCTGACAGGCAATATTTATCCTTCATGAAGTGTGCCTGTGATTTTGTTTCATAAGTCCGCTATCTTGGAAAATCTCAAGCCCCATATACTTAAATTTTGACATTATATATTTCTCCCTACACAGTGGGAGATAAATTGGGTAAATTATCTTCTGTGCTTGCAGAAGTTACAGCATGTTCCTATTATTCTATCCAGGCCATAAATAGTCAGAAACCTGTGACACTTTTAATTAAACTCAAAAGCTAAAGCTGTCAGACTTTGTGTTCAGCCCTAGCCTTCTTTGATCTTAATGGATGCTTGTGGTCCATTATGCCTCAGTGCTGGATCCCCTGTGTCAGCTCCGGAGAGTGATGCTGAATAATGGGGCTCTGTCAGATCTGGTGGTAAATATGCATCATCACACAAAGACGTCAAATTGTCTGAGGAAAAGAAAACATCTCTTCGTCATTAATCAACCAATGAAATGAGGAAATGACCATGCACATGCACATTTTAAATTCAATTTCTAAAATGATAAAATGTAACATACGATTGGCAATTTGCTAAATCAAGAGGTAAACAATTCTCTATCAGAGTGCATTCCCTGATTTGATTTGACATAGAAGAGAAAGGGCAGAGTTTGGATAAAATTTTGATGTAATGGAAATGCTAGAGGAGCATGAAATGGCATGTAGCATCTGGACCAACAGCACTTTATTTGTGAGGCATGCCGCATGTAGTTGAATGAGCTCCACCATGTGACAAGACCAGCTCTGCTCAAGATTTGACTGAGTTCTTCATCTTTGCCTAGTCATACTGGTCTGCACTGATGGACAGGTAGATATGGGATTACCATTTTGCAGCAGTCTATCAGATTGCAGCGTGAGGATGGAAATCCAATTACCACTTCATTCTCTGATATCATGCAGGGAAGGAGCTACTCCAGATAGAGGATGCTAGAAATATTGTTAAGGGGAACAAAAACCTTGTTACGATGTACTACATGCAATTATTTTATATTAGATTAACAATAAATATATTATGAAGCATCTTTAACTTCTGCAATGGGATGAAACAGATGCATGAGCAGCATGACTTGGCACACATGGAGTCTCAGGATGACCACAGTGATTGCACAAATATCAGCCACTCTTTGTTACTGTTGCTAAGTCAGGCGATTTTTTTAACAAGCATTTGGTGATGTCTGCATTGTTAAACCACCTACTGTGGCGAGAGCTTGTTTAGATTTTGGAGACAGCACAAAAATTAAAGTGAAAACTTTGTGGAAATTGTCAGAATTTCTGCTCTGCTGTGTTTTGTGGGTAATGCCCATTGTGGTCCCTTAGAGGCCAGTTCAATTCCGGTGTCACATTTAATAGGACACATTGACACATTATGTCCCAACAATATGTCAACAGAAATATTGCCAAACAAATCAACAGGAAATGAAATGCTGTATGCATATACAGTTATATAAATGTTTTAAAATTGGTATTAACTGTTGGCTGTGGAAAAATTAAGTTATAAGCACTTATATATCATGTTTTATTAATATTAACTAAAAGACAAAATTTACCAACAATGCCCTTTGTTTTGCCATAATTTGACATGAATAAGTAGAACACTGTCTCTGTTTTTTGGTCTGCAGCAACCTCTGAGGAAAATATATGTAATTTCACCCCACTAAGATCAGTAGTTAGTCCTTAAAGTTGTTTTTTAGGTATTTAGTGCAAGGACTGAGGCATATATCCAGATGAGTTTTTCTGCTGAAAATCTGCTGCCTGCTGAGCCTACAAATAATGCAATTGAGACAGTGACGTGCGGTCAGGGGAGGCAGGTGAGGCACGGCATAATATACGTTATGTAGGGTTTTTTGTCAACAACTGTATGTGTGTAACGTCTTTCTTGAGTTGAGTGATCCTGAAACCACTGGGAAGAGGCATGAAGTGAGGCACACAGTTCTCCTGCCTCATGGTAGGGGGCGCTGGTGATCCCAGGGATTCAGCCGATGATTCCTCTTCTTCGGCCGCAGAAGAAGTGACAGCAAACTACAGCCATTTGTTTGTTTTCCGCTCGCCTTGCCTTACTATTATAATGGAGGATTACATATCTCACCTTAAATTTTTTTTGCTGCTTTTGTTCAGAAGGAGCGGTGCATGGACTTCATTTAAACGTAATATATAAACAAACATGTAGGTAACAACATAACGTTTTTTGTTTTTTGTTTAATCTTCTCCCTCGTTTTTCTATCTTATCCGGTTCCTGAGTGTACAAAAGTTGAAATTTGACCTTGACATAGTTTTCTCCAGGTCAAGGTCATCATCTTATTATCATCCCCTTTGCCGCCCGAGTAATGCTTTTTGTTTCATCATCTTTCTATCTGCAAAGATATTTGGTGGACCTACTAACAGACGGACGAACAGACGGACGAACAAACGGACGAAAACACAAAACACTGACAGTTACAATACATCATCGCTTTGAAGCAGGATGTAATTACAATGCATCCCCTTCGTGGAATGTAAAAATTTCAAAATGAACAATATCCAAGTTATCAATGGAAAAATAAGCATTCACTTGCATAAAGCATGTTTTTTGGCAGGTTGATTATGAACCTTCTAAAAATCTCCAATACACTAAACATTGGAAGAGAAATTTGGCTGATTTTGGCTGAATCTAAATCAGATGCAAGACTGATCAGTTGCCTGGCAACAGTGTTGGTATTGGCATCAACAGTTTTTTTTCCAGCCTACAGCCTCTAAAGCCATGCTTTGTGTCATTCTGTGTGTTACTACAAATACACCACATATTTTTTAATTGAAAATAAATAGTCCTTAATTTTAGGAGGTTAAAATAACAATAATAATAATGACATTTATGATTTAAGGCAAAAGTTACAATACATGAGAAGCACCATGCTCTACAAACACTGATCAAGTGGAGCGCTGAATATATTTAAATGCCTGAAAGCTCCTTCCATTTCTTTCCTCATCCACACTGTGTTCGAATAAGGCTGAGTCATCATCTAGCTAATCTGATCATGTTGAACAACAAACAAAGGAGTTTTCATACTCAGACTTCACCTTGGCTCATCCTCAACTCCTGCAGAAAACATCTTTGTATAAAACTTTGAATAAATGTTCAGATAATGTTGTTTAGAAGATGGCATATATATTTCCAAAAAATAATTTTGTATCCACAGCTGTTAAGCTCTTTGGCCATGGAGTATGTTTGACCTTTGGATCTTGCTTTGTATGGTATTTTTTCAGCTATGTGGACTGAATAAAGAAATATGACCTGTAGACATGTATTTTTCTTTTCAAATTCCCCAGGCATGAATAAACATCAGTTTAAGCTGATAAACTGCAAAGGTTAATCTCTTATTTTCATGTAGTGACAGAGAACTGCAGTGTCGCTCATCAGTTGCGACACTGCTTTACGGCAAGACCGTAAGTGTGTGCGAGTGATGCCCACGTGCGTAACTGATGCACCTGCCCGCACCTGTTGATGTTCTGTTCGACAGCCGATAATAAAGGCCTGTTCTGAAACGTTTAGTTTCCACCCGTCATTCTACACTTATATGACATATGACACCTATACAGCTTACAGTTTTAACTGCTGCAGATTTACCATCTCCTTTGTAGCAGTCATTCATTTTCATATCACTTCCTCCGTTTTCGCGGGTCATGGGGGCTTCTGTAGCCTATCCCAGAGGACTTACGGACATGAGGCAAGGAGACGCTCCTCAATAGTTTGTCAGCAAATGCTGGAAAAGTTTGTAGCAATGTCTTGATATCAATGTCAAACAATTTTAGACAAATCATCAGCACTTGCAAGAGACCATTTCTTTTTAATTTTCCACCAACAAGCTTATTCTTAACATTGTAAAACTTTAGACATAAAGTATTTGACATCTTACTAATAACACCAATGTAAGTCTGTTGCAATGTTGACAAAAGTCATGCAATATCTACAAAACCTCATGTGTTTTATTATGCCTTATGTTTTACTTTATTAGTTAAAGCGAGCAAACAAGCTTATTCAGCTAATAGCACAAGGAACAAAATGAATCATGCATCACTCTAAAACAGAGGTTTCTATATAATTAAATGTAAGTTGGAATCCTTTTTTGCTACTCACAACAAAAAAAAAAAAAGCTGATGTAAAACACACAAAGCACCAAGCATCATTGATGCTGCAAGACAGAGCCTTTCTCCCTTCATCTTCTCCTTTGTTCTCTTTGCACTAGACTGTGTATTAGCTATCAGGAATGTGATGGGACAAGGGTTGTCTTTTAACCCTTGAGCTTTTTTTTAAATCCATTTTAGTTTTATGCAAACTGAACCTGGTACTGAGGTTTCATGAGAGGTGGGACAGTCTTTGGTACAACCTCAGTTATCTTGTTTCATGTTCCAATCCTATCTGCTTTCATCCTGGATCAGTTGTATAGGTTCTGGTCCTGTTTGGTCTACCTGTTCTGAAGTAGAAATTAATATCAATTGAACTTGATTAATCTAACAAAATCCAATTTCTGCACTTCCGTTTCCAACGATGACGAGTGTGTTATTGTTATACAGTGAAGAAAAAAAAAAAAAAATGACGTTCAGTAGAGCCATCACCATGGTGATACTGTAATATTCATGAGTTGTTGTTTCCAGCTCACTGGGAATGGATAAATGAGCACTTAATCACTATATATTGCGTTTCTTTAAAAGAATGATGCAATGTCGCATGCTAAGGTAAAATTCTCATCCTCACCAATTGATGATGTATCACAGAAGACATGTAATAAAAGAGATACAGCGTCTGCACTTGAACAAAAAAAGCAAAGGTCAGGTGGGTAGAAAAATTATGTCATGTTAAAGATTTGATGCTTGTGTAGATTGTTATTCAGCCAGGTCATGGTTATGTTTAAAGTTTCTATCTGAAGCAACCACTCTTCTAGGGGTTGAAGATATTTTGCCTCTCACCCAAGAGACCTGAGTTTTATCTCACTGTCACTGGTTGGGAGTGCAAATATAAACTCTTCCGAAGTTGATAAAACACTGATAGTCATCAAGGTCACACCAGCAGTTGTTTCTAACAGCATTGTTATAGCTCATTACAGACTTTGAGAACATCAGTGTGGATGCCTGTGCGTTGTAAACTGTATTTCTTACGTTAATACAATTTTAGGAGTAAGTGTTGCTGTAAGTGTTGTTGATGAATGTAATCGTCCTATGTTTGTGACAGTCCATTATTTCAGAACTCCAGGACTCAGAAAAATGTCACACTGGACCAAAGCCCGTTTTATTGAAAAAAAAAAAAAAATTACTAAACAGAACAAACGGTATTTTCTATTAAAGCACACCCATGCAGTGACTACTGGCCCCCATAGTGCTGATTCAGAGTACTGTAGTTGTATTGGGCTTTCCTAACCTAATCTGACCTGACAAGAAAGTGATTGCAAAAAGGAAGCATCAGGACAGACTGGGGTTGCCTACGTAGAATTACTGGACTATGAAAATCACTGTTCAAGGAACAGCACAAGTATATGTGTTCATAGCAACAGATACAGAATTTATATCTAAGGTTGTTTAACATTATACATGAGACGCCTTATAAGTGTTGTCAATCGCTAAAAAAATGTATTGAGTTAATCATGAAATAAAATGTTAGTATTAGTGGATTTAAAACAAATCCATATGTCGTGGAATGAAGAAAGGCATGGTCGTAATGATCAGAGTGCTTTTACTTAATGATATCTCTGCTTGTTTTTTTTTAAATTCTATCCTTTTTTTTAATTACACATAGTTCTGGCTGGTCACAAACGAGACTTGTATTTCATTAATTGAATGTTTTAGTGGACAGGGATTTCAGCGCACCCACATAGCTGAAGTAGTGCTTCTACTTTTCCAGCTTATACTCAGTTGAGGTTTATATGACTAAACTGTGTTTCTGTTCTGCTAATGTTGCCTTCAGTGGGTAATGAGTTAAATTCCAACATGTGCATACTTCATCTTGAGTGACTCCTCTTCTTGATGATGACAGGCTTGATGCACTTTTGGCTCAGCCATGTTTGTAGAGATGTGTTTGAAAAATAAACCTGCTGTCATGGAGATTCACTGTGATTACCCTCTGTGTGATGTGCACTACACAGGACATCTGCTCCTGCAGTGGACTCCTTCTTGTCATGAGCACTGTCTAGGACAAAACTGCAGACTTGTTGTTCTTCAGTTGAACTATAACTCATAAATGCAGAATGTGTGTAAAGCTTTGGTTTATCTATAATTCTATCTGGGAGCTTGTTATACAATGCACTGCAGAGTTTTGTATCATTCAGACACAGATACTTGTGCTATTGCTGTTCAGGTTATTGTTTTTACAATGATCTAATACTGTACACTATTTTACAATTTTCAATTGATAATAATGCAAACATATGTAATGTATGCAGAAGATCAGTAATGAGGACAGCATGTCCTAAACTCCATGAAAAGGATCACTAAAATAGTTGCCTTTCTTTATTCTCTTTTTGTGACCGACCAAAAGGAATACAAGTGTTTGATCCTTTCAGGAATACATTTAACATATCATGTGAAAGTGCTTGTTTCAAGAGAACAAGTGAAGACTGAGCACCACAATAGAAAATATGATACAATGGCAGGCATCACACTGAAGCTAAGGTTTTCATTTAACATAAAGGAATGATAGAATTCTGAGAAAACGTAACCACAATTCAGGATGTGAACAGGCTGTATGCACACACACCGTACTCCATAGCAGATATCATCTGTGATTGTTTCTTGGTTGATAGGTTGATTGGTTGGTTGGTCATCTGGTCAAACGGACAGATCTAGGTCTGTTTTTTTCCCCCATCTTTCTTTAATGGGATTACTGGACTTTAAAAATAATAATATATATTTTCTTGCGGAATAATGCATGGATTTTGTTGAGGGAAATTCCATGTTATGTATCAGTAATTCCATGTTAAGTATCAATAATTTAAAGTACAAATCATCATTCATCCGCCATAGTGGGTCACGGGGAGCTGGAGCCTAACTCAGCTGGCATAGGGCATGAGGTGGGGGACACTCCGGGCACGACCCCAGTGCACTGCGGAGCCACACAAAGACAGACAACCACGCACACACACACACACACTCACTCACTCCTACGGGCAATTTGGGACTGGCCAATCAATCTGAAGCGCATGCTTTTGGAGGTGGGAGGGAGCCGGAGAACCCGGGGAGAACCCACGCAGACACGGGGAGAACATGCAAACTCCACACAGAGTGGGACTCGAACCCGGATCCGCCATGTTGTGAGGCAACAGCGCTACCCACTGCGCCACCGTGCCGCCCCTGTGTGATTGTATCTCACAAATGTTTTAGTGGATAAGACAACATTATATTTATTTTGAATAAAATGTGAGAACTGTGTGTAGGACAATAATAGACGAAATTTGAACTTAATGATAGGGTGCCTGTAAGATGAGTCCAAAGACATATGTATATTGAAACTTAGAAATGTTGTGGTCTCTTGTGCACTTTGTGACTTTGCAATACTGGCACCTGTGGTAAATATCTAAATATTCAGATATTCTCTAAGAATAGATCAATAATTGAGCTTATTTTATCCCATGTTGCAAATTAATCCTAAATATGCCAAAACTGGAGCACAGGTCTATCCCAAGGGACTTGTCTCTACCTCAGATTTCTGCTGTAGTGGCACTTATTGAAGTGAATCTGTGACTCCTGTACAATTAGATCAGTGTTCCTACAAAGGGTATCTTTAATGAGCAATGCTGAGGTGCTGATTCTGATCATGTTACCTCCCTTGTGACTTCATTATGTGATTGGTTCAAACAGTTTGACGTGTTCCACTGCAAAACTTAGCTTATTTAATTAGTGATAATCATATTAAACAGTGTGATAAATATGATTTTTTACTTTCTTGGAGATAGTTAGATGAAAAGATTAACGCCACTCTGTCTGGTAGATATGCTACAGTGATTGGACTTCAGCTGATTAGCTTATCTTTACACTTGGGGACTTAGGCGGTCATGTGCACAGGTAGCAAATCCTCAAAAAGCACCCCGAAATCAGCAGTCATGTGGCATTAAGCAAGTCGTTCTCAATCCTCAGGGAATGCAATTCAGTACTGAAAAAGAAGAAGAAGATAAAGGCAATGGGTGTAGTTCTAAGATGTGTGGGAATCCTGCCACTGTGAGAATGTGAGTGGACCATGAATAGACTGTTAATGGTGGCATCCTAAGACCATTATTCTAGAGAGAACATTGAGCCTTTACTTTTTACTTTGCCAGTCTTTTTTGTCTTTGAAAAGGATCCAAACATGGCTTTGCTCCATATCCATTCAGAATGCATTTCTAATGAATAAATACAAAAGAGTTTGATTTAAATATTATAGACTAAACAAACCTGATGGCTAAAATGTTACAGATAATCAAAATGTCAGAAAATGTGAAGAAGAGTTGTTGTTGTTTTTTAAAATATTTCAGGCACCTTTTGATTCTGTGTTTCTTTAATTTGAGTGAAGAAGGCTCATAGCACTCAAATTTGTGCGTTGCACATCCAATCAAGTGTAGGAAAATGTATTTTATTTGCTCACGAGGTGGAAAGATAGTGCAAAACATACCGTTACCATTTGTGCATTCTGATTGGGTGGACCGACAACATCCTGCCCCAAAACACTGAGTCACTCTTGTCTCACATAGGCAGTTCAATCTGACGTTGACCTTTTCATCCACTGTAAAAAAAATGAGTTGGTGACTTCTTTCAGTTTGTGAATGCTGTAAAACTTACAAAAACAAATATCCTGAATTCATCTAGTTTATCCAAAGCCACTAACTTCAATTGCCATGCTCTCTCTCTCTCCCTCTCTCTCTAAATCTGTCAGTCTATCTAACTGTATTCTTTTTTTCAATTAAACTTGACAACAAGCCTAGTGCTGCATCAACCAATGCAACACTTTCTCATGCAGATAGAAAACTGAACATTGTCTAAGTTAGGAGCCATTTATATAGTGAACACCAGTTTGGAAATATTTCAGAAAACTTCTGTAACCTTGTCAGGTAAACGGATAAAACACAACTCTGGCTGAAAACAATGACGCTGTTTTGTGAATGTTTTTTTTTTTTTTTTTTAAATTGGGTTCCTAATAACTTTCTTTATGTTCATAGACAACAAACTGCCATTGGCCAGAACAAAAAGAAAAATTGATTGTGGACTGTCCAGGTCTGTTTGTGCTACAAACTATTTTGAGTTTACTCTCCAATATAGATTTGTTGAACCACCACTGTGAAAAAGCAGCATGGTGGTAAACATCCTGAACACATCCAAACTCAGCGCTCAAACACACTGTCTCAAAGCATGTTGGGAATCCAGCATACCTACACCTACGGCATAGTTCAGAGGTGACTGCAGAAAAAAACGCATCACATGTACTTAGGTGAGGGGTCGGGTTACTCCTGTGACATACCATAGCCGACAATTTCATTCTCTACCCCCTCTGAGAAAAGAGGCCAAGCACCTCAAGACCAATGGACCCGTGTGCACTTACGCCTGCATTAAAAATGTATGGATTTCCATTTGAACCAGCAGGCTGTGGAACAACATGGTGGGACGTGGTGCGTGCAGTCGGTCATACATTAAGCATATATCCTGCTGGACAGCCACCGGAGAACCTGCCTTTCAAACTGCTGTAATGACACTGATTCAGCTTTAAGCTGTCATGCCACATATACAAATTAATTTACAGTACAGTGTATTATATCGTGTGTGAGGATATTTTAGGAATGACAGCACCAAAAATAAAAAGAAAAGAAAAACTTACAAGTAGGTGGATTACTACTTTTCTTGTACTTGATCCTATTTTATTTTGACAAATCATGATCACCATGCAGACTTGATGTTGGAATAAACCATGTGTATTAAGCATCTTAAATTAAGGTAATTACAATGCAACTATTGATGTTATTTTTCCAACTCTGTTATTTTGGGAATACAGAAATTTCCCTGTGACCCGGCTACATAGACATTTGTGACACGGCCATCCCAGTAAAACTTTTACATTAATTAAAATGACTGAACATATAGAGCCAGCAAATGATATTGCAGGCAGAATAAAAATAAATCAGTCTAGTAATAGGAGAGAGATGATATAAAATTTGGATGAGACGATTTCACAGAGAAGTACAGCTGAGTTACTTATAGAATTATTTGACACACAGCCCTGAAATAATCAGTGGTTTATTGAAATGCAGATGGACAGATTATATAATCCCAGTAATATACTGGAACGACAGACATCAGATGGATGTAACTTCTCATAAATCAGTAACATCCATATAAATAACATGGATGTCATTCCTGATTTAATAAATTAAGTAATTTTCACAATTATGTCACTATAAACTGTAAAAAAGCATAAAACGTTAACTACTTTCTGACCTCATTTTGACAACAGGATGAACCCAAAAGTGATGAAAAAACATAACCAGTGATAAAACATGACAACTGCTTACAGTCTTACATAAGTAATATGCTTGACCATTACAACGTAAATGATATTAATGTCAAGTAACTTTTTAAGGACTATTGTAATGAAAGTCACATTAATGTCGCCAAATCAATAATTATTCATTTTTTTTTTTGTTAATCGGACATCGTCTGTAAATAATTTCGGGGCCATGACCATGCAGAAGAAAGAGTATCCATTATTATTATTTTTTTATCTTTGTGAGAGTCAGAACCACAATTTAAAAAAAAAAAAAAAGAAAAAATTATTATCAAATTTTAAGATTTCCATCCTTTTGCTGATCTTGCAGATTTGCTCGCACTACGTAACTTCATGTGTCAAATGTTCTAATGTGTGACTCTTGCCATAATGTGAGTCAAATGTGACTGAACCGAAACGATTTGTTCCAGACGAATCATCTGTCTTCAGTCTATTATTATGGAACGCCTTGATCAACTGGATCCTGGTGATCCAGCTCATCAAGTCGTTCCAGGACAACGACTGACGCGCCTTCAAGTTATCATCCAAAAATAATCACGACCTCCTCACATGGGGAGGAAGGGGGAGGGGGGGGGGCTTCAAATATGACGCTTAATAACGCTTGATGTAACTTCAGTGGCCGTCAGTGAGCCTGCACCAAGCTGTCCTCCCGCCAGCCAGCAGGCTGCTGTGTCTCCTGAAAAGCTGAGGGAGTAGCTCAGGAAGGAGGAGGGTGGGGAGGACAAAAACAACCAAAAAAAAAAAAAAGGTTTCAGCACCGGAGCTGTCCGCGATCTTGGAGAAGTCTCTATTTCTCTCAAATGGAAAGCTGCTTCCGACTGTAAATTTTCTCAGTGGGACCGTGAAGGGGGAAGGATTAATAAACTGCCGTGCCATTTATCTCCCTGCGGGGCTGCCGACCTGCGCGTAAAGGAGCACTTACTTCATTCGAGCAAAGTCTTGCCATGCTGGACGGCCGGGCTTGAGACGCAAAAAAAAAAAAAAAAAAAAAGAAAAAAAAAGACTAAGTCAGATCGGATCCTTTCAGTCTTAACGGTGAGTCCTCTGGTAGCCTCTTTTTTCTAACTGCCTTTTGCGTTATATAACAAACTGTGCTGTGTTTTTTTTTTTTTTTTTATATATATATTTTTTTTTTATGTTGCAAATTATGATTGTGTTGGGAATCCTTATTACAGATGGCTTGTATGGGGATGCATATTCAGGTCATCATTCACATGGGTGTGGATGGTTGTTCTTAAACTACACGAATCGCTAACCTGTATGGCTTTAGCTGCCTCCCTCATCTTTTAGTTTTTTTTTTTTTTTTTTTTTTAAAGAGAACGCGATGGAACGATCCACGAAGGTGAACGGCGGATACACGTCATTCTAGAAAATATATTCAAGCTCCAGGCTTCTTCTACCACTTATACAGTAAGTTGTGCCAGTGAGAGATCCTGCAACTAATGGCAGGGTTGGGTGATTGTGAACTGATGCTGCATTAGACGCACTGTGTGGATCTCAGTGTCCCCAGCTGCTCTGCACACTTCTTCCAGCGCTGTCCCACAAGGGAGTGCTGCTATCCATTAAACCCTCCGCCAGTCTGTGCTTTCAATCCAGTTGTTGTTATACTCTAACCCAAATACATCCAACAAACAAGCACATTTCTCGTTTTCCTCGGAGCGAGTCCTGCTCCTCAGTCCGTGACAGGATCCCTGCAGCCCGAGCTGCTCCACTGCTGCCTGCTCAGTGGTTATTGTCAGATTCTCTCACAGTGTTTGGGGGCTGGCACACTGCCTGGCAGTGCCTGATGTCTCCAGACTAACGATGCATTGAGATTGAAATTCTTGCTCCATTTAGGGACTTTTTTTTTATTTTTTTTTTTAGGGTCTATCCACAGGCTGAATTAGAATCATTCATATGCATTTGTTGCGCTGTTGGTTTGGCGGAGAATGCGTTTGTGTTCAGGCGATGGAGGAGGCTGTGAAACCACAAAAAAGAGAGATAGAGAGAAATAGAGAGAGGGAGAGAGATAAACAGAGAGAGGTTAGATGCATATAGCAATATTTTTCTTTCACTTCTTTCATACTCATGCATTTAGCTCTGTGTGTCCAACTGAATGTACACGCATGGTTTAAATGACTGTTAGTGATTCCACTCACTCATCACTACGTGGATCAAGGAGAACTCGTTAGCGTAATTAGTTCTAGGGCTTTGCATCCCCGGTCCGTGGGTGAGATCTTGTGGCAGGGGGGTCGGTTCCCATGAAAAGGCATGCTTTGTGGAGCTCCCATTCAAAAAAAAAAAAAAAAAAAAAATCCGCCCCCTCCCCTCCTCTAGATCCAAAACAACAACGACTGAAAAGCAAGAGCTGGTTGGGATTCTAATCAGCACACAACAGTGACATCCAAAAAGGCTTTTGGGAAAGGAATTAGACACATAGCATGTGAGCAAATCCACATACAGATTTCCGTCCTTTTCAAAAATATAAATGACTATTTCCTCCCCTAACCCGATTATCCACAATCTAAGAGGTACAGAACAAAGTTGACATGATAAAAATGTGTTGAGAATTTGAGAGCAATTTGAGTTTCAAGTCTCCCCCACCCACCATGGTTTTTTTTTAATAACATTTACAGTATGTTTCGCACTATAAGGCACACCTAAAAGCCTTTAATTTTCATGAAAAATGACAGTGCACCTTATAATCCAGTGGGCCTTATTTGTGAAAAAAAGTTTTGAAATAGGCAATTTATTGAAGGTGCGCCTTAATGTCCAGTGTGCAATATAGTGCAGAACATACTGTAATTGACAACCATGAAAAAGCAACTACTTGTCCTGAAATAATTATTTTTTTATGTTGTGCCAAATAAATGATGGATGAAACATCAGCTGCCATTGAACTATATGTTGTTCTTTTTCCATTTTAATTGTGACATTCGGAATTAGTTTACTTTGGAGAACATTTGTGGATGTCATAGGTCCATCTTTGAAGCTCATGCGACAGAATGGTTTAACAGGTTCCTGTCACATAATCACTGTGATTTTGTGTGACATCTCAGATAATCTTACAACAATTCTACCAGTAGGAATAATATTCATCTTCCAAACCGCTTTACCAGCCGTAGCATAGGGCGTGAGACAGGGCAAACTCCGGGCGCAACGCCAGTGCACCGCAGAGCCACACAAAGACCGACAACCATACACGCTCATATTCACTCCTATGGGCAATTTAGAATGGCTAATTAACCTAAAGTGCATGTTTTTGGAGGTGGGAGGAAGCCGGAGAACCCGGAGAGAACCCATACAAACACGGGGAGAACATGCAAACTCCACACAGAGCGGTACTCGAACCCAGAGCCGCCTTGCTGTGCGGCAACAACGCTACCCACTGCGCCACCGTGCCGCCCATAGGAATAATGTGTCTCAGCAAAAGTATCAACTCTTGACTGGTTGAACATCAATGCCGATATTTCTCAGCAGTGGGAGGTATCTTTCCCCCCATAAAATGAGAAATGGCGGTTATATGATCTCCCATGGACCTTAATAACACCTCCATGGTGACACTTGTGGAACAAAGACTGAATAATAATTTTCACCGTTGGGTGTTCCTTTTCGCATCTAATATACTCCTGTTTCCGTGAGTCAATGGATCCAATTCTAACTAAAGATCTATATCTTTAGCTAGATTTATATATATATGTATATATATATATATATATATATATATATATATATATATATATATATATATATATATATGCATTTTTTTATATGTTTCATCATTGTACTCAGTGCCTGCTGCCAGTCTGTGTGAGAAAAATAGATCCAGAACCATTTTTTTCTCATTTGTTGGTGATGTGTAACATTTAGAAAATGACTTCAGGTGGAATTGATGCTTCATAAAAAAAAAAACAGTGCATATGGAGAGTAGGTTAATAGCAAACTTGTCTGCCATTGTCTGGTATTGTTGAATAAATGAGTGGACTGTCAACTATCTACAAAAGGATTACTTGGAGTGACAGAAAAAAAAATATCACAAGGGTTTTAAGAGCACTTTCGTACCACCTGCGTCACAAATTATCAATATTTAACGAAACCAAGATGCTCCTCAGAGCTTGATGAGAGCTCGTCATCCTCTTGCTGACATGAAATATTATCCTGAATGCAGATTGAATAAGGGATACAAAAAACATTTGGAAAATGTGAAAAATCAATGCTCAACTTCTTTGTATACTTCTATTTGAGATTTGCATGTGTGTAGTAGTATTGTAGAGCTTGTAACGTAACCAAAATGTAGAAATGAGCAACTCACTGATCTGCTTCCCATTTTAGCAAATAGTCTGTTGCAGCTTGACAGAATAACATTTTCTCAGCCACATATGGCAGGTTCTGCCCCAAGGAGTGGCCCTGTTTTCCTACTCTTGGTCCAGATCTTTTTTTATCCAGGGGCATTTAAATCATTCAGAGGGGTTCAGAAAAGAGAGCAGAGCTGGAGATGCAGCTGCTCGTGGTGAACGTCAAGCCTAAGGCGGTTCATCCGATCTTCGTCAATTTTTATTGCCTTTAAATGTAATGTGAAGGGTGAATGTGGGCTCTTCTTGAGTCTCAGTGGGATTATTTTTTAATAAATTTGGCAATTGAAGAAATAAGTTCCATTTTTCACAACTATGTCTGGTTTTGTCATTTGTTGTATTACTACTTTGTGCTCAAGAAATTAATCACTGCAATCAGGGAATCTGGGTAGAAGACTGTTTTTAAATCAAATAGGTTGTATGGATTTAAGCAGACAAGTCACAAATTAAGGAACAATCATTCATTCATTCATTGTCTACCACTTTTTCCGCTTCTGGCGGGTCACAGAGAAATAAGGAACTGTATTTCAAATTTATAATTGTACAGTAAGTTTCGTACTTTTAGAATAGAAGCAGGTGACATCCTTACAGGGATTGAAATGAAAGTTTTGTTCGGCAATGCTAACAATGCTAAAACATCTTTTAAATGCCAGTTACAAATTAATGGATGGATCTTTGTGATTTATAAAGTGCTCATTTATTCATAGATCTACCATAGACTCACTTAAATTTGAGACATCTCTGTTGTAATATCTTTACTCTGACAGTTCTTCCTTGGATAGGACACTCTAATGGGGTGCAAGGTTCACCTTGTGAGCCACCTGGGCACTTTGTTTGTTTCTTTTTTTGCATTAATTTCAATAGCTGAAAGACGATAATGGTCAGATGTATGTTCAACTTGTTTTTCCAGAATATAGACATCCAAGAAAGGTCCTAGCTAGCCCTCTAATGCTGAAAAAGTGCAGCAGATGGGTGCGACTGGACTAGATTACACCTATGTAATCAAAAAGTCTCATTTACACGGTGTGTAAAAGTTCTATGTGTTCATTCTACTTGAAAAACATATGTCAGTACCTCATTGTTTTTTACTACATCCCATACCAACAGCTGGCTTAATGATAGCATGCATTGTTTACACTTTCAACAAAACCAGATGATTACTATATTGATTTCGTCACTTCTATCAGAGGATAGAAGGGCTTTTCTCTCTTTTGTCTAGTCCTTGTTAAGCTAATGTGTATATCAGATTAGTCAGCCAAAACAACATCATCTCTCAAAGTCACAGAACAATATCAGTAACAAGATCAGTAATGTACAATTTATTTACTCCACAAAAGAGACAATGTTTTTACGGGTGTATCTGTTAGCATGTCTGTTGGCAAGATTGTACACACACACACACACACACACACACACACACACACACACACACACACACACACACACACACACACACACACACACAATGAAATAAAACCTACTTGACAGACTTCAGTGAAACTTGGAAGAGTTGCGCATGTGCCAGGAAAGAATCCTATACATTTTGGAGTGGAGCTGGGTGAAGCGGCAGATCCAAGACTTTCCTTCTATCTGGCGTCTTTGGCGTCTCATCTGGGGTGTACCCCAGGTGCCTCTCACCCATAGCCAGTTGGGATAGGCTCCAGCAGACCTGTGACCCACATGGTGGCTAAGCGGCTGTAGACGGGACAATTGTAATCATTTCATCTACCAGAAAATAGATGATTAAACTATTCATGGTCAAATCAAATAGTCATTTTATGGAGATCGCACTAGTTTTGGATTTTTGCTTTCTGGTGCAATGAAATTGAGGGGAAACTGAGCTGCCTTATCAGAGGTTTGGACTCAGTGTCTTCTAATTTCAAACTAAATTTTTTTATACTTGTAATAATTTATAATTATGTCTTTTATAATTACAAATGATAACCAAACTTTTGAAACTAAAACTCAAGGTCTTCTGAGCTGTTACATCAACATGGATTCATGCAAAATGACACAACTTAGCTGAATAAACTCACTAATATGCATTTATGGATGAAAAACAAATACATCAGCAGTGTCTCACGAGAGCATGAAGTTCACACATATGTTGAGCTGCACAAATATTGCTGTCAGTCAGGCAGAAAACAGGTTGAGCAATTTGACAGGCTTTCGGTCAAAAGCTGTTGGATCTCAGATTTGCAAAGGCACCGAAGTGGCATGTTACTTAATGCTATCTAATAAGCTGAAGTATCAAAGCCAAGGACTGACCCATTTGTGTCAGAATCAACTTGTGCAGAGAGAAAAAGAACACAACAGCCTTATTTAAAATTCTTAATTTAACCTGGAAGTGACAAGGTCGACTGTGAGCTCAGACATGTCCTCATCAGCAGTGCCTTTACTTCCTGCTCTATTAGAAGAACAAAAACCATTGTTTTTTCTTTGCTTTGTTGATCTATATTTAGCTTTTTTATGTTCTATATTTAAGGAATAAGATTTTGTTTTCCCATTTTGAGAAAATTTTTTTTAAAGATACTATTGAAATTTGTGTTGTTTGTTACTGGCATTGATCTTATAGATTGCAGACATTCAGGCTTGTAATAGCACTTAATTTATTGTTATTGTTACTGATCCCCCCACACTACTGTTTCTGAAGCCTGTTCACTTTTCCGGCTATTAAAGTATAATTTGTTTATTGTTGATCATCTCATTTAAAATTGTATGGTCCATTATCCGCACTGCACAGTTTAGGATCCAACTGTGGCAACTATTAGTTTGAGTCTTTTCCTTTAGACATATCTGTGTGCCAGCACTCTACTGAGCCAGAATGGAAAGGCCAGCTATAAAGGCCATAATGATGATAATTGCAAGCTGTATTGTAATGGAAACATAGCCTCTGTTATTTTGCAGTGAAGATACTGTATGAAATGTAAGAAATCTTCTGCTAAGAGATTTTTATTGATTTGATTTTTTTTTACTTTTACTTTTATCTACTGATCTGATCCGTAAAGAGAAATTAAGAGCACACTCTAGTTACTCTAGTTAGTAAATACTTCAAACACTTGCATGCATGTTATTCTGTACAGGCCTTTATAGCACACACACACGCACACACACACACACACACACACACACACACACACACACACACACACACACACACACACACACACACACACACACACACACACACACACACACACACACACACAATGGGGCCTGTAGGCATGCAGGGGGAGGTAGAGTGGTAGGCAGCCCCTTTGTGGAGTGCCCCAAATGAGAAAATTGCAAAGGGGGACGGCGCCTTGCTCAAGGGAACCCCGGCAGTGCTCCGGAGTGTGAGCTGACATCTCCCATTGTCAGCTCACACTCCGGGTGTTTTTTCAGGCGGGAGCGGGAATCAAACTGCTGATCTTAGGATAATTGGACGACTCGCTCTACCGCCTGCTTTACCACCGAGCCACTGAGAGGTTTAAACAGCATTCACGCTCATTCTAGCTTGTCATTTCACTCCATACCAGTCATTTTCACTGTACCACTTTGATCCAGACAGATGGAACACTTGATGGGTTATCATTGGAGATGTTCTCACGTAAGTCTGATTACTGGCATCTAATAGAAAAGAAATGAAAGAGAACGGCCACAAGCAAAATAAAAATTATAAATAAAACTACATATTTAACAGATTTTCTTGTCAACACAGTGCAGAATTTTTCACTAAACATTGAACGGTTAGCCTGCATATCACCTTACTCTTAAGGTTTCTTATTGTTCTTAGAATTGCAATAAATTGAGAAAACATTGAATTGAACATTGCACACTGTCACACTAACATTTTATGTTTTGTTTAACTCTGAGCCTCTTTCCCTATTCTGAGGCATTGTCAAAAAATACAGTCACCAAATCACTGGAACATTTTAATAAACCTGTTTGCTTTTTGGAGTGTAACTTGTATTGTAATTCATTCATTGTTTATTCATTGTGGTCACATGGTATACCCGAAACATAGACATAGTTTTTGTTATAAATAACTTTATGATGCAAGAGAACTATGCTTTAACCAACATTATATTTTACCTCATTCTAGAGAGGCTCCAAATGGATGTGCACTGCCGAAAACAATAAAACAAAAAAACTAAAAAAAAAATAAAATTAAGGAGCTTTTTAGTTTTATTTTTTTTTTAATTGCTGCCTTTATTTATCTTTTTCGATCATGTCTCGAGTCAGAGATGACTTTTACTGAAGTATGTGGGTTCCTGTTATATCTTCCATATATGAAGCATGAGTACATCAGCAACCTAACATCATAAGGCTTGGTAGATTATAAGAACTTGGGTGGAGGAGAGTGGGAATGAGCCACATTTTACTTCAGATAAATGGGATAGAATTTCACACAAGCACTTATGAGGGCCATGGATGGATGAGGTTGCATTTTAGAGTCAAGACATGTGTCCCATAAGTACCATGTAATCAACTTGAATCCATTATAGATACCATTTTCTCAATAACAGCATTCATGGTTGTGTCTCACTTAAGTACAAAATGAGAAGTAAGTTAATTTTTACATTTTTTTTCAAAGCTCAATGTACAATGCACCATATTTAATGATATATGATCACAAATAGCATGTTTTAGTGGGGAATTTCTCATAGATTTAACATATCTCATAAAAAAAAAACACATCATAAAAAAACTGACCAATCAAGACTTTAAAGACTATAAAATAACAACAACAACAACAACAACAACAAAAAACCCTGAAAATATGTAGCAAGAGTGAAGTTATTTTTATCCACTGAGATCAATATAGCCCATCTTACCTTGAGTCATTTCATTTGCTTAACAGCCAGAATAGAGGAGAGATGTTATCAGATATCCACAGCAGCTGAGCTCAGCAAGTTGTAGTGATTGATGCTGTGTATGAGTACTCTACTGTGGAATTAAAATGAGGAATACATTTTATATGCACACACAGCAAATGCTTACTCTTGAGGGATTCTCCAGTATCTGAGCAAAATCTGGCCTCTTGACATAATCATTGATGCTAATTTGCGTGGCAGGAAGCAGGTGATGCTTTCTGCTGGAATGCAGGTCGACAAAGTTGACCTTTGGAAACAAGGTCATACCAGAAGAAACCTGTGGCCATTTTATAAAATTTAGTTGGGGAAATCGAAATAACTTGTTCAGCATGAAAAAACAGTTTATTAGATTTTCTGAATCTGGACTAGACTAGTCAGATATGTCTACATGTGAGGAATCATGGGTTCCTAGAAATGCTGGCTGTACCACTTATAACGGAAGTGAATGATGTATTGTCTCTGCTCTCCAAAGTACTGATGATTTAATAATATGCAATGGTTGTGTCACTATTCCTATGACAAAAATTAGTTGCAAATAAAACTCATCAGAGTGTAGCCTTCCAAAAGTAACTGGGGCATTGTTCCTCTGAAGACATGCTGCTGGTCTTTTGTGAGCACTGTTAAGTAACACAAATCAAAATTCTTTTCAGCTACATTGGATTAGGATGAAGGCCGGAACTAAACCTTATTTTTGAATTACTAATGACTGGGGACATACAGCTATGATTCCATGTGTCTGGGGCCTCTTGCATTAAATAACTTTGGAGTTTACCAATATTTAGCAGTGCTGTCCTTAATCAAAAGCTTACTTCATAGATAGTCATCATAAAACATAGGAATAAAATATTCATATTTCCGCTGAGGGCATGTTTTCCATAATCTTGAAAACGTACACTCAGAGATATGAAAGCAATTAGTGACACATTTAGGAGTGCAAACATCCAGTTGTATTGACAAGTGTGTGTGTGTGTGTGTGTGTGTGTGTGTGTGTGTGTGTGTGTGTGTGTGTGTGTGTGTGTGTGTGTGTGTGTGTCTGTGCATGCGCGCTGTAATTTGATCAGTTAGCAGAGACACACAATTTATATATAGGCTAAATAGTACCTTAATACTAAAAATCCATTAGTACTAAATTATGATCAATACATCAGGAAGATGGGGATGCAAAACCATTTAGTCCTTCAAAAGCTTGAAGTTCTTTGTTTGTGTGTTGTTTGATGAGCAGTAATTTACTGGCATTTAAATATATCATATAGTGAGTGTCATTGGATTTCACTGGCACATACTGTAAACGCTTAGATCCAAACATTTGTTTGGATTTGTACAGTATCCTTTTCTCATGATGGACTGAAAATGAAACTTTGGATATGAAGGAAGCACATAATTTGCTGTCTTAGTATCCATCATTGCATGGGCTCTAAGGTGTTATTTAGGAGTCTTCGACCTGGTGTACATAAAAAAATTATGCAAAGAATTGTTTTTTGTACTGACAGTCCTGGGACTTTCTTCCTCCGTTTTGTCTTTATAATTTTTCAGAGAAAGGCTATAACTCACTTTTGGAACAGGAACAGATGAGCATCAGGAGAGGAATTTTAGGAATATTGCTGCTGATAGAAAGAGATCTGGGTGTGCTGAAAGGACCGAACAATTCAATGAGTTCTTACAAAGGAAGTAACCATTAAAGTAATATGCAAAGAGATGCTTTCATAGGCTGACAATACTTTCATGTTGGACCACAAGTCAGCTGGGTTAGGCTCCAGCAATGCCCGCGACCCACAAGTGGGACAAGCGGTAGGCAATGAATGAATGGATGAATGAATGAATGGATCAACTGTCCTTTCCTGAGAGTGCCATTATCATGGTTTTCTTCTATGCTTGTCTCATTGGTTTGAGAGGGTGGAGCTCAAATGACAAAATGTGCAATTTTGAAGTATTAATCACAATCAAGTGATTTCTGAATCGTAGTTGAATCATAGGATTTTGTTTGCCTTTGTTGTCAGCACTACCATTGAAAACATTTCAAACCATATCCACACTGATGTATCAGACTGGCTTACGTTTGGTATATATCTCACAAACATAATACTCAGGGGTGGTTTTGAATGACTTTTATTGCTTACTTGGTCAAAAATATATGGAATTGGTGAATTGGTCAAAATTGAAAAATATGTTTTCCAGGACATCTTCAATAATTGTGCTGCCTCTGACCTGGGTCAATTTTAATGCAGCTAAATAGCGTAAATATTTTCTGCTTCTTTCCATTTTGATGTCTGCAGCCATGGGAGTGCTAATGTCAAAGAAACAGCAGGTGGAGAAGGTGCAGAAATGCACTGCTGTTGTGTCTGCCTTCCAGGCGGGCATTAAAGACCGTCATCCCCCGGCCAAACAGGCAGACACTGAGGCGGAGGAAGGCAATGGGCCCACCAAACCAATGGCCAATGCTGATGAAAAGACCACAGAGGAGGAGAAGAAAGAAGAGGCAAACAATAGTGCATGTGCGTCAACCTCCCAACAGGGCTCGGCGTCGTCCAGGGTTGAGTGTAAGGTCAACCAAGAGGCTTGGTCCAGATTACGAGATGGGAAAGGAGTGGAGCCTGAAGACCTCGACAAGAGCCATCAACTCACGCCACCAGCTTACGTGCGGCCCAAAAGGGAAGCCGATGATGATCAGCCTATAGAGGTGGAGCTGGAGAAGAAAGAGCAGGTATGAAACGATGGAGTTTTTGCTAATGAACTCAACACAGTAATCCCTCGCTGATTCGTGCGTCAAGATGTGCGGCTTCACTACATTGCGGATTTTTAAAATTATATATACATTATACATTGTCCTCAATGAAATGTCAGTTTCATGTCATTGACGACAAGGGAAAGAGCAAGAGGCGAGGAGCAAGTGTCTCCAATGAGCTGTAGTCACGTGAGACTGTACACGCGTGCTATTGGCTGAGAGCATGTGTGCACTGTGCACTGCGTTCTGAGACTCTAAGTTCCTCCTTAAAGTTTATGACAGCGTTTTAAACAGTCTATAAGAGTGTGGGAAAAGGAAAAAGACATAAGGTGGTTTAATAGCAGTATGGTAAGCATTCATAAATGCTTACCATAAATAATAAAACCAATACTTGGTGGCGATATCGCCGATTTTTGTTTTTCGCAGGTGGTCCTGGAATACATTGACGCTATAAATACTCACATTTTAGAATAAAGAGTGCCTCAGATATGTCAACAATCTCCATGGCAACAGCCGCAGATCAGCTCTTTTCCTCTCTCAGGTTAGACATTATGATAAAGCGTTGCAGCCAGGTTGAAAAGGGAGTGTTTAGCTTTATCTAAACACCCTTGTTGAAGGTGAAAAAGTACAAATTTGAAGTACTTTTTTCAAGCCTCTTCATCTCCTCACTCGCCGTGAGATGTGTTGTTGTGTACAAGGACTCTTCACAGCATGGAACTTGTGGGCGGGCTGCTTCGGCTGGCTCGGAGAGGTGGCCATATCCAGGGCCACACTGACGACAGGGGTGGGAGTTAACAGGAGCACTGACACCATCAGCTTTTCTATTTTGCAAAGAATAAACAGTCTCAAAGTCGCACTGTCGTCGCAGTTACATTTTCCCGAGAGGTTCAGAAATAGGAGCATCTATCTGCATATATGCACTTAGACACTCAGACACTTAATGGAAATCTCCATACCACAACAAAAAAAAAATATAACGGATTAGGTTTGATAACCCAAAAATGGCTGTTTGTCTGTTTTGCATGATGTTAATAAGTACTTTATTTCCACACGGGTACATTCAGTATGGAATGCTTCAGGAATCAGTTTTTGGACCACTTTAATAATCTGCATACACAATAAATCCAACCATAAATACTCACTGATGCATTGTGTGTTTGCAGAAATCACTGTGTTGTGCTGAGTAGTTACTTACCTTGAACTCCTAACATCAACCAGGATATTTTTTATTTTTTAGAATTTTTAAAAATTTTGCCCAAGTCAAAGTCTAGAATTGCTAGAGAATGGAGTTTTGCTTTGAAGAGACAGACTTCAAGGGAAATTATTGTGAATAATTGTAATCCCAACCCTCTGGACGTTACTGACTCAGATGGTTTAATATAGTACAATGTTTGCTGTTTTACTAAAACTGATGTGCATGAAGCAGGCATTTAGGTTGACTTAATTTGACAGCCTTGCCTTTTTCATGTTACTCCATTCTAGAAGTTTATGACCTTTGCCACACAGTATAATCCATGGACATGAAAGTTCTCTTATCTGCTCAATGTAATAATTGCAAACTCAAATAAGACTATAAATAATGCAATCTTAATCTTCTCTCAGCCACCAAGTGATGAGATGTGCGACGTGTGTGAGGTGTGGACGGCCGACGACCTGTACCCCTGTAGGATCTGCACTCGAGTGTTCCATGATGGCTGCCTGAGGGAGCTAGGCTACTTGCGTGCTGAGGCCCTGCAGGAGATGCGAGATGCAGCCCACGATGTTGTCGGTTGGAGCTGCTATTATTGTGTAAGTCTGCTCGTTCCACTCAACAATTTATGACTGCATAAAAAAATATGTAGGATTAACAAATGTAAATCCATTCACACTGTAGGTGTGCAGGAACATTTGTTGTCATGTTTACTCAATATTGATATTAAGAATTTATTTTGAATTATGCTTTTTTTCTTCCATAGACTCAACCAGAAAGCAAGTGAATTTATATTTGCTTTCTGGGTGATTCCATGCAATAATTTAGCTTTGTCCATTTAAATGCTACAGATTTTTTTATTGCATCAACTTAACGTAACAAAGCTGTGGTGGTTGAAAACAGAGAAATTAAGATTTTGGTACTGATTTTTTTTTCAAAAACTTGTAAAAATAGTTGATTTGGTTATTACTGGACATTAAAAAACAATTTTCTAGGGTAGTCAGCAATTTCATGAAAATACATATTTAGGATTATAACTACCAATGTCATCATTGTTTCTTTCCAAGAAAGCACAATACAATTACACAGTATTTCATTAATTCAGATAAAGCCTCAGTTAAGCTATTGATTAGGCAATATATCTTTAATGAAAGGTCATAAGTCAAATTCGGACCTTCAAAGAATTTATGCATTGGTTCATTAAAAGTTTCACTGGCAGATTCATACGGCTTGTTTGCTGAGTTGCTTGTTAGAGAAAGCCCAGTCCTTTTTTCTTTAGCAGGGTATGTACATGATAATGTGATATGAGATGGAGTTTATTATTTCACAGAAAACATATCTGGCTAAGCAAGAATATAAAGACTGCAGAAATATGAGAGGAGCATAATAACCATACACCAAATTTTCATGGCAGTTACCCAAAGTCACAGCAAGAAAACACAGAGGTGGAGCTGAAATCACAAACAAGGCTTCGCTTCTTCTCAATGTTAGACAGTTAACACTAATTAGCTGCCTATAATTCGTTACAGCTTGTTAATATAATAGTAATTATTACAGTGTGCTCAAAACAGCTTTTACAGCAGAAAAATTGTGTTACTTTCAAAGTGAATTATTTTCTCTGATATTGTCCAAATGTGGATCATTTCTTTTTTTAGAAAGTCACGAATTGAGTGGATTTTCATCACTGTGAGCTGAGGGCTCTGAGGTTTTTGCCTTCTAGTATTCATCTGTTACTGTAGATTTTCTGTCCATGTTCCATGTGGAGCTTTTGCGCTGTACAACTGTGATGCCTGCTATCTTTATTGCAACAAACAAACACTCAGCTTCTCATCAGGAATTCCAGACCATTGACAAAGCTGATGACTCTCTGGTGAGCATCGCCCCGTTAGAGGCCTAATACAGTCTGTTTTAATCGAGGCATAAACAGCTGAAGAGTGCTTTTGCTGGAGGACCCTTCAGAGTGGAGTAGGGGCTTTGTTGTTTTTCTGCAGACTTGGGAAGTGAAATTGCTTGCCAGGGTGATGTTCTTGCACAATCTGAGAGGAGGCCATGAGTTTCTTTTTCTTCAGCAGGCTTTTTCAATGTGGGTGAAAGAAGACAAGATATGGAGAGAGAGAGAGAGAGAGAGAGAGAGATGTTAGTTAAATTGTGAATTCTAAGCTTATTTGTCAGCACACATCATTCAGCTGTTACAAATCCCCCCCTTCTGTTGCATCTAACATTTAATTTCACACAGGCACTGGACACTTTTGCTGGCAGATGGACCAAGTTGCTTGAAAGTGGATTTTCAATCAGTCCTTCAAAGCAGACTTTTGGGTGAATGGCTCAGTGGTAGCCAATCCTACGCAACGGGGGGTATGGAACGCGAGTGACCTCATGACTTATGCTTGGTCTTGTGGTGACAGTTCTGAACAAACTGATGAGTGCTTAGTAAAAGATGCATTTAAAGCTACATGTGTTGTTGACATGGAGCAAGAGAGTTTATGTATTTCGCACTCTATCTATGTCCGTTTTAACAAATAGAAGCTCAAGATTAATTAAATTAATTTTAATTGCAGTCTATCAAGACTATGTGACTACTATAATTACAACTTTATCCTGTAGCGGAAAAAGGTCACTCGGTGAGGAATTTGTGAAACAATGAGTTAAAGTGATTTAAAGTTGTCTTTAAACTGTTGATGCCCAATTCCAAATTGTTGACCATATCTATATTAAGGTCTGTTTACATCTACAGTATTTTAAGTGACTTACATAAAATCTGAATTTATGCTAGTTAACATCCCCTTCCCAACCCCTGTCTCAAAAGTGTATATGGGTTTGACCTGGAAAAAATTATTAACATTAGGGTTAAATAGAAATAAATGCAATGCAATTAAAATGGATAGGTGATGAGTGTGACGTGGCATTAAAGTGGGCTAATTATCCAAGCTTATGCTTTGTAAATAATTATTGAAGATGTATAAAAAAGTGTCTGCATTGGCTTGGATGACAGGCACAAATGAGCTGAGCCTAAATTTGAATGACCAGAAGGTGTTTTCAATGACTGGCATTGGTGTGACCCATAGTAACACCTACTGAGGTCTGCAATACTGTAGGTAAAAAAGGTTGTGCTTTATTTATTTTTAATTTTATATTCTTTTGTGATCCTTGAAGGGAAATTAGAAGCACCCTGTAGTCACTTCATCGCCATGCGTGCCAATAAACAACTTGTAAAGGGGGACAGCACCATGCTCAAGGGCACCTCGGCAGTGCTCAAGAGGTGAGCTGACACCTCCCAGTCAGCTCACACTTCAGGTGTCGGGGCGGGAGTGGGAATCTTGTGATCATTGGACAACCAGCTCTAACGCTGAGCCACTGCCGCCCCTTAGTGATCCTTAGCTCATTTAAGGAGCTATATGTGTCTTTGTAGATCTAGAGAAAGTCTGTGACAGGGTACCCCGAGAGGAACTGTGGTACCGCATCAGGAAGTCTGGAGTGGCAGAGAAGTTTGTTAGAATATTACAGGAAATGTATGAGGACAGCAGAACAGCAGTCTTCATACATTTGTAGTACTGTACATCACCAGTACTGTTTGTACTGGTGATGGATAGCCTAACAGATGAAGTTAGACTGGAATCCCTATGGACCATAATGTTCACAGGTGTCACTGTGATCTGCAGTGAAAGCAGGTAGCAGGTGGAAGAACATTTAGAAAGGTGACAACTTGTGTTGGAGAGGAGAAGAATGAAGATTATGCAAAGGAAAACAGAATATTTATGCATAAATGAGAGAAATGGAGAAGGAAGAGTGAGGCTACAGGGAGAAGAAAAGGCAAAGGTGGAGAACTTTGAATACCTGGGGTCCACAGTTCAGAACAACGATCAGTGTGGTAAGGAGGTGAAGACACAGATCCAAGCAGGCTGAAACGGGTAGAGGAAAGTGTCAGGTGTGTTATGTGACAGAAAGTCTCTGCAAGAATGAATGTCAAAGTTTATAAGACAGTGGTGAGGCCAGCCATGATGTACGGATTAGAAGTGTTGCTGAAAAAAGACAGGATGCTGAGCTGGAGGTGGTGGAAATGATGTTGAGGTTGTCTGTAAGAGTGAACGGGTTGGATAGAATCAGAAATTAGTTCATCAGAAGAACAGCCAAGATGAGAGCGGGCGGCACAGTGCCACATTGGGTAATGCTGTCATGTCTCAGCAAGACGGTTCCGGGTTCATGTTCCATACTGTGCGGAGTTTATATGTCAACCCTGTGTTTGCGTGTCTGGAGTGGCCCCCACCTCTTGCTGGTAAGTCCGCTGGGATAGGCTCCAGCAACCCAGTGACCCGCAAAAAGTGGAAACAGCGAGAAGATGAATGAATGAATGAGTTAGAGAGAGCAGACTTTGATGGTTTGGATACATCCAGAGGAGGAATTGTGAGTACTGTAGATTGATAAAAGGATGTTGAGCATGGAGCTTCTAGGGAAGAGGGCACGAGGGAGAATGTGGATGGATGTTGTGAGGGAACAATAGGACAGTTGGCGTCAGAGAGGAGGAAGCAGAAGATAGGCTGACATGGAAAAGGAGGAAATGCTGTGGCAATTACTAACGGAACAAGCCGAAAGGAAAAGAAGAGGATGCAGATAAATAGTTACTTACTATACAAGAATTTCCAAACTCCTCTCCAAAAAGTCTTGGAAATGCTGTTTTCAAAGAGAAAGTGATTGAAGCTCAACTGTCAGTTGCATTTCAAGCTTTTAAAATTCTTCCCAGGATAGATGGTCAAAATTTTATAAAATCCTTGTCCTTTCTTGATTTAAATCAATATTCAATGGACATTGTTGTTGAAGATGGAAACCATGTCAAGGGAAGCCTAGAGGCTTTTTCACTGTGACACACACAGCCTTGTGTGGCTGTTACTCTTGCTTAGCTGAGACACTTAACAGTACCAATTCCAGAATTGTACAGTGACACATAAAAATTGGATGCAGCCTGGGACATGGTGTCCCAGGCTGCATCCAACACGACATGCATCCACACAACATGCTAGAGAGTTACAGACATGAGTTTATTATCCTGGTAGAGGCTCATGTCCAGTATTTTGAATACATATTTATATGGATAGGCTTCATGCTGAATAAGTGAATGGACAGAAAGGAAATAATTGCAGGAAATTAAAAAAAAAAATGTGCATGTAGGTTATGAACCCTTCTTTGATTGTGGTGTATTAAAGTTTTATTCAGTAATCAAAGTTGGGAATATGTGTGGATTCAAGATAGGAACAGTGTGTGGACGAGGGTAATCTAAATATGATCATATTGTACTCAGCTCTGTGAACTTCTTGTTTTATTTATTTCTTACTTAAAGAAAAGAGAAGCTTTATTATTTAGCAGTGCAGCTAGTCCTCAAAATACAAACACAATTGGTTCAGAAAGGTTGGTCGTAAGTTGAATTTTTCATGAGTTGTTTTTTATTAAATTTCAATCTATAATCACCATTTGAGGTCATTTGAATACCATTACAACTCTAAAGTCTAGAGTCTAGACCAAACAACATTGCTGGTCTCACCACAGTTCTGTACACCTTTGCTTTCATTTTATCTGAAACTCTTCTATCACACATCACACCTGACACTTTTCTCCACCCGTTCCATCCTGCCTGGACACGCTTATTCACCTCTTTTCCACACTCTCCATTGCTCTGGACTGTTGACCCTAAGTACTTAAATTCCTCCACCTTCTTGATTTCTTCTCCCTGTAACCTCACTCTTCCACTTGGGTCCCTCTCATTCACACACATGTACTCTGTCTTACTGCAGCTAACCTTCATTCCTCTCCTTTTCGAGACAAACCTCCACCTCTCTAGCTTCTCCTCTACCTGTTTCCTGCTCTCACTACAGATCACAATGTCATCTGCAAACATCATAGTCCATGGAGATTCCTGTCTAACCTCGTCTGTCAGCCTGTCCATTACCATAGCGATGGACAGACTGATCCCTGATGCAGTCCCACCTCCACCTTGAACTCCCCCGTCACACCTACAGCACACCACAACACTGTCTTACAGTCCTCATACATGTCCTGCACCGTTTCAACAGACTTTTCTACCACTCCAGACTTCCTCATACAATACCACAGTTCCTCTTTGGACACCCTGTCATAAGCTTTCTCCAGATCTACAAAAACACAATGCAGCTCCCTCTGGCCTTCTCTGTACTTCTCTATCAACAATCCTCAAAGCAAATACTGCATCTGTAGTACTCTTTTTTGGCATGAAACCATACTGCTGTTCACAAATGCTCACTTCTTCCCTTAGTCTACCTTCAACTAATCTTTCTCATAACTTCATTGTATGGCTCATCAGCTTTATTCGTCTGTAGTTGCCACAACTCTGCACATCTCCCTTGTTCTTAAAAATGGGCACCAGCGCACTTCTCCTCTATTCGTCAAGCAAGTGTACCATATATGCACGACATACAACATACAGCAAATTACAGTCCTCTCAGACCCACAGGCAGTAAAAAAACATGAAAGAACCGCTTGTCATTATACAGATGGTACAACAAAATTATGGTGGTGCGCATTTGTTCGGGTTGCTAAATGTTCGTATGTCTAAAGTTTGTAAGGTGAGGACTACTTTTATTTATTGTTAGCATCATGTTTTAGTTTGTAATTGCTTCTAATTACATACTCTGTTGTAGGTATTTGGGAAAGGAAATTTGATCTTGATGAGGCTTCATAATTAGCTTATTTTAATGATTGTTTTTGTACATATTAATTAAAGTTCATAATCTTGCAACAGTTTTACAAAGTCCTGATGGATTGCAACCATAATTAAGGGCAATTCATGCAAACTGGATTTGACTAACCTCAATAATACAAGAGATTGTTAAAGTTTTATAAAAAAAACCATTCATCATATAAATGATGTAAACAGAAATATAAATATTTAAATCAATATTTATTTTTCCCCCCTCCTTGCTGATTTGTTGATGTCCATGTCTGGCTGGGAAGATATATCAAGAGCACATCTCATCAGATTGATTTTGTTGGATGTTTTCCAGTTTCCATAACAACGATTAAATACACAGTTATGACCCGACGATATGTAAATATAGATGAAAAAACGTTATGCTTCTTTTAAGGAAAGTAAGCAACTTTGAAGAAAACATGGTATCGATGTACAAGCTTGTAAATTAATGGCAAAACTGAAAAAAATTCCTTTCATGTGCATATAGAAGACTGTACACATTTTTTATGACAGCATGAATTAAAGATGGAATATATGTTCATGTGCATCACACATAATTATGAAATATCAAGGACAAGATACCAACATTTTTCCTAACCTTATCTGAAGTGCTTGTGTTTCTTTCCATATTATGTTAGCATTGAGCTAACCGCCATTCGTTACTGTTGGACTGTGTGGAATTACTGACAACTCTAGTTTATATTAATATGTCTTGTATTTACAAATGTATAAGGATCAGGACCTGACATGCTGTTTTTATATGTTTTATTTCAGTGTCACAGATGTTCTCAGTAAAATGACCTGTCTATCACTTTTGTTTACTTTTTGCAAAAGCAATAATCGCGAGATAATCTGGTCATAAAAACATTTAAACAACATCTCCAGTAGCTCCAGACACGAATTAATTATCCACTAAACTTTGGGAATTCAGAGTAAATACTATGCGTTGTCCTAAAATGATCTTGCCTTCAAATCAGTTTGGAAATCATCTGAGGTAAAGTGCTCACGGCTGATCCTCGGATCTTTGGTTTTTTTGACACGGTTTATCCGTGCTCTCCATCTCCTTCTTAGCTTCCCAGAAGGTATTCTAAAGAAGGATAGGTCCTTGTCTTTGTGTTTTCTTGATGTTCTGTTGACACAACCGTTCACCTCGCAGGTAGCTATTATATTTATAGAGTTAATCGTGTAGTGGATCGCTTTGTAATCTATGGCAGCCAAACTAAGTTGGTCGCCATTGACGTATGACGCCCAAGTGACCACTGAATGCAGAAGCTGCTGCGGCACAGATTTTAAGCTTTTCTGACCAAAGGGATGATGCTACACATATAAAAATTATTTTTTCTTCTATTTTTAAAATGATGAATAATAACATATATGTCACTTATGATTAACTTTACTGTCCCTTTAAATCTAGCCACAGATTCTGTGAAATTGCCGTGCAATTTTTAAATATAGCTTTTGATTCATTCACAGAAATGTGCTGCCAGCACATTTATGATTTATGATAATGTGATTCTTGAGCATTTGTGACCATGTACAATCCAGATTTAGATATTCATCGTGATTATTTGATGAGCCACTGTAATGTTATGCAGAACATAATACACTCTAACCTTAACTTAAATGAACTGAAAACCATCATGAGAATCACACTGAAATTATAATCCTTTTTTTTTTACTGTATTTATAATGAATTACTGAAGCATATCTTGGGCTGACTAGTTAATTATAGCACATGTATGTAATGTACCATTTGACTTCCAAATAAATTATGTGATCTTTTTTTTTTATTATTATGGGAAATTGTATGCTTTCGTCTCCTCATTTTCTGCAGGATAATCTGAATCTGCTCCTAACGGAGGAGGAGATGTACAGCCTAATGGAGACGTTCAAGCAGTGTAAAATCATTCCAGGTGAGTCACTGTAAGGTGAAGCTAGAAAAAAGGCTGTCACTTCTGTTAAAATATTCAGTTTACAAAAGTAATTTAAATTGATTTACTACTTGAATCCAAACTGAAAGTTAACATTTTGATGTTTTGTGACAGTTAATGACTATTGGTTTAGCATTGTAATGGCAAATTTAACAGGTTAGCATTAGCTCACAGCACACTAGCACAGCCTCACAGAGCTGAAAGCAGTCACCACGTCTTTACATTTCCCAGCAGTTTTGCATATAGCACATAAGTGAGGATTAGGTGTATAGGAGAAAGAAATATTAATCAGTACACAGCATAGAATATATGCCTGTGGTCTGATGCATATAATAAGTTGTCAATTGAGAAGTCTTTTGTATTTGTAATATGCAGGCAATATGTCTTAAAGAAGTCCCCAATCATGGATTTAAGCTTTGTTTTATGTAACATATGAAGGGTAATTAATATATTAAATTAGTATTAGTATACATTAAATGGTAGCAGCTCCTCCACCAACAATATATGAACCAGAAAGTATTTACTTTGGCACGTTAAACAGAAATTTGACCCAAACTATTTGCGATGTCACTGCTTTTTCAAATTTCATTTCTATTAAGTACAAAAAAAAATTTGTAAAATGAATGCATGTGAAAACAGTCTTATTGTGTCAGACTCAAAGCTTAGGTCAGTCACTGGAACCAAAAGACACATATTTCAAAAGATTTTCTGAAGCCGTTTTATTTGACCTACTACGTTGAGACTTTGCTTCTTTGTCACTTCTGTTGCCGTGAAATGAATTTGCTCCAAGGTTCCCTTCATTTCTGCATGCTTACAACCTCCATTTACGAGAAGAAACAAATTCACCGGTGAACACTGGTAACCGGTATCTGACCTGACAGTGATTGTATTTTTCTTCTTTTTTTTCAAAGTGGGTTGTCAGACTTAACCGTCATTTGATTTCCTACCTATCTGCTTCTCAGTGTGTGGTATTGTTCCATAACTTAGGTGAGGGACAATCAATGAGAGGTGGCCTTGCCATTGTTGAGAATGAGTCACCACAAGGTAATTATTTGTAGAAGACTGCACAGCCACTAATTAGATCTGATGTGATAAATTGTTCCTTGCTGCTGTAGAGTCATGCCTGGTGTCAGATGAGCTGCTTCAGTACCGTCACTTTGTATCCAAGCAGCAGTTTGATAAAGACCTGACTGATGAGCAAGAGGAGGAAGTAATGGCCCAGTTTGCGGCGCTGGATCCCGAAAAGAAGGGCCACATCGAATGGTCCGACTTCCTGTATTTTGAGACACTAGCGGTGTTGAGGAAGTTTCGCACAGAGGTAAAACATCCCATGTGGAAACTGCACACTTTGTGACACTATGACCATGTCTCATGCAACCAAATCATTTTTATGTTCAAACATGTAATTCTCTGTAACTCCCTAGAGAGTCTCTGTAACTCCCTAGAGAGTCGTGTGACCTTGTTCACAAAATAATCGCAGATAGATGCCCCCCAAAAAAGCCTTGAATAAGTAATTATGTACTTTCTGCCACCTGATGTTTTTCTCCACAGACTGTCAAAGCAGATGACACAAAAATTCCTTGAATATTGAGATGACTGAATGTTTTTTAACCAGCAAAATATGAATTTACCGCTATTTGTAGACAATATCTCTGTGAACCTTTCCCTCTCCTGTGATGGCTGTCACTCTTGTTTTCCCTCAACCACAAACCTAACATGAATCCTAGAAGTAATTTCATACGACAGTCTATGGATAGTAAAAACAAATGGAATCAGGAATACTCAAACTGAGGAAAAACTGCACATTGCAGGGACTTTTCAATGCTCCTTTTCAGCCTACGCTTTGAAATTTGCTGACATTAGGGACAGAATCATCAGTGTCACAAGAGCAAGTGTGATGCTGATGGCTGCTATAGATATAGCACACTAGATAAGTGCTACTGCTCAAGCTCATCTACGTATGTTGTACAGAATGCATGAAGAGTAAACAATGTAGAAATACAAGGATATGGGATTATTTTTGCACAGTATGAAGAGAGGCTAAAAACCTTCTAACATGTAGCATCATCTATTACAATTATGGATAGTACAGTCATTCACAAGATGTATCCAATTTGCTGTCAAAAATGTTACCTTTAGTTTTAAACACTGGGAGGATAATGAATGTCTGCATTGGTTGTCAACATACTGCAGTTCACTTTTTGATATAAAGTAGTTAGAGTCACTACTCTAACTAGTTTCCACATGGTTGTGTGTCACTACTCAGAGACTCTTGAAACATTTTGAAATATGTTTTACTGAATTTTGAATTGTATATTTTGTTAATTTTTCTTGTAGCAGTGGCTGATAAATTACTTTTAAAATTTTGTGGTACTTAAAAAGACAAGACATATGATCATGTCATATGATGTGTAAATAATCCAACTTTAGTTTTATATATTGATAAGAGGTATTTTCCAGCCTTCTGGGTGGGTTGTCTGGCAAAGGCAAACCTTACTCACATAGACACAGGCCAAAGAAAATTGGCTTGCGTCCCTGAATTACTCTCTTGTCATTTGTTGCCCTGACAGCAGGTTAAATACTATTTGTTTCTGGCTTGGCAGATTAATTTTACGATTTACAATTTGTAACTCTGGGTTGACATGGGGTAAAGCATTGCTTGCTGATTATGTCAGAAATGTGACAATGTGATGGAAGGAAGATGAAGACTAATACAATCAAAAATAAAAATACATTTTGAATTCCTCTAAATAACAGCAACAAAATACATCTGAAGGAAAATCAAAATTGACATGATACAAAGGAGGAAATCCAGGCCAACTGATTACTTTAAAAAACATTTATTTCCAGAACTCAATGGTGCGCCTGTTAACTGCCAAGGAGAGAGACAACGCACGATCAGTGTTCCTGAGTCTGGGCCTGGATAAAGACGGCATGATTACAAGAGCTGAATGGCGCCAAGCCCAGCAGTCCTGGTTCCAGAAGCTCAACAAAGACACGCAATCCTGCAATGTGAGGTAGGCACACCACAGAAAAAATCCAGCCATGTCAGAGTCAAAACCAGTCTAACATTATTTTAAAAACAAATTTATTCTATTTTCAGACTAACAGCAAACATCTGCATAAAGTCCCGCAGACATGTAGAGGAGTTAGGGTTTCATCTGTATGTAAATTGTAACTGTCAGAGGGGAAAAAAAAGTTTGGCTCCTTTGGGAAAATAGATAATTAGAGGCAAGATAACAAGCTGTTATCTCGTACTGATGTTGTGGACAAAATCTGTGGTAAAAAAAAAACTACATGGTGCACTACACACTTTTTTTGTTTTTGGAGATGACGCCCTGCTTTAATTGCCAGGGATGCCAAAATGATTGTCATTTTTTTCCCATCATCAGTTTTGGACACGAAAAAGCCTTTATGTCCTTGTCTTAATATTTGCTTGCTGCTGCTTTTACGATGCAACCCTTCTCTGTTTTACAGGAACACGTTTTAAATGATAATCATGCATTAAAATTCCTTCTAAGGGTTAGGGTTAGAGAATTTTTGTATTTTGATTCTTTTGTCTTTTAATCTTAACTTTGATCCATAGTAACATGCCAACATTCTGAATATATTGCATTGGCCAGTTCTTGTTCATAAACAGATTTTACAGCTGTCTGGATCCAAACTTCATCGTTTTGTTTCACACTCATACCGTAGTTGTCAACTGCAATGTCAAGCAATTTTCTGAAGGAAAAAAGAAAGGCATAATAAAATGAATTTAAAAGTCCTAATGTCTTGATTATAAATACAAATCTTCCATAAGGGCTATATATAAATATAAAACTATTATCCAAGTAGTTCAAGGGATATATATCAAGGTAAATAATCTCAAAATGTTGATATAAATAGGGATTTATTCATATTATAAGTGCATATTGATCCTTTAAAGAGATACATCTTGTCATTTTGAACTTGATTCACTAATCTTGTTTCACCAATGTACTGTGATGCCTGATGGAGACTATGATATACTGTAAATCAACGAGGCCTCCGTAGTTTCTGTATTTTTACCACAAGTAAATCTCATCTACACCAACTGAATTAAATATAAGTAGAGGATTCAAAACCTCACAAGGTTGCAGGGCTCAGTTGCTCCAGCTGTTAAAGCTCCCGTCAACAATTTTTTTTTTTCTGTATGCAAATGAGAAAACTATATATCTTTGGAGATGGAGGAAGAAGATACACTATTTATATCCCATCACATTTTGCATGCAGAATAATGACAATGATTATGAATGCTAATAAGTTGAAAGACAGAATTTTGAAAATAAAGGCAACATGGATTACAATAAGTAATATGATATTTGCTTCTGTGAACCGAATTGAACTTATTACATAATAGTAAACTCAGTCAGATCTATGCTATATTAATATGTTTTAATCGATAAGGTATTGGCACTGCCAGTCAAGTTGTTAGCAAGCACTTACTGCCCTCCATTTGGAGTATGACTGACTTCCTGCTATTAATAAACTTATTTGATTGCCAGGGCCATTTAATTTTTCTAGGAACTCACTTAAAAATGCATTTTCCAAGACTTTTAGGCAGATAGAGCTCAGTTCTGGGCTCTTTGTGCCTTGCTTGGCCTGAGATCTGTTCATGTACAGCAACTGGGTTTAGACAAAACAACAAAAACATGAGGGCGTCATAGAGGATTCAGTCCAAACATGCAGCAAATGTACACATACAGGATGAAAGGATATAGTTAACTATAAAACATCATCTGGTACAACTTGAAAATGACCATAGAAATTAATAAACTCTTCTGTGACAAAAATCTATCATTGCTGGATGGTTTTTATACACGATTGCATTTCCTTGTATTTACACTGTAAATCCCATATAGTCTATATGAATATCTTATTGTCTTTTAAAGTAAAATAAATAATTACACAGATTATACATGGTATAGACAAAATGTAGCCGCAAGAGGGCACAAGCCAGTGTCTTATTGTGCCGGTCCCAAGCCCGGATAAATACAGAGGGTTGCGTCAGGAAGGGCATCCGGCGTAAAACTTTTGCCAAATCAAAGATGCGAATCAAACATATGACTTCCATACCGGATCGGTCGAGGCCCGGGTTAACAACGACCGCCATCGGCGCTGTTGACCTACAGGGCGCCGGTGGAAATTGGATTACTGTTGGTCGAAGAAGGAGAGGAGGAAAGTGCGTTCGCACGAAGAAAGAGAAGAGGAGCGCCAAGAGTATAGGACTAAGAGTAGGGACGTTGAATGTTGGAACTATGACAGGAAAAGGTAGAGAGTTGGTCGACATGATGCAGAGGAGGAAGGTAGACATACTGTGTGTCCAGGAGACCAGGTGGAAAGGTAGCAAGGCTAGAAGTTTAGGAGCAGGGTTCAAGTTGTTCTATCATGGTGTAGATAGGAAGAGAAATGGAGTAGGAGTTATCTTGAAGGAGGAGTTTGTTAGGAATGTCCTGGAGGTAAAAAGAGTGTCGGATAGAGTGATGAGTCTGAAGCTAGAAATAGAAGGTGTGATGTTCAATGTTGTTAGTGGGTATGCCCCACAGGTAGGATGTGAGCTGGAGGAGAAGGAGAAATTCTGGTTGGACTTTGATGAAGTGATGCAGAGCATACCTAGAAGTGAGAGAGTTGTCATCGGTGCAGACTTCAATGGACATGTTGGTGCAGGTAACAGAGGTGATGAGGAAGTGATGGGCAGGTTTGGTATCCAGGAGAGGAACGCAGAAGGACAGATGGTAGTTGACTTTGCAAAAAGGATGGAAATGGCTGTAGTGAATACTTTTTTCCAGAAGAGGCAGGAACATAGGGTGACCTATAAGAGTGGTGGTAGGAGCACACAGGTAGACTACATCTTGTGTAGACGATGTAACCTGAAGGAGATCAGTGACTGCAAAGTAGTGGTAGGCGAGAGTGTAGCCAAACAGCATAGAATGGTGGTGTGTAGGATGACTCTGGTGGTGAGGAAGATGAAGAGGACAAAGACAGAGCAGAAGACGAAATGGTGGAAGCTAAAAAAGGAAGAGTGTTGCATGACCTTTAGGACGGAGTTAAGACAGGCTCTGGGTGGTCAGGAGGTGCTTCCAGATGACTGGACAACTACAGCTAATGTGATCAGGGAGACAGGTAGGAGAGTATTTGGTGTGTCATCTGGAAGGAAAGTAGATAAGGAGACTTGGTGGTGGAATGAGGAGGTACAGGAGTGTATACAAAGAAAGAGGTTAGCTAAGAAGAAGTGGGACACTGAGAGGACTGAGGAGAGTAGACAGGAGTACAGGGAGATACAGCGTAAGGTGAAGGTAGAGGTAGCAAAGGCCAAACAAGAAGCTTATGATGACTTGTATGCTAGGTTGGACAGTAAGGAGGGAGAGACTGATCTATACAGGCTGGCAAGACAGAGAGATAGAGATGGGAAGGACGTGCAGCAGGTTAGGGTGATTAAGGATAGGGATGGAAGTCTATTGACAGGTGCCAGCAGTGTGATGGGAAGATGGAAAGAGTACTTTGAGGAGTTGATGAACGTGGAAAATGAGAGAGAACAAAGACTAGAAGAGGTGACTGTTGTGGACCAGGATGTAGCAAAGATTAGCCAGGATGAAGTGAGGAGAGCACTGAAGAGGATGAAGAGTGGAAAGGCAGTCGGTCCTGATGATATACCTGTAGAGGTTTGGAAGTGTCTAGGAGAGGTGGCAGTAGAGTTTCTGACTGGGTTGTTCAACAGGATCTTAGATAGTGAGAAGATGCCTGAGGAGTGGAGGAGAAGTGTGCTGGTGCCCATTTTTAAGAACAAGGGAGATGTGCAGAGTTGTGGCAACTACAGAGGAATAAAGCTGATGAGCCATACAATGAAGTTATGGGAAAGAGTAGTGGAAGCTAGACTAAGGGCAGAAGTGAGCATTTGTGAGCAGCAGTATGGTTTCATGCCAAAAAAGAGTACTACAGATGCAGTATTTGCTTTGAGGATGTTGATAGAGAAGTACAGAGAAGGCCAGAGGGAGCTGCATTGTGTTTTTGTAGATCTGGAGAAAGCTTATGACAGGGTGCCCAGAGAGGAACTGTGGTATTGTATGAGGAAGTCTGGAGTGTCAGAGAAGTATGTTAGAGCGGTGCAGGACATGTATGAGGACTGTAAGACAGTGGTGAGGTGTGCTGTAGGTGTGACAGAGGAGTTCAAGGTGGAGGTGGGACTGCATCAGGGATCAGCTCTGAGCCCCTTCTTGTTCGCTATGGTGATGGACAGGCTGACAGACGAGGTTAGACAGGAATCTCCATGGACTATGATGTTTGCAGATGACATTGTGATCTGCAGTGAGAGTAGGGACGAGGTGGAGGAGAAGCTAGAGAGGTGGAGGTTTGCCCTGGAAAGGAGAGGAATGAAGGTTAGCCGCAGTAAGACAGAGTACATGTGTGTGAATGAGAGGGACCCAAGTGGAAGAGTGAGGTTACAGGGAGAAGAGATCAAGAAGGTGGAGGATTTTAAGTACTTGGGGTCAACAGTCCAGAGCAATGGAGAGTGGGGAAAAGAGGTGAAGAAGCGTGTCCAGGCAGGATGGAATGGGTGGAGAAAAGTGTCAGGTGTGATGTGTGATAGAAGAGTTTCAGCTAAAATGAAAGGAAAGGTGTACAAAACTGTGGTGAGACCAGCGATGTTGTTTGGTCTAGAGACAGTGTCACTGAGGAAAAGACAGGAGACAGAGCTGGAGGTAGCAGAGATGAAGATGCTGAGGTTCTCTCTGGGAGTGACCAGGAAGGATAGGATCAGGAATGAGTACATCAGAGGGACAGCACATGTTAGAGGTTTTGGAGATAAAGTCAGAGAGGCCAGACTGAGATGGTTTGGACATGTCCAGAGGAGAGATAGTGAATATATTGGTAGAAGGATGCTGAGTTTTGAACTGCCAGGCAGGAGGCCTAGAGGAAGACCAAAGAGGAGGTTTATGGATGTAGTGAAAGAGGACATGAAGGTAGTTGGTGTGAGAGAAGAGGATGCAAAGGACAGGGTTAGATGGAGGCGGTTGATTCGCTGTGGCGACCCCTGAAGGGAAAAGCCAAAAGGAAAAGAAGATACATGGTATAGACAAAAACATCTCTGCAGATACAGTAGTGTTCTACTGACACACACATCTCATTAAATTCATAATCAATATAAATATGTTTAAACTTGATCTTGATGAGGCCACATTTTAGTGTTTTCATGTGTATTTTTGTGTGTATATGTGTAAGTTGTTGAAAAAACATCCTGTATTGATGTAATAGTAGGATGCACAGAATTTAGTGTCTTTGATTCTGTGGACTCATGCACTGTCACATTATATTTTATAAAGTTTCCATGTGTTTTGTATGTGATGTCAGAATTTGAATTATAAATACCTGTAGTGAAATATAGTAAATTACACACATTCATCTAGTGAATGCCGTGGAACACCCAAAGTATGAAATAAATGAAGTATTGCAGATTTCTGTGGCTCCTCCACCACCTCAGGGAATGTTTTAAAGTGACTGCATGCATGTGAATGTGTTTGTTACTGCTTATAACTTCTTGTGCTGACACATCTCCTGTGCTGTGCCATTTGATCACGCTCACCCATACAACATGCGACATTCCCCACAGACTCATGGGACTCTGCTCTCCTATGAATTGTGGGTGAGTGTGACTCAGCGCTGCATGGCTGTTATCCTTCCTTCCTCACTTCACCACTCTTGAGTTTTTTGCAAATCTCAAGTATTTTCAGACAACCCCTCAATTTAGATTTTATTTTTAATTTAACCCTCAGTCTTCATTCCCTCTTTGTTCTCCATGTCAGAATTCTTTCTGAATACACAGCAATCAACGATGCATGCATCCTTGAATGAAGTGTAATGAGCATAATGTGAGTCCTTCATCTGATTAGGTCTTGTTAAATAGAGGCAAGCATAAAAATCACACTGGCCTCTGATTATAGGGATCAGAAAGAGAGGCTTTTGTTCTCTTTGGGAGAGCTTTGCTTTAAAAGCCTCACTTATCGGCATAAGCTGTGGACTTGAAGCATGTGAGTGCACATCAGGTCCATACATAACACTAAAAGCCAGCCATGCTCATTAAAAAGAAAATATTGAATGAGCCTTACGACTTTGCTCTCTTTGCTCTCTGGATTAAAGTCATTATCAATCTTCAATGTGAGAGAGACAAGACTTTTTTTCCCATCAGTCAGAAGAATTCTCATAAGAACTTCTCCCTGATTCTGAAAGATTAAAAACGTATATGAATGTAGAACTCATTCATTTGCATTGAACTCCACCTGCTAGCTTTCAATAGCTCAACAGCAAATTGTGTCATCAGAGGAACTCCGTAAAAGGGGCTCAATAACCTCAGAAAAAAATAAGCTTGTGAAAATACTTTTTAAACGTGCACAACCACAGATCAGTATCTTAAACATTAAAATGCAATACTTCATAAAGTGGAAATTATAGCATCACTAATAATGTTGTAATATCTTTATTGATTGGTTTACCACCAATAAATTTAATTATTAATTAATCATGTCAGAAGGTAAGTCTATAAATATTAATAATTCATGTTACAAAACAGGCACGGTGGCGTAGTGGGTAGCGCTGTCGCCTCACAACACTGCGGACCCGGGTTCGAGTCCCGCTCTGTGCAGAGTTCGCATGCTCTCGCCGTGTCTGCGTGGGTTCTGTCCGGGTTCTCCGGCTTCCTCCCACCTCCAAAAGCATGCGCTTTAGGTTGATTGGCCGGTCCCAAATTGACCGTAGGAGTGAATGTGTGTGTGAGTGGTTGTTTGTCTCTGTGTGGCTCCACGGTACACTGGCATCGTGCCCGGAGTGTCCCCCGCCTCGCGCCCTGAGATTGCCGGGATAGGCATCGGCTCCCCCGCGACCCACGTAAGCAGATTAAGCGGTTAAGAAAATGACTGACTGACTGACTGTTACAAAACAATGAAAGTATTATTTTTGTGTTAAATATGGTGGGAGGGAATCACATAAATTCTAAAATAATAATGGTCATTTCTCCAGATAAACTCATAATTGACAGAAATAATTGTATTTCAGTGCTTACTCACACTTGAATTTATGTGTTATATTGTCAAAATTGGTTAGATATTATAGGAGCCCTGAGACACATCAAAAAAGATTAGTGGTGCAGGCAAATTTCCAAGTGACAAGCTCCATAAATAGCTTGTTTGCCTCTCCCGGACACCAGATCAGAGTTTTTTTTTTTTTGTTTTTTTTTATGATGATGAAATGCTAATAAACTTTAAAATGTGAAATGAGGAGAAATGACAATTAAAGGGGCGGCAGTAGCTCTGTCCACTGAGTCTTGGGCCGAGGACCGGAGGGTGGCCGGTTCAAGGCCTATGTGGACCAATATTACTTGCTGTGTAAACTGGCTGTTGGAGGTGCCAGTTCACCTCTGGAGCACTGCCGGGGTGCCCTAGAGCAAGGCACCATCTCTTTACAGGTTGTTCTTTGAGTGAACCATAGTGGAACTACCCACTGCTCTACTTCTTATTATACGCATGCCTACAAGCCCTTTTGTGTGTGTGTGTGTGTGTGTGTGTGTGTGTGTGTGTGTGTGTGTGTGTGTGTGTGTGTGTGTGTGTGTGTGTGTGTGTGTGTGTGTGTGTGTCTGTGTGTTAGGGGCCTGTACCCATATATAGATTGGTATGACAAATAACAAAGTCTACAATAGAAAAATAGATCTCCCTATGTGGCATCAATACAGTACAATTCTTCTCCTGCTCCTTCTCCTTCTTGTTTTTTTTTTTATAAAATCCTCTCCTTTCATTGAACACTAGCATTCTATTCAACTCTTGATTTTCTATTTTTATTGTTTGTCTTTGGTACAGCATAAGTCACGTTGGACCCATATGCGAGAGTAGTCCAGCCAGTTCTGGCAGTGAAAGGAGCAAAACCGACGAAAACAGGTTTGTCTTCAATGGATTTAGTGAGTATGTAAAGAACATAGGCAAGAAATATTAGAAGGTAACATCCACCCATCCATCCATCCATCCATCCATCCATCCATCCATCCATCCATCCATCCATCCATCCATCCATCCATCCATCCATCCATTTTCAACTGTTTATCTGGAGTCAGGTCACAGACGTAGGCAGAAGGGTTGCGCCACACCCTAACCCTAACCCTAACCCTTGATTTGATTTCATTCACAGTTGGGGTTTTAAACTTCTTAGTCTGGCCTGTCAACTAGGCCCTGTTTGCCACGGGAGACCCTACCAGTAGCATAAAGCCAATGAGATCATTCGGGCACTCAGACTCTCCCATCATAATAAGGTGGCTGTTCAAAGGGTAGCCCAGTCCAACAGATTTGCTGCAAATACCCGCTGGATGAAACTAATATCAAACAGGTTTTTAACCCTGCATGATTGTCTCAGCAGGGAAATTTACATAAACTTGGTTACCGGTTACTTGTCAGCATAAATCCTCACTTACCTCCACTGGACCAGCCTACAAACGGCCTTTATGAACTTGTAGAGGTCCGTTTGCAAAAGTTGTAAATATTTCATTGAATCAATTTGGAGCAAAATTATTGGACCCAAACAGCTGTGTCCTTGGCAACAGGGTTCTCCCTCCAGGCTTTGCAGCTTCTACAACAGACCTCAAACTCACGTTGTCACCAGACAGTGAAGACATATAACTAAAGTTGTGTTGCAATAATAATTTTGAGATAACTCATTTGGTCTACTGGCATCTACAGATGCAAACTACAATAAAAATAGTATGAATGCTTATTCAAAATCAGCAAAAGGCAAAATACATTGGAGCACAGAACAAATACTTCCTCTAATGTCACGAAATTATTTGTTCTTTTTGGTTACTTTATGCAATTTTGTTCTTGCATATATGCTTTTTTAAACATGCATCACATACATTCACTTTAAGTTTCAAAAGGCCTATGGAAACTGTTTTTTTAACTTGAGTAAACAATGTAAGACGCGGTAAAGCACACATTGAACACTAGCGTTTTAACTGGACAATTGGTTATTCTAGCAGAATATGACCAAAAAACTGTCTTGTATGTGTTCAGTGATTGAAAAATGTCTTGCCGTGAAGCAGAAAGATGTTTTTAGATATTTTTTGAGAACAGCAGTGCTCCGTAGCAAAGAGGAACAACATATTTGTTTAGTGATAGAAAAATATTTCACTGTTGTTCTTTATGGCCTTTATTTCTGAAGTTTTTCACAGTTTTTCCTGCATCACATCAACGTTTCCATTCCCCTAATATTAGTTATACATTTGGAAAAAATATTGGTATTTAACTATGAAATATGCTCTTCTGTTTATTCAACAGACTGATGACCTGGGCAGACTTTTTAAAGGAGAGTGCCATCTATATCTTGGCTGCACGCCCCAATAGCTCTGCCATGCACATCCGTTTACCTCTATAGTCCCGGACGGACCACTGCACCCCCAGCAGAGAGAGGGAGCGAGAGAGATAGAAGGTGTACCTTGTAGTTTACAGATGAGTGGAGCAAGACGGACATGATGACACAGTGATACGAGGAAATCATCTAAGAGGACCGGATGAACAACTAGGAAAGAAAGTAGATCAAGCCATCAACAGAATCTCTCCGCCTCTGTGTCAACCCTCACCCACAAAAACTGACAACACACACACACACCGACTGACAATAATGGAAGTGACAGCAGCTGTCATAGGTCTCCGACTAAAAAACCTGAAGGATTAAAGCCAATGGTAGGATCAGGCTGTCAGGGGTGTTTCTGAAACTCTGAAGTGTAGACATTCACAAAATGAGACAAGGTCCTAGGACTCATCCTCTGTTAAATAAATCTAGACTGCACTGTACGGCCTTCAGACTACATAACACACCTCTCCATGTGGTTACATCAGTGTGACAGGCTTTTACTCTTTGTTATTCACCATCAGAATTGTTAATCACACTGCGCAGGGACACATACAGATTCCTTATTGGTACTCTTACTTGTGGATGGGCTTATAGGAGGGGGTTAACCCTGCAGCTGTCATTATCAGAACATATACCAAACAGGAATGAAAGCTATCTGCATACATAATATTATAGGAGAACTGCTATTCATACCAGTATAAATTAATGTTACCCATTAAAATGCTGTATTTATTCCTGTATCCTCCCATATATCCTGTGTTTTCCCCATTAACATCCAAGAATCTATGTTCTTCTAAAGTGCTAACTGTGTGCAGGGATGTGGAGTGAACATTAATGAAGCTAATCTTGTGAGTGATGTTTATATACCGCCATATAGTACATTACGTTCCTGTTTGTGCTCAGAGCTGCACTTTGAAAAGGTGGAGTTGTCTGCCCCTATTGCTCGAGTGTCAATATTGCTAAAGGACAATGGGAAATGTTTTGCAAGCATCTGTCATTTGTTAATATAAGTTACACATGATGGAAACGTTATTGTTACAGGTTTCATAACAATTTAAATGCACATGAAATTTCCCATAGACTCACTTGAAACATGCTGTAACAAAAAGATCATGTAGTGTTCATGCCATGTTATGAAGGGTCAATTTCAGGTTGTGTTAGTGAATAAATATGGTTATGAAATGAAACATGATCGCCTGACGGATATGTCACAGTGCTGAAATAAATGCATGGCATTTAGTCTCCATTTTGAAAATATTGATTTTGCATCTTTTTTTTATTTTTGTATCATCAATGTAAAAAACAGAAAAAAAAAAAAATATATATAATGAAGGTGTACCCTACCATTCGCCCACAGTCTGCTGAGGCTGTAGTCAACACGATTATGGATGACAATGGATGGATGGACGGATGGATGGGATCAGTTATGACAAATCAATGTTATCAAAATTATGTATGTCCATCCATCCATCCATCCATCCATCCATCCATCCATCCATCCATCCATCCATCCATCCATCCATCCATAGATTCCATCCATCCATCCATGTACAAGGCGAGAGTACAACCTGGGCAGGTTGCCAGTTTGTCTTTTGGTTTGTAACAAACTCACTGTGACAAGCCATTAACGTTTATTGGCTGTTTGGGAGCTGAACTTATGATTTAAGGTAACACATCACAAATCTGATCTTTTTACCATAACACTTCACATTTATCTTTGTGTGTGACTTGCATCTGACATACATTAGGTGTTAACAGATCTGCAACAGGTCCCCATATTCACAACAAACATGCTGATTTCTTGTATACTTGATGTGGTAATCTTGTGTGATGTCAGTCTGTCAACCTTTGAGGCTGAGAGGACAAAAACAGAATCAGACTCCATATTGGACTTCACCCACCACTGATCAAAACATTGATGGTCCATTGGGTATGAGAAAAGCCAAATAGACTCTTATCTGACACCATCATCAGAAAGAATCAGATATCTATTATCTAAAACCTCACAAGGACTCCTACCAAACATTTATCTCTTGTTCATCATATATAACAGCCAGGTTGAGCTCCACTCCTCATCATATTTAGATCTTCAGCCACTCTGTTTGGGTTCTACCAAGGGCTTTCCTAATATACTCACGGCTTTGCCTTTGCCAAGCTGCCTTAAATAGGATGACATTAAGAATGGGGATTAATTGCTGAAGGCTCAAAGATGATTTCATCTTCATGATGCATATGCCAAAAATAAAATTAATATAAAACATGCTTACACAGAATAAAAACCATTAGGTTTATTGAAGCTGCATGGAATTTTCACTTGTTTGTAGCACACTTAATTGTTCATTCTCATACGATGGACACCTGCACAGTTTTCCAACTTGCAGGAGCAGAAAAGAAAAAAATAAAATAAATCAGTTCTTCATCAATTGTCATTGGAGACAGTATTCCACAAAGGGCCAAGTGCTTTCCCTTACAATAGCTTAGCAGGTAAGAACTCAGATGTACAATGCACATCAAGAGGACAGGAGCCCAGATCTCACAGCACCATGCTAGTGGATTTGTCACCTGCCTGCAATAGAAATGAAAATGAGTGCCTTTCATTCCATAAAGACGTTGCTTCCACACAAAGAGAAAACATTGAACAGTCTCTGGTTCAAGTAGCATTGGTCTTGAAGGCTTGTCAAATTGCACAAAGTCAAACTGGTCGAAATAAAGAAGGAAAAAATCTGTGAAGTGTTGAAGTAAAAGAAAACGTCTGCTGCCTGAGGCTACTGCTATTCTTTTATCTGTCAGCAACACAAAGAAACCAGCCAGCAGTGTCTCTCCAAATGCTGAACAGAAGGTCAAACTGTAAGATTTGGAGAAAGACATTTAGTCGGAGAGGGAAAGATAAAGTCATACAGAGACTGAGCAGGAAATAGAGATGAGAGGACACAGGCAATGAACAAGTGTGTGTGGTAGGGAAATTGCTCTGAGGAGGATGTTATGCAACTGTTTCATAACTGATTGAATGATGAGGCTCTTCTCTGGGTTAATTACTACATTAGAAGCAGAGTCAAATGTGAAACTTGAGCTTTGAAAAAGTCCAAAGTTATTAATCTCAAATGGCCTCACATATTTACCAGACTAATATGAAAGATTGTTGACCTTGAGATGTAGACTTTATGCCATGTGGGACATCAGGCTTAGGAATAATCCCATTTGTTCTCAGATGAAACTGTACTCCAAATTTATTTTAAAATTTACTTTATACAATGATAGAACTGAATAAAACTGTTTAAAATGTTTTAATAGACTATTTTACAGAATAAGAACAATTTTACCATTAAAAAGCAAAGTATTTACTGGAAAAATGTGTAAATTAACATTTTCATCTTGTTCACGTGTGTTTTCAAGGCTTGAAAGTCTCTTTACAGGGCAAATGAAAAAAAAAAAGAAACCTTGGGCATTGTGTTTCAGCTTTTTATTTAATAAAGATATTAATTTAATAGAGAAAGATATTGCATTCTTTACAACAGTGATCTGAATCTAATCTAGTGATGTTTGCCTGTTGGTGTGGTGGATGCTGTAAATGGAAGCCTCCTTTTCATGAAGTTGTTCCTGTTAATAAAACTTAAAATGAACTGTAGCAGGTCTTAACAAGATGAGAGTGTAACTGACCGATTGAGCCGTAAAATTTTTGATGTCAGAGTTGTGATAAACAAGCACAGGCTGAACTTCCAGCTGTTTTCAGGATATACATAAAAGTGCTAAATGATGAGGCTGACAGGAATCTTTATTTTTCTTGCAGTCAACTAATCCCATTAAAAATAATATATTATAGAAAAGATTGATCCCACTAACCAATATTGTTGTATGCACACATGTGAGCCCATAGACCGCCAAGGCTAGTTCTAGTCACCCCCCCAGGAGCTCTGTCTAAAGGTTATCTGGCTTGTCCCACAGTGAGTGTATGAGGGCCAGGTGATCCAAAGCGGCTGGCTGCTGCTTTGTGATGGCTTCACTCAGCAGGGACAGGCATAGGCATGCAGCAGTGACAGTGCGGTCATGGCTCACAGAAAGCGGTGCTGGAGCAGAGCCACAGTGAAATGCCAGCACATCACAAAGTTCATCAACAGGTCTGTGAGCCAATTCTAAACCCCAAACTGACTCTAATGAGCCAGTTTGGGGTTTAGGTTTATTTGACATGAAAAAAAAAAAAGACTTTCAAATTTGTAAGTTATTTTAGCATTGCTAAAAAATATTCTTTCATTTTCAACTGCTTTTTCCACTTTCGTGGGTCATACAGCTTATCCCAGCGGACTTATGGTCGTTAGGCGGGGAAACACTCTGGACATGTTACTGCTAAATAACACATCAAATTTAATAGGTTGGTAAACCAGTAGACGTTATTGGCTATAGATCTCTCAGAACTGTTTGTATTTCCAAATCAGATTCAAAATACATGCAGTACAGAATACACCACATCCCCCCTTCAGCAGTCATGCCTCAATTTTTCCATGGAGCCCATTCAGTTCCTGAAGCTTTCGTGCCTGGCTATTTCTTCTTTTTTAAATTTGGCTATGATAAAATGTTGAAGTACGCTGGTTTATTAAAGTGTTTCCTTACTGCTTCTATCTGCACAAATAAACCTGTTCATAGAAAGTGTTACTTTCTATGAACAGCCATACTGTTCCCACATTAATTAATGATATTGTCTGAGGGATGTGAAGCCTTCTGAGGAGAAAAGAATATACACTCTTCGTTAGAAAGCATAAAGGCTGTGAAGGGAAACATTAGATCTCTGTAATTGAACACCCAATGTCTGTGTACTACTACAGTATGACCCCATAATTTTGGGCACTGGCTGCTTTGATGTTGAAGATAACAGGGCATGGTGTTAAATTATGTTGTTTAAAATGGTCCAGTGAAAGCTTACCTTGACAAACACCTCTCCTGGACACGTTTTTTTAATTTTGTGTTTAATCCTTTTGCATTTGCTGCCCCTCATGTTTGAAATATCAATGTGCTCAATGGGGTGCACATCATTAGCACTATTAAAACTGATGAATAAAATTATATTGTTACAGCTTTAAGTAACAATATAAAAATACAAACATTGAGTGAAAATTCTAAGTGAGACCACTGACATTTCAAAATAGCTTGACCTAATAGTGTTATGTCTACACTCCAAATGGTGTGTCATTTACAGCGTCGACTTGTGGTCCATAATAGTATTGCTAAATTGGAGCATCATTAATGTCACTAATGATTATGTTTTTTGTCCTGCTCAAATCTGCTTCATCTGTTTCCAAGTGCACTGACACCAGTGGTCATCACTTCAGCACTGCTTGGGGATAATATGGCCACAGCAGCTGTCTTCTGTTCTAGTGTCAAATTGGCCTGTCCATCTGAATGATAAGTGCTTAGCTCTATAACTGTATCCATAATGAATGTAATATTTGTACACATTGCATTGTACAGTTAACAAAATTTCTAAGTCTGGAAGCTGAAAGCAGCATTCATTCACTTAACATACAGTAAAATGTATAAAAAACTTCAGTGAATGTGGTGAATGACTGAATATGATTTTTACAATCAGTAATTAAAAATTGCAACATGTAGCTATGATGTAATAAGTCACGATTGGCGTGTTTTCAAATTGCTCATCAATGACTCTATTAGATCGGCGCGTTTTTAAATTGCACATAATTGACGGTGCTTGATATATCTGAAGTCCAGCATAATTTAAAATCGTATGCTTGTGTATGTGTAATGTTTCCATCAACGTCTTCATTCTGATAGTCAACTCACAACAGTTGTCTAACTCTTCCATCTAGTGTAAACTACATAAAACTGCATCTCTCGTTGCAGAGCGCTAAGGACAATAACATCTAACCATGCTAAACAAAAAGCAACTAGTAACCAATGAAAACCTTTACACGAAAGTTTCTACGTATGGATAAATAATACACAGTCAAATATACACGTAATATAGATGCAATGTAATCACAGTATAATATTCAGTAATTCTAAAACAAGGGCACCTATTCTAGCTTACTGCGCCTGCGCAGATTAGTGGGCGTGTTTGCTTCTTCTTTTTGTGTTGTTTTCTTGTTGAGGGATGATCTGACAGGTTCCACTACGACGAAAAAGTATTTTTCAGGTAAACTGTTACTCGAACATTTTCATTTATCTTCAGCAATTTGGTTGTTTACAATTTTAACATTTCTGTGCAGGGATCAAGGCTATATTTGGGTCAAAGGACACCCAGCCGGCTACGGCACGCACTGATGCTAACGTCTAACAGTCGTTAGCTTTAGCAGACAAGCATTCCGTTAGCTAGGCAGTACTGTATGTCCAAAGTGGCGCTTTTCGATTATTTTAATCCTATTAGAGGTAACAATTGGTGTTATTTTTTCTAATACACATCAGAGTTTATATGAGCTAACATGCCATTAGCTTTTCCACCGCCTCAGGTTGCCGTAGATAACATCAAATTGAGAGAACGATGAGTCTGTTTAGGTATATGAAACATTTTGAAAATAATCCATAACTGTATTTTGCTTTTATATCACAGGTGCGTACTTTTTTAGTTGCTTATTAATTTAATTTAAAACATTTAAGCAGAAGAGTAAAACAATGTGTTGATTTCCTTATATTTTAGAAACAGTGACAGAGAAAAGAATACACATTTTTTAAATTTTTCCAAATGATTTGTGGCTATTTATAACAGATATATGATATATAAATATATGTGATATAAGTGAAGACTAACCGTCTCATATGGAATTATGCGAAGATAAATTAAATTCCCACAAGATTCCAACAAGGTTGTTATGAATATACAGTAACACAGAATGTGCATCAAATATCTACATCTTGGAATTCGGTTTGAAGTTGTAAAGTTAGCTTAATGATTATAAAATGTTAATAAAGCTATTAAATGCAAAGAATTGGTAAAATTTGAGATGTGGAGCATAGGTCTGTCCAATCTGGGGTTTTACCTGGAACTGTGTGCAATAAGTCACCATTTGGATTAACTGTTACATTCATTCTAGACAGGACTTTACAATACTGTCTGCCTTTTCACTCATGTCCTCTTACAAATGAACTTTAGGTGTACCGATACTCTTCCTGAATTTATAAATGATTAATCACCTATCAAATCGAGCAAAGTGTCTGAGTTGCTGGTTTTACCTTCTAATTCCTCAGTGACCTTGCTCACAAGGAGACAGTCATGGGAAATACAAGCAGTGAGAGGGCTACCATGGGCCAGGGGGAGAAGGCCCAGCGTCGGGACAGCCGAGGCACCAAAGAAGGAGAAAGGCCAAAAATTCTAATGGATAGCCCAGAGGATGCAGATATATATCATGGGGAAGATATGAAAGTGAGTTGTGGTACAGAGAAAATTTACCCGATGCCAATTTGATGATTCCTGGAAACTTTTGGAAATCAAATAAACAAATTAATACTGGGTGTTTAATGGGTGTTTTAGGCTCCTTTAGAAAAAGAAGAGTTCCTTGCTTGGCAGCAAGACTTAGAAGCAGATGACAAAGGGCCAACGTTAGACAGACCAACAGTCTTTCGTTGGACTGGAGATGGCAAAGAGGTCTTTCTCTCTGGTTCCTTCAACAACTGGGCCAACAAGATTCCTCTTATTAGAAGGTGAAAGATGTCAATTTTTTTCAGCTAATAATGATCAGATATATCGCTCTAACTTTTTTGTATGAAACAGCTAGTGTTTTAGTTCAGAGCACTAACTGGGGCATGCATACCAATGAAGTTAAACATTAAAAAAAGAGTTACTGTATTAACGCTCTCTTTTCATTTGTCAAAGTCAAAACACTTTTGTGGCCATTGTTGATCTACCCGAAGGGGAGCACCAGTACAAATTTTACGTTGATGGCCAGTGGACCCATGATCCAGCTGAGGTCAGCAGTCTTTGTCACACTCCAGTGTAATTATTTGTTCTGAGTTTTTTTTTTTTTTTTATACATTAAAAACAAGAATCACATCTTTCATATGTGAACAAACAGCCACAAATACTAAGTTAATTTACACCCAGGGGATTTTTTTCTGCTAAATTAACATGTCTGGAAAAAAATAAATAAATAATTGCTTACAAAATAGAATTTTTTTTCCCCTGCAATTTGCCTCATTTCTTTGTTTGATCGAATAGATTACCTTAAAAATTTGTCATTTATCATAGAGCGGCTATTGTGGTCAATATGATTCTTTTTAAATTATTAATAATTATCTGCTACCTTTTTGAAAAGTGCACTAAAGTATCCTATGATACCAAAGAATGAGAAAATAAAAACCACCATCACCAGTTAGGTATTGAATGCCAGGGGCCTGTTCTCACTAACATGTATGCATGTGTTTGAACTAGAGTGTGCTTTGTTAATTTCCCTTCGGGGATCAAATTAGTATATAAAATAAAACAAAATAAAAAACATTCATCCACTTGAAATCTTTTTAAAACTGGGACAAATGATCTCATCATACAACAACAAATAATACAGAAATGTAAGACAAGACTTGGAAGTTATTAATGATATTTTCTTTACAAAAACAAGATAATGATAACATTTATACTAAAACATCCTTTATGTAGGGCCCTGCTTGTCTAGATAAAACTGGCTCAAATTCTATTTGAGGCAGTTCTAGCTTATTTTTATGCCAATATTTCATGTTGATTATGTTTGTGTCCCTGACAGCCAGTTATAACAAGTCAACTTGGCACGGTCAACAATGTCATCCAGGTGAAAAAGACTGACTTCGAGGTGTTTGACGCTCTCATGGTGGACTCGCAGAAATGCTCTGACATGTCAGGTTAGTTTTGACAAATATTGTAGCTCCTGCTTAGATTTTTACAAGCTGAAATTCCGTTAGAATTTCAAAAACAGTGTGTGTCACTGTTAAAAAATGATGTTCAGTCTCACTGTATCCTGTATCACCCTTTTCTTAATTAGACCTGTCCAGCTCTCCTCCTGGCCCATATCATCAGGATGCCTATGTTCCTAAACAGGAAGAGAAGTTCAAGTCTCCACCCATACTCCCACCTCACCTGCTACAGGTCATTCTTAACAAAGACACCGGAATATCTGTAAGTGACTCCCAGAATTTTCCATTATTGTTTTTAAACTAATGGAATAGTCATTCTATGGTTTGTCTTACAGCTTAAAATTAAATATTGAGTTGTTTAAGAACAAAATTCTTTCTCAATATTTGATTTAACAAGTTGCAGCCACCAGTTAAAAAAGGGATAAACAGGCAAACCTTGGTTTTCGAACGCTTTAGACATCGAACAAATCGGAATTCGACCAAAAAATTCAGAATTTTTTTGTCTTGGAAGTCAAACAAAATTTGGAAGTCGAACGCTAAACAAACGCATCCTCCTCCTCTCCCTCTCCAGCGTTCACGTATGCCAATTTGTTACAATACCAGACTTGCTCAGCCGGAATCTGCGTGGTGAATGATAAGCGGAACGAAATAAGTTTTTCTTTTCTTTATTGAACCGGAGCCCGCTACGCTCACCTGAACGCTCAATTGAACACAGGCACATTGTCGCACTCAATAGAACAAGCGTATTATATTTACATGTAACCACTTCCGGGTACAACAGGAAGTCCCAAAATAAGAGCATCGCAGGATCGTTCTTAACACAACTGCTCACCACCACAAAGGTAAAAATTCTTATCTTTATTGTTCTTATGCTTTAACTGTAATGTGCTTTTTATTTTAGTTTACTGTATTCAATAATTTTTCACTGAATTTGCGTTCCATTGCCTATGGTACGAGTTATGTTACGGTAAACTTCTGTCCAAAAGACAATGGTAACTCCTACTTTAGGCTAATCTGATTACTTTGATGTTTTTTTTTCTTTCATTCTTTCTTTCTTTCTTTCTTTCTTTCTTTCTTTTGAAAAAGTCAAAAAAGTCTGTCTTTCTTTCTTTCTTTCTTTCTTTCTTTCTTTCTTTCTTTCTTTCTTTCTTGTGTTTGCTTCTTTCTTTTACATTTCTTTGATGTGTTTCATTACAATACAATTTGATATATAAATGACATTATGAAATAACGTATAATATGCAGGTAGCGGCAGAAAATGGATAGATATTATGTTAAAAAAGGTAGTTTTCTAGTGTCTTGGAACGGATTAAGACCATTTACATTATTTGTAATGGGAAAAATGTATTTGGAATTCGAACAAATCGGTATTCGAACAGCCTTCCGGAACGAATTGTGGTCGGAAACCAAGGCTTGCCTGTATCACCCTGAGACAATTGTAATTTATTAAGTTGCATATATAAATCTAAATACCTAAAAACATTTTTATTTCCAGTGTGATCCTGCATTACTCCCAGAACCCAACCATGTCATGCTCAATCACCTCTATGCTCTCTCCATTAAGGTAAGACATTGGATTGATTGAGTCACAGTTTTTCTGCTACTTACCAACACTGTGTGACCGCTGAGATGTGGGAAACTCTTCCTCAGTGACACCCTGCAGCTGCTGTCATGCTAGAACTACAGACTACATTTTTAAAGTTCTAACCATGGGAACAAGCTTCTAATTAGCAGTGTGGGAGGACAGATAATTGCCCTTTTCCCACCCATTGTGACAGGAAAAACAAACAAAACATTCAAGTCATGCTATAAATAGCAGCACTGGAATTGCACTAAATCAGGGCAAAGCCGGAAAAATATAGCTCACACAAGTTCAGGCTGTACTGTTCTTGGATTCTCGTCTAAAATACATTTTCAAAAACCATTGGACAGAATTCAATGCGATTTTGCACATGCTGTGTAGAAGACCTAAAGGTGCATTGCCTAATTGCTTTATTGAGTTCCCTTATTCTCACATTTTTAGGCAAACTTAGACCATTTTCGTTCCAGTTTTTAGTCAGTCACTTAAAGCGGTTATTGTGGTTGGTTCACATTAGCGTAAACTGAGTTTCCAGGGGTAGGGCCATCTGTGTCCTTGGACACAAATGTTCTATTTCTTTCTTTGAGCTGGCAAACGAGACAGCTTCTGTGTTACTGTCCAAATTTTTCATAGCAGCAGTATCAGTTGGATTCAGCAGATCAGACCTCTCTGGAGAGCTTTTGTCCCATATTACTCAGGAAAATTCCCAAAACATAAGCTTACTGGTCAGTTACTTATCTAAATAAGTACAGTAATCTGACTGGCTTACTTATAAATCACTACTGCCCATCACAGACTCTGTTTTTTTGTTGATATGGACTTTCAGATGACAGTTTTTAGGTGCTAAACGTCTTGTCCGTGAGACATGGATGAAAACTTCAACATGACAGCATTAACACCTTGCTAAAAGATTAACCTACCCTTATTGACATGCACCTACAGGCCCCTATAAATCCTTTTCTCATTTGTTGCAACAGTTAATCGCTCCATTAACTACTCACATCTGACAGTAATGTTTCACCTTTTGTAGTTGTTCAACAATGAAAGCCCTTGTGTGGTTCCCTGCTTAAGTTTTTTTTTTTTTTAAATGATTCATTCAAATTTAGACTGGTCCATATTATTACTAAATCAGTTTTTCCTTCCTGTAAGTCGTTTTTTTATCCTGTCTGTTGGAAGTTCCCATCCATAAAATCAATTTTGTAGAAGAGCTTTGTTTTACAGTATGTGAAAAATGTATTTCATCATTCATCTGATGTGAAAATGATGCTTGAAAACTTGCTAACGTTAGCTGTAAAGCAGGGAAATGAAGGCTTTAGTTTCCACAAATAGTTGTTCAACAGCAGTAGACAGGAATATATCACTGGTAGACATTATATTGTCCCATTGTGTACAGGGATTAGAAAGCAGAGTGGCTCAGAGATTAGTGGGTGGCCCTCTCATTAATCCGTTGGTGCTGCACATGGTATGACAGATAGCATTGTTCCCATTGGCCTACTTCTTTCAGAGCTGTAACCATGCATTTAATTGTTTTAAAAATGTGACTTTCTCAAGACTGTTCTTCCTCCATGTTTTGTTTTTCTACAACAGGATGGAGTGATGGTGCTAAGTGCAACACATCGTTACAAGAAGAAGTATGTCACCACCTTGCTGTACAAGCCCATTTGATCGAAGGCTTTTTTGAATGCTGTCTATGTGTGTTAACTGTACAGAGTGTACAAAATATAAACCATCTTCATCCCATAATAGACAGGGAACAGGTGAATCCAGGCCATTTATTTGAGAAAGGAAGTTAACAGAGGTTAGCAGTCACCTGGATGATATTCTTAAAATAACATAAGGTAATATGAGGCAAACATTCCTGAGATTATGTCTTGTACACTTATTGTACATCCCGTTCTTTCACACAGTTGTGTGGGAAGATAATATTTCTCCAGTGCTGCATATCCTGCTTATATTTGTTCACTGATTGCACTCTATAGTTTAAAAAACCTTATCTTTGCCAAGTATAGTGAGAAGTGAAAAAGATGAGAAAGGACACCCTGATCAAAAAGTAATGAGTAGGATTGGGAATGCTGGGAAAGTCTGCCCCGAAGGTTTCCATGATGGTGAAGATAGCAGCTATACAATCAAGATTTTATATATATATTTCAGAAGGAAAAAAAGGCACTGCAGTAGTTCTGCACTGTTTTCAAGTTCATGTTTGTCTACCTTGAGGAATAGGTCCTTAATGACACCCTTGCAAAATGCAGATGTTATTTTATATATTGCACCTTTATGATATTTGTCATTTTCTGTTTTGTTGATGATGTAGTTTGTTTTGTTGTCAAAAACAAACAACAAAACTCATTTTGTAGTTGTAATTGAAGTGTTGTGGTCACGATCAGTTCAGTTAAGACCATCATAATTTTTTGACTTGAATTTGGTCTAAACCTTAGAATATATATGTTTTGCACTATTTAACACATATTTATTTATAAAGTAGAATATACATACAGCGTATGTACACTTACAACACAATTATTTATCAATACTATTGCTTACCACCCTTTTGATCATTCAAGGAGGTGTAATGGTCTTCACACTGTCACATATTTGCACAATTTACATGATAATGTGAATACATTCCAGGTTACACCAGATTCTGACTTTCTGCCTGTGGCATCACTGGTATCTGCTGTGGAACTAAATTTATCAATTTAAAGTAGCAGCATTAGCATCTATACAAATGACATTCATGGTTAATTTGTGAAAATGTAATGTAAGAAGTATTGATGATATGAATCAAAGTTGAAAAATGACGGTAAAGCAGGTGAAATTCAACACCAACTTAAAACAACTGCAATTCTGAGGAAAGGATGAGGGTGGGATCATGTGTGACAGAGTTGTACTGTTGAAAATGTCTTTTTTATAGTTGGGCCACATTGAGGGAAAAAAAAACAAACATCTGAGATTGAAATTGATATATTGCAGTCAAATGAGCATGTTGATGCAACCAACAGTAGCTCTGAACTGCCAGCCACCTTCTCCAACTGTCTTTTTAAATGTGTAATATGTGATATGATGTTGATTTGATAAAAGATTCAATAGTTCTTTAGTTTTGATCCCGACCAACAACTTGTCAAGTGTAGCTTGGCAACATGTTTCTCACTCCTGATAGTGGTGCTTATGACACTACCTTGATTTTACATCATCTAAACAGCTTCAAGAGAGTTCTTTTAGCATGATTTTTTTCTTCAGAAATTTCATTTTTTTAATATTGAGTTGATCCTTGTAGTATGGTTTTTTCTCCTAAAATAATGTTTTATTGTAGCAGTTTCTTCCTCATAAGAGTACTTCATTGTCCTATGTCATGACATTTTTCTCATAAAAATAATTTAATCTTACAATAGACTTTGTAATACTTCCTTTCTGTAATTATTTTTATTGTTTCAGAAATCTCAGATTTTTCTTTTTACTTCTCAAAGTAGTGCAGTACTCTATATAATGGCATTTTTGTCTCTGACATCTGAAAGATTAGATTGTAAGTAAATTATTAGCCTGTAATTACATCCCTAACTTTGTCATAAATGATATTTTGGTATAATTGCAACTATAATAGCTACATCAGCTATATTTGTTTTATGATAAAAGCCACTAAATCTGACAGCTGCTCTCAGATTTTTGTGTTATATCAGAACATGGATGTGAAAATGTTACTAAGTGCTGGAATAAGTTCCATTATCATTAAAAAAGATTTTCTCTTTGAACCATGCTGGTATGATGACATTTTACATTTTGAGAAATATTTATATTAAAAATTATCTTGCAAACTCATAAGCAGTTTTCCTTTGTTATTATGTTGCAGCACTTCGTCAATAACGTGTGTATCAGCCTCAAAAATTCATCTGCAGAAGGCAGTGAAATCTTGGCAGTTGATTTTTAAAAAGTGAGTTCATATTTTGTCCAATCAATGTTCCTATGTACAATTAGCTTGGAAAAGCAAATACAAAATATCAAGCAAACATTCAGTTTGTGCAACATTTTAAATGAAAACAGCAAAGTGTTTTTCTACATCGTTAAAGTAAAATACTGAGTGCTCTGCTGCCAGCATGTCCATGTCAACATTGGTATCACATCACGCTCTTAACATCTGGGATTTTCCATGTCTCTCTACATATGGTGATATTTGGCTTGTTTGTAGGATGTGTTTGTTTTCTTGACATGGGTGTTGCATAATAATCCAGAAGTGTTGAAAGGAAGTTTATCCAAAAGAAATATGACTGCGAACACAAGCTTTCAGAACGATCAAAATTCAGCACACACGATACATGTTCTTCATTTTTGTATTTTCCCAGCAACCATGAAGTTTTTCTTGAAAGATGTGAAGTGAACATCTCAAATAATGCTACAATCCACTCTATTCTCTAATCAATGCTACAAGAGCATAAGCAAGGTCAGCCACTGATGGACAATTAGTTCAGAATATGTTTAAGCCAAACCTGAAAATGCTGTATGAGTTAAGATCAGGTCTTTCTGCACCAAAATCAGAAAATAAATACCGAAATACAGACTTTTCAGATGAGTTACATGTGCATATCTGTATTTTAGTACCCTAAATCTTAGACAGGTCCGTAACTTCAAAACTGAATGACTTTAGTCTTAATAGAACGCAAGACTAAAGTTGTTTAGGACTGTGAACAAGGGGCTTATGCAACGTGTGACGCTTTTTAGTTTAAACAGGTGACGGCTCAGGTCCCAAGGTTCTAAACTCGATATATAAACAGCACCTTATGTTCAAGCGAGACCTGTTTTGCAAACGGAGTCAGGATGAATACCCTCTATGGTACACTTCTCTTGGCTGCTGGCCTGTCTCTTGGTGAGTGCAACATGATTGCAGCTGGTGGTTGAGAATGCATATATTAACTAGATGAATATTAATAGAATCCTGATTATCATCTGCTTGTCATACTGCAGTCCAGTCCATGGACTACAAGGCCCTCACCCAGTTCAGACAGATGATGCTGTGTGTGATGCCCGATAGCTGGCCTCTTTTCGACTATGCTGATTATGGCTGCTATTGCGGCAGAGGAGGCTCTGGCAAGCCTGTGGATGATCTGGACAGGTGATGATTCAATGACTCGGCTTCATACTTCATTAAAAAACAAAACAAAAAGCCTTTTATAACGTATTTCAAAATTTCTGTTTTTTGACATTTTGACCTATAGATGTTGTCAAGTACACGACCAGTGCTACAGTGACGCGACACAACACCCTGATTGTTGGCCTATTGTGGACAATCCTTACATTGAGTTGTATCACTACAGCTGCCATGCGGAAGAGAGAAAGGTCACCTGTACCAGTGAGTATGCTTGACCTTACGAGCTTAAGCTGATATGCTTTTTTTTTTCAATCAGGGCAGCAACTTTCCAATTAAGACAGTGAGAATGTAACTTCTAAAACTGTCAGAGTTTTGAGAGTATTACTTTGATAGCAATTTTTCTTGGCCTAGTGATGAACATAAGCTGTCTTATCTTCAGGCAAAAACGACGCTTGCGAGATGTTCATATGTGAGTGTGACAGGAAGGCCGTCGAGTGTTTCTCCAGATCCCACTGGAACCCCGACCACGAGCACCTGCCCAGTGAGAACTGTCAGTGAAGAACAATTGTATCAAATGAGGAATGGCTTTTAGTTTGATTTCTTGGTTTTCCCAAGTGACAGATCGATTCTTTTGAGATCCATGGTTTCTAAATATTCAAAAAATATGACACATTCGTTTAAGAAAATAACCTGATACTCCTTACAATAAATACATTACATTGAGATTGGCATCTCTTATTTTACCTCCCAGACTGTTTACTAATACTCAGTAACCATATAGGGCATTGTGGCCTGCAGTTTTTAGGAGCCAGCAGGATGAGGTTCAGTGAACTGTTGACTCAGCCATTCGATGCCAATGAACTATTTTATTTATTAGTATTACATTTAAGTAGTTGTAAATATCCCCCTCCTCACTACACATAGATTCATCTCTTGAATGCTAACCAAACATGTCATAATCTCAGACTATATGCACTCATTTTGTTAATAGTTTGCAATATTTCTTATATAAATTATTTCAACGTTTATGCAAGCAAGCTTCCAAGTTGCATCCTTTTATTTCATTTTGCATGTTTTTAAACCCTTTAAATGTTTGCTGCCGACATTATAACTCCACACATACATTTAATTTGTTAAAGAAAGAAGCTAAATGAGTAAACCATCTATAAAATGTAACTGTAAAATGCATGTAGTCAGACGGAAGTGATCATTTTGTCACTAGGCTCATTATCGGGGTATCGGGACTCTGAGACCAACCATTTTTTGTGAAGTCAGGAAGGTCGACTCTGAAGCTTCTATTAATCTGACAGCACAGCTTCCATTCTCAAAAGTGTCAACATGAACAGCCACAGCAATAATTTCTTCCCCTTCTCAGTTTTCGCACACAGCTCTCATGTTGCCAGACTTTCGCAAGCAAAATATGGGATTCTTTTGAAATCACTTGGCAAAAGAAGAAAAAAAATATTGTTGGCAAATTGGCTTCATATACAAACCGCTGTTAGCTTCAGCTCACTCTCTTGTGATCACAGCTGTGTCTGCAGCCCACTGGATCAGTCTTCGGGCAATTGTTAAGATGACACTTAACATCCACAGTGGAAGCACCAGCAGCTTCTAGCTATCTGACTGCTTGCCATCAGCCAGCTGTGGTGGCTGATGGCTTAAGGATAAAATGCAAGAAATAACAAATGAAATATAACCTAATGCCAAGCATTGTTTTCGATGAAAGCACTTTACAGCACATTAAAAGATCTACAAATGAGGGACTGATTCTGATTGTCATTGCCTTAGTACTGCATCATTTGTGTTTTATTACACCATTAATCAGTGCCATTTTAATTGATTGCAAAAAAAAAAAGACCGATAATTTGCATTGGTTTTTCTATTGTGGAACATGAATTTCAGGATTCTCCTCCTGTTCCTTTGCTCCTGTGTGATTCTGAGGAATAACTGAAACATATCATATTCTTTGTTGATGAAAAATAAAATATTTTGACTTCATCCTCTTTGTATTTTTGCGTCTCGTATCTTCTGCTTCTACTATCACTATTAATTTTGAAACACATATGATGATCATCTTTTGTCCTCGATATCAAGTACTGATTGATGTACCGCTTAAATCATTTTCTAAAAATAAGACCACACTTCCTGTATCACTTTTATATGGGAAAGACTACTTAATTTCTATGAGAATGGGATAAGGGTGAATGTAAATGTCTGCTTACTTGGACAATTGCTTGGTATATTTAACCTTTACTAGATGAGATGGTGGAGAGAGAAACAGGAAATGAAGACAGGATCTTTTCCACTCTGAAGTGTTGCCTGTAGCTGAACAGCTGGTCTCTCAGGACACACCTGAACTGTTTTTTGCTTAGTGTGATGACTGTGTGACTGGACTGTCCCATTACTTCACTGTTTATAGGTATGTGAAGAAAAGAAACATCAACAACAAAAAAAAAAAAAAAACAAAGCAAAAGAAAAAACACATCTTCGTTCTAATATTGTTTTTGTTCTGTGATGCTGCGTTTGTGAGTGTTTAGAGGGGAGAGATGTAACGCGTAACACTCATCCCACGCTGCTGACACTCATGAATAAAAAGCGCTTTCGGATACTGTGTATTCACTCTTGTTACACGTGCGAACTGCTCACGTTGCACAAAACCAAAGTGAACTATGGTGTTATATGTGTGGACTGTTACTGGAAGGATACGAGCCTATACAAGGAGTCTAGCTGACACATTATCAGGAAGGAATGGAACAAAAAAAGAAGAGTCATAGACTCACAGCTATGACTGCAACGCTATCCAATAATGACTCCACCCTTTGCATGTGGACACAGGCCCAAGCAGTTGTTGCTGCCAGAGTAACCTGTTATTTACCGTACAAACAGAGGTGTTGTACCGGATGTGATGGAAAAGAAAGGAGACTTGGCAGACTGGATGTCTTATACTGCAGCATGTGATACAGGAGACTTGATTTATGTGAAACACAAAATGTAATTTCACTTCCTGGTCTGTAAGTATTTAGCCTTTCTAGACGAGTGTACTTCCCCCTTCAATGGTACTTCCTTGAGTATGACTAACATTTCATGATGGTACATGAGTAGTTCAGCCTAAAATAAAGGCTGGGTAGCGCTGTCGCTATACAGCAAGGCAGTTCCGGGTTCGAATCCCGCTCTGTCCCAGGTTTGCATGTTCTCCCCGTGTCTGCGTGGGTTCTCTCCGGGTTCTCCGGCTTCCTCCTACCTCCAAAAACATGTGCTTCAGGTTTATTGCCATATCACAACACGAAGCCTGCTGAACCAAGGTGGAGCTGTTGAGCTGGTCAATTAATGCCATATTGACAGAAGTTTCTCCACCAGACCAGCTGGATCTGCTGAGCACCAATGCCCAGACGGGACTATTATGGGTGGCTACATGCTGGACAGCTGGGATACATTCAAAACTGTGTGTCTGGCCCCACTGGATGAGGAAGACGTCGAGGATCACAGCACTGGGGTTTGGAGTTTTCATGCTGCATCGCAAGTTGAGAAAAATGGCAATACAACAGACTAGAGTAAAAGAGGATTGCACGCACACTGTGGAAGCAATGGTCAAAATGTAACCCCCAAACAAGGAGGCCATGGCTCTGATGCTGAGTGATGCCATAGCCAGGATGAGTGAGCAGCAGGATGAGGCCAATGCTTGGATGAAGGAAGACATCACTCAAACAATTGAACTCACTCCAAGAACTGATGAAGACGTGTCAAGCACGCACGTCTATTGGACCGAATGGACGATTCAAAACAATAATGTACCAAAATAAAATAATTTCAATGTAACATTCAATGTATGAATTTTGTTGATAATGTTTTGCAATGAGAGAGATGTTGTTGATTCAGAGGATGGGAATTTCACAAGCCAATGTCTTCTACCCATCAACCCTCTTTTTTTCTTCTTTTCGGATGTTGTTGATGTTCCAAATCTGAAGAAATTGAAGTCTGCTGTAATAACATGTCTGGAAAGAAAAAAAAAAAAAGAAGAAATAAATAAATAAATAATTGGCCAGTCCCAAATTGGCTGTGGGTGTGAGTGTGTGCATGCGTTTGTGTCTGTGTTTCTGTGTGGCTCCGTGATGCACTGGCATCGCACCCGGAGTGTCCCCTGCCTCACGCCCACCCTTTGGCTGAGATAGACTCCAGTGACCCACCACAGCTGATGAAGCGGGTTTAGAAGATGAATGAATGAATGAATGAATGAATGAATGAATGAATGAATGAATGAATGAATGAACGAACATCAATGGCAATTATTGCAAATTCAGTAAAAACCAGAAGGTCTTCAAGAAGTGAGAATGCATACACATAAAATACATGCACCGATACACTGATATGGGTAACTATAAAGCATGAATATAAGATTCATCAGTGGATTGTAACTGCTGCTCATGATGGGACCAAGTTATGAGAACAATCCTTCTTATTAATAGCAGACTGGTTGCAGGTGGGTAAAATAGTCTTATCATGACAAAACATGGATTGCATTCCCTAGAGAAATTACATAGCACGAGAAGAGATATCCTATGTCATTTATTCATAAGAAACCAACTTAAATTTATTGCTAATTTAAATGTCCTGCCGCACTGAGAAGACTAATTGATTCATTCATCTCTCTGCTTTACTTTAGGCAGTAGGCGGGGTACACACTGGACAAGTTGTATATCACAGGGCTATACATAGAAACACAAAGACAACCAATCACACTGACGGCTCTCTTCAATTTAGAGTCACCAGTTCACCTCTGCTACATGTTTCTGGTTGTGAGAGGAAGCCTGAAAACCCACAGAGAACCCAGACAAACAAGAAGAACATGCAGATGCCACACAAAATAGTCCCATCACAGCACATCTTTGCTGTGAGGCAACAGCATGACCCACTTCAGCAGGATTAATTATGATCCAGAGTAAATTAATATTCTGTCGTCTTCCACAAATAGTCAAGTAGACTCCAGGTTTGTAAATTGCTTTGGTGCTTTGATCTACCCATGCACTACCTTTGATCAATGGTCTTACTCACACTGGCCTTCTCCATAAGCACGTGACTAGTCTATGCACGAGTTTGATCATGGGTCTTTTATTGAATGACTCTGACCTATGAAATTCAAGGGTGTCGTGGGATGTTGCAGTCTGTGACTGCCTATTTCCTAGTTTAGTGTGATTTCATTTTCCCTTTGAAGTTGATTTACTGAACACATTTATTGCTGTTTTTCATGTTTAAAATACAACTTTCAAGAATGATTCAGAGATAGACAAAGAGAGGAGTCCAGTCACATAATGTTTAATTTATGTATTTCTCCCACGAACTCTAATGACACGTACGTTTTCGTGTCTTTACGATTCAACATTTAAATCATATGCATAGAGTTCCAGACACATTTGGAACAGTGGCACTTCCTGTGACTTTTACCCTCTTTTTGGCCCATAGGAAAAGCACAGATCTGACAAATCCTTCTGGTTTAAATTAAACATTTTTCTCTTATCCATACAAAATATAGTCAAGAAAGTAATTTCAACATCATTTAAAAGATGATCTAACATTCACGTCAAAGAAATCATTCATTTTGGAGAATGGTGGATGAATTTATAAATTACACGACACAGTGTTCATAGTTTTAATTGTTATAGTAGATACATGGTAATGTTGCTCCCATGCGGTCTGGCCTGACAGGCCTACATTTGCAGGCTCTCCCTTGTTAACTATGTGTGCCAGTTTGCCCTGAAGAAGTTTCACCTAGTTGACTTACTCTGTCTGGTATGCATGACGTGATACATGAAAGAACATTATGGGAATCTGAGCCAGATCCAGGATGAATAAAGTCTACTGTGACAAAACATAGTGGGGTAGGTCCTTCATTCCATCTCATATGTTAGTTACTAGCTGAGAATTAAAAGATTTTGGAATAAAATAATCTCTTTGAGTACTGATGCATGTGTTTTCTCTCAAAATAAAAGTCTTGTGTTTTTTTCTCTTTTCCACCAGGGCTCTGTGTCTTACATCTCATGTCATGCCACAATGCACAAATACACACATTATAGTCAAGTCAAATTTAAGATGCATTTGTAAATGTGCATGTGTTAAATAATTTACCTTCTGGAGAGGGGAGAAAAGAGAAAGAATGGCTTCTTTTAAAAAATAGATTTAATGGTAACATTAATGTGTAATACATTATTCACATTACACCAGGGTTGTGCTCAGGTGCTGGAGATTCCAGAAAGTCCATACATACCAAGTGGCACTCACTGTCTTTTAAATATTAGATAAATTAGATTCATATGATTTACAATTGTAGATAGTTTTGTTGCGAAGCAACTAGATGAATTCATTAGTTTACTTTGTTGGACAAAGAGTTTTCCACTCTGCTCTGACTTTCTTTGATAAAGTCGTCTGTAAATACTGACGCATCGCAGAGTTCTGAGATGTGTACTGAGGCAACGGCGGTTGCTGAAGGTGTGATGGTTTGGGGTAACAATGCTTAGCACTACCTTCATCAGCATTCAATCCATCTCCTTCAATATGAAGCCTGTAATTCTGCCCCCTGTTGTCATCCCAGTATAGCCTTTCACCAGGTCCAGGCCTGAAGAACAGACAAAACTCAACTACTTCCTTTGGATCTAAGTTCTTTGGTAAGCTTAAGCCAAACGCAAAAACATCAATATCCGATCCTCCATAGGGCACCTGTTGTAGGAAAGTGCAGGGAATGTCATGATAACTCCGCCAGGAGTTGAAAGTCAGCCTAACATGCACATCCTTTTCAATACTGACATGGCAGACACAAACTTTTGCAATCAAGGTGTTCTCTGAAATGTTACAGCTTTGCAGGTGGACATAAGTCTCCCTCAGACGGGCAAAGAAGGCTTTAAAATCAAGTGCTGGCTGAGGAAAACCCAACTTCAGCTTGTAGCGTCGCTGCATGTTTGACTGTTGGTATTGCAGCTTAGCAGGGGGGGATTTCGTGACCGGAATAGAATCAAGGGAAGTGGACTCTGGAATAAATAGATGCACAGCAGTGAGAGACAATCCTCTTGCATCTGCAAATACCACTTGCTTCTTGTTATGACCTGCGCCGTCTCTGCGTAAGCAGCTCCGAAGCAATCCTGGCAAAGGAGAGCGCAACGATGATGGTGGTAGGTAGGGGGAAGATGAGGTGCAATATGGAGAGTGAAGGTTGAGCCTTGTTGGACCATCAGCTGGCTGACAGTGTGGCTTTGTGGGTTTCAGTGGTGACATGGACAGCAGTTGATTATGATTCAAACACATGGCAAGATCGGCCGGCAACCCAACTGGCTGTGGGTGACTGCCAAAGGCGTTGAGATCTCTGAGAGATGGAAGATATGGCCGTGTTAAAATGAGCTTAATTACAGTATAATGAGACAGGAATGTTTCAGTGTAGTTGTACCTGATATGGACTAACATTTACCTATGGGACATTGCAATTTCACCAAAAAACACTTCATGAAAGTAGGAAGCAGCTTACCTTGTACATTTCATTTGTACTTTAAATGGTACAGCTGTTGCATAGCTGTTGTCTTTGCCAGATGGTTGTATCAAAGTCTATAGAAAAAAATCAGATTTAATCATAAAATAAATTTTTCAGACAGTTATACTGGATTCAGTATAAATGGAAGCTGTCAACATGACTGCAAACAGTCCCTGAAATACAAAAGGAAGTATTTTTGGATAGAAAGATACTCACAGAGTGCACACAACCATGTGTTTCCTTAAACGAGCACCTTAGAATCAAAGACTTTTGTGGCTCTGCGGCATCTCTGCTCTCTGTGGAGCTTGGGCGGTGAGTTTATTAATGAAGCTGAACCTCCTGTGACACCACATCTGCTGTACATGTGGGTGGAGTTCAAGTCAGTGATCGGGAAGTCCTGCCCACTGAGGGAGCCTTTTGACAGAAATACAATAAGTTTTCATTTACCGTTTTAGAGTTTAGACTAAAAAATAGAGTTTGTAGTAGATTTCTGTATAATGATTAAAGTGAAACAAAAAGAGAAATATTCAAGAAATGATAAATGTGCCGTAAGCCAAAGATTGAAAACAAGAAAATACTTACAAGATAATGTCATCTGTATTTTTGTCTTTTTTGTGAGTTAGAACAAGCACAGTGAAAGTCAAGATAGTCAAGCTTATTTGCCTTCATATCTAAATCAGAATCAAAATATTTTATTTATATTTAATTGGTCCCCTATGGTGAAATTGCTTATATGTCAAACAGCCTAGAGCAGTTTGTTCATCATTCATTTTTTTTACATTGTATGTCTTATTGTTCGGCTTTTCTTCCACAATTTCAGAAAATATTACTACTACGATTAAGTTTTTTTACTGTCTTGATTGCTAGTAGTTGTACAAAACTGCATTTAAAAAAATGTACATAATTAAAACGACTGTATTGTCATATCATCAAATTAAGGAGGAAAGCGAACAAATTAGTTTGCTGTGTAAATAAAGCATAGAGCATCACAAGTCTGGTTACATATTTCAATACGTTGTACCTGTTTGAATTAATTTCATAATAAATATTGTTTCTGGGAATTTTTTATTCCACTGCCCTATATGGTTATTGAAAAACAATCACATGTTTAAAAGTTGGCTGAAGTTCAGCAGTCAACTGATAGATTTTTTTTTTTGGTTCTACTTAAGCTTGCTTACACAAGTTTTACAAGTTTGTAAATTCATGACAGGTACCAACAATCACATTCATTTTATTTTAAGAGGTTTGTGGTTCCAACCACACACCAGATTTCTTGATTGTAAGTTCTTGGCTCTGGCTAAACACGAATAGTACCGTTCGATAGATTTGTTCAAGAGCAACCCATTGAATGAACAGACAAGACACAAAGCAAACAAACAAACAAGCAAACAAATTGTTTATATTAATACAACAAACTGAATATTTTACTTATTTTTAGCAGGTCAGAGACATCAGTCAGGACACATGAATTCCAGACATGTTACACACACTTTAAGTATGTTGACCGTTTGGGCATGCCCTTTAAGCAGACATATTCCATTAAGGTGAGGTCACATAAAAATCCCATGAGGGAAGTTTTACACACACACACACACACACACACACACACACACACACACACACACACACACACACACACACACACACACACACACACACACACACACACACACACACACACACACACACACATTTTCCTGCCAGTACTAACACCAGATCTGTTTTTCAATTTTAACTGTCTGTTCTCCATTTATGGTAGCGGAAGAATGTCGACCAGCTCCTGATGATATCACGGTTAGGGTTAGAATGAAAATCACTTGCTGGAAGTATTTTTGTGTGTGCGATCTTCAGTCCTACTGACTTATACTCTATGTTGGTGTGTATTAACACTAATTTACACCACAAAGCTTATAGAAAAAGACAATTAATTTACCTGTATGAGTTACACCGATGACACATGGAGGTTCCTCACACTTATTTGATTAGATACAAAACAAAACAAGCCAGAAATGTAAAAACAGAATATTTGCTGTCAAATTACTAAACAGCAAATTAGCAGGTTGTCCCTGTGTCATTCTCTACATTCCTCTTTCTTGTTAAACAATGTAATGTTTCATGTTTCCTTGTATCGTATTAACCAATAATTCATTTAGAGTTGTGTTACTTAGGCAGTATTTAGGAAGGGTTGGCACATGGGTGTGAGATGGCACACTTTCTGTATAGGTTCCAGGGAAACCCATATTTGTCCATACTCAAAGGATTTACATTTTTAATATAGTCTTCAAAGGATAATATGTTCACTTTTGGTTTAGAGAATAGTTCTCATTGAGAAAGATACTCCTTTAACTCCAGAGAGAAGAGCTTCATTACACTGCGGGATGACAATCACATCATGTTTGCACCAGATATGAAGGAATTCCTGCAAAGGGTTCTTGAGTTACCATGTTCTCAAGAATGGGATGTGTGAATGAATGGATTGATGGAGATTTTGAAAACCCCTTTTTTCTCGAGAACCTGCCTGACCATGATTTGCTTACATCTGTGTATAACATATGATGTGCACTGCCCATGACTTCAGAGTAGTGCTTTATTTAATCTGTGAAAAAAAAAGAAAAAGATAAAGTGCTTCCAGAAGTCATGTTGCATATTTACCAGTGTTTGCTGCACACAGGTGTTCACTGAGTTCCTATTGACTCATAGAACATGGATGATTAATCATCGATTTGCACAGTGTCTGTCTCGGCATGCTTCAGCAGTCTGTCTGCCTGTCTATATTTCTTCTCCTCAAGTGTGTCATTAATATGGGATCAAAGGGATTTAAAGAGTCTTTGGCCAGTGATGCTGTGATTCTTCAGCAGCGCAAACATGGTGCTGTCTCATTGGTTCATAATAACACCTCCTGTAATTACCCCTAATTTGTGCATAACACATTATGAGTGCGTGTAAGCTGAGCCGTTTGTTCTAATACAACAGGGAGCTGTCTGAGGTTAGCGGATTATACTTGTGACTAAACACATTAGGATTCTACTGTATTTGCATGCTTTGAATGATGTTACAGTGTGTAAAAGTCTTTGCTTTGATGGTAGCTGCTTTGAGCAGGTCCATTCAGTCATGTATTTGGATGTACTGTATTTGGTTAGGGTTGATCCAGACAAGTTTTAAGATAAGATAAGATAACCCTTTATTGTCCCACAGTGGGGAAATTTGTAGTTTCGTAACTATCGTTAACATTGCAAGATAAAGCTTGACTGGAAAATAACAATCACTTTCTGCAGTATGTTGTGGAGGGGCGGTGCGTGGTTCAGGAAGGATAATCATATGTGTGTGGGTGGTAAACAGCTTCAGCAGAGGAATGAGAGCTGTTGTAGGTCTTTATTTGTTCGCTGCTCTGTGCTGATTTTGGTGTGATAAACACATTTTCAAGAAAACCCTCAACCCTTAACATGAAAGTTAATAGTTGCTTATGTAACAACAAAATAATGAGAAATAAGAAATAAAAATGTTGTTCCACCACTGACATTGGTACTATGAAGGCAATGAATTGGCAAGCAAATATTTTGTTGGTTTCACTCTGTTACATAATTTAATTACATAAATGACATTGTGTCTCACCATTATTAAAATTTGCTGGGAATCAATTGCTTTTTTATGCTTTTTTGTTGGTGGTGTTGCAGATAAAAAACAAGAACAAGCTAAAATGAAATGATGCAGATGTGTTGCATGAATTGTAGTCCAGCCAATGCTTCACCAATTCAGTACTCGATCAAAATATGATAGATTGACACATAACAGGTGTGTTTGCTTCATGATTCTTACTAGGTGTAAAGGGAAAGCACCTTTTAATGGACACACACACACACACACACACACACACACACACACACACACACACACACACACACACACACACAAAAAAAAACAACAAAAATAACAACAACAACAAAAAAAAACATTTTGTGGTGTGGTGTGGTGTACGCAGACAAGAAAAAAAAACCAACAACATTTGGGGGATTGTTAGATGAACCAGAAATTATTTCAAGTTTGAAATATAAGGAGGATGTTTATAATTAATTAAATAATTAATTGATTTCATTTCATTTCAGACATACTCACTATAAAATAATCAGTCTAATTAATGATCCATTTAGTTTATGGCTCCTACAGATAGATCCGTAAAGTTAAATTGAGGCTTCCAGAAGTTCTCACCATTAAAGTGTGTCTTGCATGTTCCATATGCAGTAATAACAGATAAGCATTTAAATGATAAAATAACCCAGTTCGTCATCCTTTAAATTAGCCGCTAACCACTTAAATAAACCGCTGCAAACCAGTTTGCCTGATATGCTCCTTAAAAGTTTTTGAAGTTTGAATTTTAAATTCAAAATGCCTCAGACAGTATTTTAAAACTCAACATAATTCTGGGACAATGTCAAAAAAAAAAAAAAATAGCTGCAATAATGAGATCTTCAAAGTCAAAACTTTATTTCTTTCGGGTGTGAAAAATATGGTCTTCAAAGCCAACGCTGGATTTCTGCTGGCAGAACGATTAGGATTCAGCATTTAAGAAGAATGATGAAGGAGGCTGATGTAAGTTTACAGGGGTAGAGCAGTAAATTGCACACTGTAACCCCATTACCACCCCTGGTTGACTGAAGATAGCGCTCTATAGGACTTCCATCCTCATTTGTGCTGACTCCCCATGCAGCCAGAACGGATACGGGAGGAGCACCCTCCTGTGGGAGGAGAAAGTGGTACTTCTCTCTCCTGTAAGAGGCAGACTCTCAAGATTATGTATTTGCCCAGCAACTGGACTATTGTGGCCAAGGGCAGACGTTTGTATTGTTCTCTTTTCAAATAATACAAAAATAAAATTTCAGTCACATATTATATTCATCCAAAAGCCTCCTTAGACACTCATTGCCACCATTTAAAGGACACTGAGTAGTGTGTAATTATTATTTTTTTAATTATTATTTGTGTGTGTGTGTGTGTGTGTGTGTGTGTGTGTGTGTGTGTGTGTGTTTGAATCCCTCTATCTTGAATTCAGGATATGTAAAGTTCAAAGGATCATACAATATAATGATTGTAATTAGAATATCAAAACAGAAAACAATATACAAGAAGTGTATAGTAAGTATGTACTGTTATTTCTTTCTAGTTATTCATAAGTTTGTCTTATGTTTTTCTTATAAATGAGAGTCAAGCATAGTTATGCTTGTTTTTACCATAGCGTGTCGGAGAATGTCACTGCAATATTTGAGCATATTGTTTAATTAAATGTTGCGTGGTTGATGGGTTATATTCTCTTTTCTTTATTCTTTGACGCTTCTAATCAGAAACAATAAAGGTACTGTATATTAAAAAAATGTCTCATCTGTTAAAAAACCCTTTGTGATCAATTTCGTGTACATATTTTTGTATTCTAGTTTTCCACAAACAATGCACTGACAAGGAAAAGTCAGATCACGCCTGACATACGGTATTTACTGTCATGTGTCACCAACGTCGAATGGGTAGTAAATCTTTAGGAGGCTGATTTTTCCATCATACTGACGTGAAATGTAATCAATGTGTCCCTGGATTGAAGAAGATCTTAAATCTACAATCTTAGGGGAAGCTGAGTGGTAATCATTACAATCTGACAGATTTATTCAGTGTATGACAGGTTGCATTCTGCCTACTCAATGAAACATTGTTTTTAACTGAAGGATATCTAGGATATGCATAGAGCTGAGAGAACTCTGCTGATCTCTTACCACAGTATCAAACTGGTTTATTTGTAGCTAAAGATGAAATCAAGGATATCTAGGGTATTAAATCTATTTTGCAGCTGACTTCATGGGGTTGCACCTGCTGCCATATTTACCCTCGCGGGCTGCAGTCCAAGGCTTAAGAAGGAGTGCAGCAGAGATAAGCGCATCTAAGGGTTTAGGTTGTAGCTCTTGCCAGGGATCCTAAGGCTGGATAGGCAACAGCTGGGAGACCAAAGTCTAAATCTGCTGTTGTAGAAATCGCAGCAGGGTATAATAGCAGGACCTGGAAAGTGCTTGCTTAATCTGGTGTGGTAGTTTCTGATGTAGCTGACTACGACGTCCGCATATGTGTTTTCCTGGAATCAGATCAATACATTCTGTAAAATAGGGAAAAACCAGCTTTACTGAAGAAACAATCACAGATATTGTCTTTGACTTTCTAACAGGAGTTTTTTATGCGCATAGAAAAAAAAAAAGCTCTGTGTAGAAGTGTGTTGTTATTGTGTTGTTATTGTTTGGATCATGTGGTGTTCATACCAGATGGAATATTTTTGACACAAGTCAGAATGTTTTCATTGTTGCCACATTCATAATGAGTGAAATATTATGGGCCTATTAAAACAAAGGGAGCAATGGATGACAAATGGATTCTCTGACAGCTGTCCTCCTAAGCAAACAGAGAAAAAGACAATGATGATCCTTTTTGAAAGGATATAAAATCATATGAAGAAAACAGATAAGGACTTACCCTGTGACAAGAGACAAAGTTATTCTATCATAATTACTGTGATGTTAACTTATGAAGTGTTTAAGATTTAATGTTTTCTCTCTGCTGGATCACCGGCATGTAATGAAGATGCCATCGCCTCACACAGATGTTAGATTGCAATTTGTAGAAAGGAAGGCCAGGAGGACTCCATGTGGATTCTTGCTGTCTTATTTTCTTCATACAGTCTATCACCACATGTACTTCTACCAGCACAAGTTAATTTATGTAGATGATTTCAGTCATCTTTGTGTGGTCTCTCTTCCAGATCACCATGGTAGAAAAGAGGTCATGTGTTTAGAAGCACATGGCACCTCCTCCCATTATTCATATGTCTTTTATAATTTATGAGCATGAGAAATGTTACCTTTGATGTCTTATGGGATTCTGAGTTCTGTTCAGGTGACATCTAATACTTGTCTGTCCTGGGTAAAGATTTTCTCTTGGAGCAAATGTAATACGACAATCTTATGCGCTGATAAGACATGCTTTCTGCACATCTGCTCCTAGGTATGACAGTATGCAATATAAAAGCGGAGCATTGCAGACGTATATATGTGCCGTATGAAATAAAAATCCCCACAAGGTACAGCTATTGTAAAGTGTTGCTATGCATTGTGCATGTTGCGTTATAATGTCACGCACACCTAATCTCACAAACAATAATATTGTCAGTCATTGTCAGTAAAATAGGGCAATAAATAAGTACTGCACATTTATGGACATTAAAAAAAGGCAAAGTAATGATAACATTAAAGTATATCTTCGTATTTTAATATGAGTATTTTACAACTGACTAATTGTCTACAGTGCTCTCCTTCATTGCTGTTGCCTTTTAGTTTGTGCACCCGTTAGAGATGCGGCACACATCAGCTCCCTTAACTTTGAGGCTCCACTGAACCTTGCAGCTAAACAAAAGGTCCAAAAAAATATAATTTAAAATGTGTTTTGGTTCTAAGGTCTTCTGTTCTACCAACCGTATGTAGTCTCATAGTTATTTTTGGTTGACAGTAAATAACTTAAAGCTGATCTGATCAAGTGCAAAGTAGCAATCAAAAAGATTTTGCCATTAAAACAAAATTTTCTCCTTTCGAACATCAGTCAGTTAAAATCGAAGACTTGAACATTCTATGAATTGATGTCTTTATTAAGAGGTCAGTGATGTTCCAAAATGAGATATGTTCTAATTTAAATACTGCAGAAACATTCTGATTAACAGCTGTCATCAATGAAACATTTTCTGTTGGTTGAATCTTCACAGCTGGAGAGGAAATGGACCAGACAGGTGTATAAAGGGGAAAGTGAATAACTCCCTGCATCTTTTACTGATTACATGCAAATTAGTTTTGGTGAGAATTATCTGAGGAGCAGTTAAGGACAGGAAATTTTTAAAAATAGTCTACTGGTTAGTCAAACATTTATCAGAAATTATATGAGATATTGAAAAGAAATTACTATTATTTAGTGAAACCCTTACAACTGAAATGTGACAACTGGCTATTCTCTCGTTTTTGTAAGATTAAAATAAAAAGTTACTTCCCACCATGGTAAACAGCCTTGACTAAAAGAATATAATGAAAGTGATCAATCACTTCTGATTTTTCCTTCAGAATATAACCCAATTTTCATTATAAAACATAATTTGTCTCCCTTGATCCTCTGATTAATCCACTTATTTCAGTATTTACTTGCATGCACTCTCTGGCATTTCCACCAGAGAGCAGTGGAGCATCAGCCATAGCAACTACTAAACTCCACTTTGTCATTCTCCATCATCAGGTTCTTATAGAAAACATAATGAAACCTGCACCCTACTGTCTTCATAAAGAATAGCACAATGGTGTCAGTCTCTAGCCCACAGGTACTTGTAGTTCTGGCTAGTCCAGCCTGGTAGAACCTGAATGAAAGGCTTTTCACAAACACAAGCACTTGTGCAATCTCGGACACAGTATCAACAAATAACGTTAGTTGTTGAGACCTTCAAAAACTGTTCAAGGCCATGTGCAAGGCACTTACTATACTTTGGATATTTGTCTGATTCAATTAGCATACACTCAACATTAGACATAATGAGTGTTCATTCTTCTTTATTGATAAATACTGTAGGTATTATTGTAATGGCCGAATCTTATAATAAAAAAAGGAAATGGACAATATTGATATATTGTATAGATCTTGTCTGATATGTTGCAGAGCATGTTTTATAGAGAGCGTGAGACATGGCTGGTCTGGAGCAGGATACACAGTCTCTGGTGCATTGGTATTATACTCCACCGCTACTACACAGTGCATATGCAGAATGCACATGCAATATTTATTGCATGAAAGAAAGTTCCCATGTGGAATGGCTGTAAGTGAATAATAGATTCTAAACCTGCAGCACACCAGGAGGAATGCAAACTCTCAAGTGTCGTTGTTTATTTCAGCCCATTTCACAGGTACATGATGCAGTATGTTGACCTTGCAAAGGGCGAATTGGGATAGTTTATTTCCGATAATGCAAGTCGTGATCCCATAGGCATTACATGGCTGAGACTCCTAGTATATTTTAGCATTTTTTTAAAGGCCTTACTTCACCAGAACCCTAGTCTGGAGGAAAGAAAACACCGATAATTAAGTGCTGCATAAACACTGAGAAGTTATGAATGCTGGGAAGAAAAAGTAGAAGGGTAAATTCCATATATAAAGAAGAATCATTGTAAATAATTGACTATAATTTCTCTGATGGTAATATTAGTTTAATATGTTAAAAATACTCTTGCAATCAGGTCAACACTAAATCTTCAATAATGAAGAAGAGAATGCTGCATTAACGTATAAACTGCAGAGCAAAGCGTGTTTAACTAAGTAATGAAAGTCGTAGATTTAATATATCTGACAGATTGGAGCTGTTCTCATTCGAAGCATATGACTGGATAAACTGCACAGCAGGTAGGAAGTACACCAAATATCCTCCCTTACAATCTCCTGTTTGATGGCATTTGGTCTTGAACTTTTCTTCTTTGTACTTTGTTCACCTCTATCACTCTCTTATTTTCTCTTAAAGAGGTTTAGAAACTCATTCAATTATGATGCACTTTAAAAGTCAAATGGACTTTAAAAATCTAAGGATCACATCTGAGTGGTAAATTTGAATAATTTGTAGACTTCCTTTGTTTGGTAATGGACAGGTAGTTCATTCTTTGGATAGAGAAATGTCATTGCATTCTTGCCAGCCCCTCAAAAAATGGTTATTCTTGTTGAGGAAATGCTATTATAGTTTGTTAGTTTCACTTTTTTATGTTCAATGCCATCGCTACCAATTAATGCAACTATGAGTCACTATTATGAAGTCCTGAATGAGATTAAAACCATGATGTATTCAGTGAGTAACACATTTTCTTATCTTCTTCCTGGAATTTTTTTTCTCTTTTATGCAAAATCTTTATTGGGCAAGTGACATTTGAAGAATAAAGAAATTCTGTGTATAATTTAAATATAAATTTTAAATCATATATTCTTGCTTGCTTGTGATGAATCTCATTTTTATGTGATTAACTCAATGTCAAAAATGTATTATCAATAGCCTGCATTGAATAATGTGTAATTGATGTTAAATTGCTGTTCTGCGGTCAGGTCAGGCTACATCAGTGATAAAGGTTACAAAAAACAGCAAAACTGTCTCTCTCTCCCTCTCTCTCTCTCTCTCACACACACACACGCATGCACGCACACACACACACACGCACACACACACACACACACACACACACACACACACACACACACACACACACACACACACACACACACACACACACAAAACACACACACGTCTGAAAGTGATACTCGATGTATGTTTATGTTGTGTTTGCAGCAAATTGGCTTGATTTTACAGAAAAGGGCAAACTCTTGACCCGCAGGCTTTTCCTGGATCACAGAATCAAATCTTATCTGATATAATTTTTTTCCATGGCATATCGCTTAAGTTAATTCCATGCCTGTTTCTTTTCTCCCACTAAATTTCATTGTGTCTTCCTAATCAACTAGAAGCAGAAATGATCTGCTAACATTTAATTTCTCCATGAATATTTGATTGTCAGAAATTGCCCCTAGGGAATAAACTGGGTCCAAGGTTCGGTTTTGATTTGCGATTAAACTATCAAGAAATCAGTTTCATCTGCTTTGAATCATTCAGGATTTAATGAAATGAAAAATGGCAGAAGAGTGGTATAGGCTACGAGGTGGTTTGAAGGATGTGTATAAGTAAATTCATGTACTGGTCAGCTGGTGGCTTATATTGGGGGTTATCTGGACTCGTTTAGTATTGTGAACCAAGGCTGATGAGCAGCTGTCATTTTATCTCCACCACTGTGCAGAATGTCAATAACTGTCTGTCTTCTTCTTTTCCTTTCAGCTTTTCCCTTTAGGGGTCACCACAGCAAATCAGTTGCCTCCATCTAACCCTGTCTTCTGCATTCTCTTCTCTCACACCAACTAATTTCATGTCCTCTTTCAGTACATCCATAAACCTCCTCTTTGGTCTTCCTCTAGGCCTCCTGCCTGGCAGTTCAAAACTCAGCATCCTTCTACCAGTATATTCACTATCTCCCCTCTGGACATGTCCAAACCATCTCAATCTGGCCTCTCTGACTTTAACTCCAAAACCTCTAACATGTGCTGTCCCTCTGATGTACTCATTCCTGATCCTATCAGTCCTAGTCACTCTCAAAGGGAACCTCAGCATCTTCATCTCTGCTACCTCCAGCTCTGTCTCCTGTCTTTTCCTCAGTGACACTGTCTCTAGACCAAACAACTGGTCTCATCAGTTTTGTACACCTTTCCTTTCATTTTAGCTGAAACTCTTTTATCACACATCACACCTGACACTTTTCTCCACCCGTTCCATCCTGCCTGTACACGCTTCTTCACCTCTTTTCCGCACTCTCCATTGCTCTGGACTGTTGACCCTAGTACTTAAAATCCCTCCACCTTCTTGATTTCTTCTCCCTGTAACCTCACTCTTCCACTTGGGTCCCCCTCATTCACACACATGTACTCTGTTTTACTGTGGCTAACCTTCATTCCTCTCCTTTCCAAGACAAACCTCCAACTCTCTAGCAAACCTCCACCTCTAACATTATAGTCCATAGAGATTCCTGTCTAACCTTGTCTGTCAGCTTGTCTATCACCGTAGTGAATAAGAAGGGGCTCAGAGCTGATTCCTGATGCTGTCCCACCTCCACCTTGAACTCCTCTGTCACACCTACAGCACACCTCACCACTGTCTTACAGTCCTCCTACATGTCCTGCACCGCTCTAACATACTTCTCTGACACTCCAGACGTCCTCATACAATACCACAGTTATTCTCTGGGCGCCCTGTCATAAGCTTTCTCCAGTCCTACAAAAACAGAATGCAGCTCCCTCTGGCCTTCTCTGTACTTCTCTATCAACATTCTCAAAGCAAATACTGCATCTGTAGTACTCTTTTTTGGCATGAAACCATACTGCTGCTAACAAATGCTCACTTCTGCCCTTAGTCTACCTTCAACTACTCTTTCCCATAACTTCATTGTATGGCTCGTCAGCTTTATTCTTCTGTAGCTGACCCATCCAGTCATCGGAAATCGGGTCACGGGGGCAGCAGCTTCAACAGGGAGCCCCAAACTTCCCTTTCCCTGGCCACATCCACCAGCTCTGACTGTGGGGTCCCAGGGCATTCCCAGGCCAGTGTTGAGATATAATCCCTCCACCTGGTCCTGGGTCTCTAAGGGAGACACCAGCTATCCGCCTGAGAAAGCCCATTTCAGCCGCTTGTATCCGTGATCTCATTCTTTCGGTCATGACCCATAGCTCATGACCATAGGTGAGGGTAGGAACGAAGATTGAACGGTAGATGGAGAGCTTTGCCTCTCCGCTTAGCTCCCCCTTTGTGACAACAGTGCGGTAAAGCGACTGCAATACCGTTCCTGCTTCCCCAATTCTCCGTCCAATCTCATGCTCCATTGTTCCCTCACTCGTGAACAGGACCCCAAGACACTTAAACTCCTTCACTTGTGGAAGGACCTCATCCCCCACTCGGAGAAGGCAGTCCACCGGTTTCCTGCTGAGGACCATGGCCTCAGATTTGGAGGTGCTAATCCTCATCTCTGCCGCTTCACACTTGGCTGCAAACCGGACCAGTGAGTGTTGCAGGTCACAGGCCGATGACGAAAACAGGACCACATCATCTGCAAAAAGCAGCGATACAATCCTCAGGCCACCAAACTGTAACCCCTCCTCACCGTGACTACGCCTCGATATCCTGTCCATGAAAATCACGAACAGAATTGGTGATAAAGCGCATCCCTGGTGAAGGTCAACAGCTACTCGGAACAACTTACCGACTTACTGTCGAGAACCCGAATGCAGCCTCACTTTGGGTGTACAGGGATTGGATGGCCCTGAGAAGAGGCCCCCTCACCCCATACTCCCGCAGCACCTCCCACTGTACAGTATATCCCTGGGGACCCGATCGTACGCCTTCTCCTAGTCCACAAAACACATGTGGACTTGATGGGTATACTCCCAAGCCCCCTCTAGGATCCCTGCGAGAGTAAAAAGCTGGTCCGTTGTTCCAAGACCAGGAGGGAACCCACATTGTTCCTCCTGACACAACCCTCTGTATTTATCCGGGCTTAGGACCGGCACAATAAGAGAGTGGCTTGTGCCTTGTGCCCTCTTATGGCTACATTGGAATGTCAATAACTGTCTGTGATTTTTTTATATAGATGGACTGACTGCTATTCAATCTTTGATTGATTGCCTTTTCATCAAGGGATCATGAAAAATACGGTGGGAACATCTTATGTTAAATCTGTGCTGTAATTGGTCTCAGAGATGCTTTCGTGTTCTTCAATCCACTGATCATTTCACTCCACTTGATGAATCTTAACGGGCCCTCTTAGCCTCAATAGCCTCAAGGTAGTACTCTGATAATGAAAACAGGAATGACAGGCATCAGGGAGCAAATGATAGAAACAAAGGAGTTGAGTTATTTCAGGGTTTGAAAGACAGAGAGGGGGCTTGTTTTGCTCAGTTCCCCATTGAGTATCTAATGGCAAGGGCTCAAAATTACATTCTGATGTTGCTCTGAATCCTGACAACTGTCCCACCGCAGCGTTCACTAACATGTCATCATCTGCTCCTGTCAGTTCAAAGAGGATGGTGGCACTGGTGTTACTTGACAGGACACAAATAAATGGGCTCACTGACTGCATGCAGGCAACCTGACAGTTGCTGAATTAAAGTCAAAAGGCTTATTGTCAAAAGACTAAGGCAGCTGGTACCAAACTGGAGCCAACAATCGTGTCAAAATGTTCTGTGCTTTATTTGAAAATTATAGCAAGCTAACTCCACCAAGCTAACTTTGGCTGCTGTTTGTCATCTGATCTTGTACTCGTCTTTATTTCTGGATCTTATCTCCTGGATCTTTTTAATCCAGAGGACGAAGAAGAGGAGAAGATGGATGCTTTGAAAATAAGACGTTCCAAAGCAGTTTATTTTTGGGATAATCACTTGCTAACTAGATAGCATGTCAACAGAAGTTGACATATCCTCCTGAAATATTTTGGAAATATTGTCATTAGTAGGTCTCATCTGCAATGTTGGAAATGCAGGAGTCGTCCTTAAGTTTTCAAGCTACGGTTGACTAGATGAGGCAGAAAGCAGGTCACAGTGAGTATGTGGGGAAAGTATGGCAGTGGTGTTCTGCTGCAGTGAGGAATGAGTTTATAAGGATTTTCTTTTAACTGTGTATGACTATGACTTTGTCAGTCAGGTCATCAGAGGTGGAGCAGTCGGGAAAGAGTAATATTCTGTAGATTCAAATTACTTTAGTCAAGAAGCCAAGAAAAGAGGGCTAATGAGGAAAGGAAGACATCCTGGCAAGTGAATATACAGTACTGTATTTGAGTGTCTGCTGCTCCTCCCTGTGAAGCCATATAGACACAGTAGTGCTTTATCATGCAAACTTCAACATGCTAAATGCATAACTTGGATTGGTGTCCCATTAGTGTTCACGCATCATCATACACAGCTTGTGTCATTAATGGGACTATATTTGAACGTTTACAAAAAACTTATGTCTGCAATAAAATTCTAGAAATACAGATTTATTTGCCATGTCTTTTAACCATTTAAAGCATTGCATAACTGAGGTAGATGGAAGTGCCATTGATTTAGTTTTATACCAATTGCCTACTTTATATAAATTAGAACTTAAAAAATAAATTAAAACTTAGAAAAATATTAGCTGTCAATTTTAAAGTAGGTTCAGTTTAGTAGGTTTAGTTCAGTAGGTTCATAGTTCGTAATCAACATTTGCACTCAGTAGGATTTAGCATTATTTAGCTTCATTGCATAACCCTACATTCCGAGTGAAAAGGTTTAGGGGAAAATGCATTACAGTGAATTATAACAATCCTAACCATTAGTCAAAAACTTTACTTGAAAACTAACAAAAAATGTCTAAGCAAATGCAGGTGAGATTTGAGCTCAAATTTTTCCATATAACCATCACGTATATGTGACACAGTTAGCTGACTAGAGTAAAGTTCAGCATTAAGTCATTGAAGAAGTATGCACCTCCTCATAACTGATTTATGTTAAGAGAAATCAAGCCCAATTTAACACTTAGTAAGGCATGAAAATTCTCAGTCTTGTCAGCAGAAAAATTATCACAATGTACCGTTTGCTCAAGTCATTTTTTACATTAACAACTCCCTATCCATGTTTCTACCTTCTGATGTGTCCTTGAGCAAGACACTGAATACTTATTCAGTGACAGCTCAGCTTCTCAATGGCTCACCTTTGATCTCAATCTTGTATAAAAAGAAGAAAAATGCTGTGAATACTGTCATTCAGTCATATAGCGTACAAGCTCATAACTCAGATATTAACTTACATGCTGCTTCTCTTCAGTGACACAAAGGACTGTTGACGTTCAACGATGACGATAATTTATTTCAATGTTTGCTTGTGTCGTAAATGTAAATTGGTTGCAGAAACACTCCATAAACCCAACAATAATGATGCTTTCTCAGTAGTTTTTGTAAAATTTCAAATAAAAAGACTTAAAAAAGAATTACACTCCATTTAGAAATTTATTTTGCTGATTGACAATTAGATTACTTTGTATCACCCATACTCTAGATCTTTAGTCCAAGGTCTTATTCATATCTTTTTATCTCTCAAAAATTTTCCCCTGGTTTTAAATTGCTCTGTTCCTCACAAATACAGTGGTGTTATGCAGCTAAGTAGTCTATTTTGGATGTTTACTGAGGGAGGATAACTAGCAGAGTGTCTCATTTAAATTCACACTTTTGTAATATTTCATAACTCGACTTCTGACCTCTTGTCAACAGTTTCCTCGCTCTTGATTGCCGAGACTACAATGATTAAAATTGAGGAGAGAGTGCAAGCTTTTTATGGATGCTGTGAATGAATCCAAAATTAGTGATGCAGCTCAAGAACAGTTTGGGAAATAGGATCGACAAGGAGTGTTGACATATCATCAAACTGAGACTGATTGCTTGAATAATTGGTTTGTACCTAATTATATTAGTGTGCCCTCTTGGGCGTGTGCATGATTATGTGTGCAGAGCATTCTGTGTTCCTTTAGCTATGTGCTGGGATGGGGGCTGGCCAAGCAGACATTTGCTCCAAGGAAACCTGTGGATTTGCTTTCTAGTGGGGGCTTCGATCAAATTCACAGAGCAATTTTCTGGAACCACAATTCAATTTTAGAAGTTTACAATTACGTTAGGGAGCTGTAGAGAAAGGGGGAAGCGCTAGAAGGGTGACCTGGTGTTTTTTTTTTTTTTTTTTTTTCAGAGCCTGTGATAAGAAGGCAGCCTCTAAGTGAATTAAATGAGAAATAGCATTGGCACAGCTGTTGTTCCATTAAACGCCCCCTGAGGAGGCCTCCGAGGGGGTCCGGGAGGATCCGATGCCGGCAGTCTGCCAGCAGGTCTCTGACACTGGCATCTGTTAACAATTCTTCCTTTGGTGACAGATTCTCTTGTTTGGAGGGTGACCATGACCTTTTCACTTAAAAAATTTTAAACTTCCTAAAGTCATTCACCTGTTTATGTGGAATGATGTCACACTTGGTTTGAGAGCATTTATTCATTTTGCTACTGCCCTAGTGTCCCTAGTATCCCGCATATCTTCGGCATCTTTGTTACTCAGTTTCTATTTCAGCAGATTTAATACGCAAATAAGTGAGTATTTAAAGTGACAGATCTTTGTAACAAAAGTTAAAGTCTCTGATGGATTTTTATCTAACATTTGTTGCAATGTAGCACAGGTGAATCCTGTATGAAACTGTTGATCCCACATAAGTGGAAGCTCCTGCAGGAAAATGGGGAGCTTTCCATTGCTGAAATGAGAGCCACACCGCAAACTGTGACCTGAATATTGATATTTTGTATCTATTTCCACCACTCATACTATTCAGTTTTTTACATTTAATTTCCTTGAAATTATTATTATCATTGGCCGGCAAGGTAACAGTGGGTAACACCGTTGACTTAGATTAAGATTTCATGTCATGTCAAAATATTCGACTATGTGAACAGTTTACTCTGATGTTGGACTTCATGTGTTTTCAGCTTTCTTGTTGGTGTGTCATCTGCAGCCTTTCATCTGTCTTGTATCCACATTTCCGCAAACTTCTGTGCAGGGAACAAACTCACAATGTATTTATGTGCATGGGAAGATTCCCGAGCATCCAGCCTGCCAACAATTTGGGTCAGGTTGAAAGTTAGAGTCAGCAATGTAGACTCTAGATTTCCTGTAAGAAAACTGTCACAACGTTCCTGTTATTTCATTTTTTTTTAAAAAAATACAGTATTTGACAGGGTTGTCCCCTTCTGACAGCTAAATTATGTAGGGACCAATGTTGGCCGGGCTAGGTTTCTGCCCGGAAGCATTAACCACTGAACTCTAATACACCATGGAAGATTCACCTTGTTTTGGCATCAGGTGTGAGGCCTTCATGGGAGTCTTTTTTACAAACCAGTATTTACTAAAAAGGTTGGAGATGTCCAGTGGAGGATTTTAGATGGTGCTGTGGCCGTCAACAGTTTTGTTAATTTTTTTTTATGTGTTTGAAAACTGTCCATTCAGTTCTCACAGAGAAACTGTATTTCACTGTTTCCTGGACTGTCAGAGGCTGGAAACTCTGTTATTTTTTTTAATGAGAGAATCCTTCTCATTTGGTTAAAATTTTAACAAACAGGTATACATAATTGGTTCAAAATAAGAGGAATGGCAGTTTTTAAATTACCTTCTGGATCAAACAATGATGGCATTATATTTAAGCAGGAAAAGAAAGGTTGAAGGCTTGTCCAGCTGCAATGCTGAAGTCATTTAAAAAATGTTTAAACAAAAATCAGGATTGATTTTAAATATTTTGTAGCAATGAATGATTTGGAAACTTATAAGAACAGGTGGTGCGTCAAAGATGTGTTCTGTGTTCATTGGTTAATTTAATTATTATATATTTGTATAGTTTGTTTATCATTTTCTCGAGCATTTATTTATCTTAGTATGTGAATTATTTTTTATTGTGTGAATCTTTTTCTTCAAATATTGCATGAGTGTGATTATTTGTTAATTTGTTTTCTGTGAATAAACATGTTTTTTAAAAATAAAATCTTTCTTTGTTTCTACTGTACTAAACAGGATATTGTCAATGAATCTTGAAAGTATCTGATTATTCAGCATGAGTCTGATAAATTCATAATTTTTATTCAGTTATCTTAAATACAAATCCCAAATGTTTTACATTTCTTTTTTATTTTGAATACCACGTCTACTTATGTTCTATACTAATGCACAGTATTCAACCCCTGGGGGGTCTATTGCACAGAGAAAGCCTTAACTCCAGCTCTTCGTCAGAATGCTAAAGATGCCTATGCCAGACGACACATTTTTTTCCACATTCATATCTCGAGTGCCTGAAACCACAAAATAATTCTACTATGTAACAAGACCCTCTCCTCATGAGAAATATCTTTTCAGTGCTACTTATCTCAATTTCCTCACATCTGAAAAACAAAAACAGCACACTGAATATAGTGTATCCTGATTATAAAATGTATAACTCTGAATATAACGCCCCCTCTGAAAGCCTGTTTCTGAGAGTTGTAACATTTGATCGGATTTCTCTTCTTGTCTTGTCATTGTTTATATGCTTTGGTTGATCCTTGCTGTGTGATATCACAAAACTCAGGCTATTTTTTTCATATGTTGCAGGCAATGATAACTTATTTTCTAGCATTGGTGTAGCTTTTAAGAACGCTACAAAATTCTCATCCTTTCGTCTACTGACATGTTTCTAGCCTTGACCCCATAATTTTTTTCTTCCTCAGTATCCTTCTGCATATTTGAAAACAGAAAAAAAAAGACTTTCTGAAGAATTATCATTTTAATGTTTGTGTATTTTATGACCATTGTAAGTCTTGTTTATAAACTGTGTTGGATGTAGCATCCTGTGCCATAAATCCCACAATACAAGCAAACAAGTGGGGGCAGCTGTAATTTATGGCCATGTGAAAGTTCAAAAATGGAGACCAAAGACTTAGTCTGTGTTCAGAGATATTTGCATAGGTTTAGTGGAAATTAAATTACTCAGGCTAACCATAATGCCTCCCTGAGCTAGGACTGTAGAGAGTGCATGGCTGGGGATTAGAGCCTGTAATGGAGTTTTAAGGATAGTCAGGATTTCAGATCTGTAGCGATATGTCACCAGGGGTAAACACCAGACAGCAGATAGGAGGATTTAGCCACTAAAGGCTTTCCCCTCCACGTGGACTGAGTATCACTGTGTTCTAAAGTACACCCATTTCCCACGGTCATTTACTGAAGCCTGTCCGGAGGGGATACGGTTACCCTCCAGAAAAGGGCACAGTAGTCTTATAATATTGCCCCTGCACAAGTTGGGAAGAGAGACAGAGAAATAGATAATGATTTGCTGGGAGTGAGACATGAACAGAAGGTCACTAAAAGACCTAGAGAGGAACAGAGAGAGTGTGTACTTGATTGTGTGCAGGGTTTTAAAACCAACCATGCTTTTTGATCAATATTGGCAACTACAACTTGTAAAATGTTGTGGCAGTTGTTATTATTTGACTCTACTTCATGCTTCTGCTCTGTCAGTGGGCCCAGGACTGCCATTGAACAAGCTGTCTGGAGTAACAACTCCTGCAATGGCTGGCAAGCAAATTGGAATTTACTTCGGATGATGCAGGAAACTTGATGACAGAGTTGGTGAATGAATCTAAATGCACAGTGTTTTGTATGAACATGCACTACGGCTGTTGTGTGATGAACACTGTGGTGAACACTATCAAAATAATTTCAGCTTGAGCACAATGTGCAATTCTAAAAACTGTCTGAGAGAACACTTATTATTGGTATTCAGGTGACGTACCATAACATACTTACATAAGGTGGAGGTCTAAAACTGGCTGGGCCAAAAAGAGACTCTTTGTGTAATATGTAGGCACATCAGTCAACTACATTTAGTTTAATTTTATACTAATTCCAAGGAACCAAAGATAATCATATTGTAGGACCACATTTGATATTGCAGTGGTTTGAATTCTGGTCTTTACTCTTGTCTGTGACTCCTTATTTGTTTTTGTGGGTTGTCTTTCAGCTACAAATCTTGGCATTTTAAAATTTAGATCACATTGATGTTTTTGCACAATAATGTGTAATAATTTCTTTTTTTATATAATGGGATTATCATTGGCTGCATATCCTGGAGTAAAAACACAACCTCTTTTACCAGAGTAATCCCTCCATCATTGCTTTCAGTGTGATATTTAACACGTTTTAACTCATTGAACACTAATATTTTGCACAGGAAGAAGTGCTGTCCTTCTCATTGCCCTGGTGGTGGAGATGCTGTGTTTATCCTCTGATTGGCTCTCTTCACATAGTTCTACAGCAATACAGTATCTTGCCAAGCAAGTGTGTTTAGACAGGTGGAGTCAGAATGCATATCAAGACTGTCTGAGATGAGTTTCACATCGGACCACAGACAGTCTGGGATTACACAGTGGAAAAGAAAGATTGTCAATTCAACTTTAACCTCTCTAACCTGGAGGCATACGATAGCCGGGTGGCGAGCCAGAAAAGCAACAGGTTTGCTTGAAAAGCAAATGGATACAAAGAAAGGTGAGACGAGATTTATGCTGTTCTACCAACATAAAGATGAATATATACGTACCACCACCTTGAGTAAGATATTTTTTAAACAGATCTGATTCACTGAACTAATTGAGAACTTACAGGCACAGGCAAAAACAACACGCTTTGATGCACAATACATATGTCACCCCCACTTGTAAATGATACACGGCACGATTTCAAAAAAACAATGGTTATTTTTATCAGGCTTACTGATTGAATGTTGGTAAATAAAACAGATGATTAGCTGTCACTTTGAGTCAGACATCACTCCAGATAGTATCTGCATAATAGGAAGGTGAATATTCATTGATGTGATTTGATATTTTTAGACTAAAGAATGTTTAAATAGCAAAAAAAGTAGCTCTTACCTCTGGCATGTGGGAGCCCAGGGGACAGGATTGATGTTTGCTGAAGAGTCTTCAATTGCACACGGACAATATAAAAGTGTTGTTGTTTCACTAGATTCAGTACTTTTTTCAAGAAAGGGTTTCTAAAATTGGGGATGAAGGCAAGAAAAAATAAATGACGAGGAAAAAACACCAACATAAATATAAATAGTATCAATGTACAGGTGTTTTGCAGCGAAATAGGTACATTTTGTGACATAGAACGTAAAGCATTTCTGATTTATGGAGATTAGATTTGGGGCATCTGTAATCAAATATTATAGGATTTTTTTTTTCTCTGTACTTTCGAGACAATGTTTTGTTGATGTGTAATGAAATGTGAATTGTTCCAGTCTGAATTCAAAACTGACCCACATGCAGAGCTTTTCCTCAAAGCTATTTATTTCAAGCAGTTGGATAATCAATACAGCAGAAAAGGGAATTGTTTGAAGAATGAACAGTGCACCATTCTGGTTTTCATGCCCAAACACATCAGGTCAGTTTTTGATAAATGCAGGCTATAACTAATTTTTAAGACCACCTAAAGTCACCATCAAACTGGGGACCTCTAATCCTTACTATTCAAGCATCAGACCGAAGATACCTCTTCCTTGGATAGCACTCATTTCATTAGCTCAAACACATTCTTCCATTGTACATTTAGACAATAGAAGCTGCCTAGTGACTTGCACAGCAATTAAACATTGAAACACATGCGTAAAATAAGACAGTGCTCACCACCATAAAAAGACTAATGAAATTGGGCAGACTGGTCAGACCTCAAAATTGAAATCAGAATGACAACTTGATTCATATGCATTTGTTTTTGATTTTGTAAGTTCATTATTCACCATGCCCACCTTAATGTACATTAAAGGTTCAGCTGTTTTTGTTGCGGGTTCTGGGCCAACTGAGGCAGAGATAACCACAAAAACAGCAAGAACTTGGTATAAATTGAAACATTCCATCCAATTTCATGTTTTCCTTGTTGCCAATCTTTGCAACCAGTGACTTTGCTCGTCAGTGTTTTTCCTCTGGACTTTTTTGTAGACGTTGAAAACCAGGCACACATCCTGCCACACACGCACACTCACCCGCCCACTCACATGCACGAACACACGCACACACATGAACACATACACACAGTAAAGATCAGTAACTGGGTTTCATGAGTAAAGAAAAAGAGAGGGACAATAGCAACCAATATCACAACAGATTTCTCTCACATTTGTCTTTTTTAGGTAACAATTACTGATACTTCTCTTTATTTCAAACAAAACTGCAATTGCGGTTGTTTTTTAAGGTACAACTGTGATTTTGGACAGAGTATCTCTGAAGCTAAGCTGCATCAAGCTTTTAAGTGGATGTTGGTCTCAGAGGAGTTTTCCCTCAGGATAGTGAGCAGAGTGAAGGTCATCTTTGATCATCTCACCAGTGGTAGAAATGAATAATAAGAAATAAGCAGATTTCAGAGAAGCTCCAAACACTTCTGATTTTTCTATCCATATGTCTTAACCCTTTGACAAAACCTCATTAGTGGATTTCAAAGACCCTCACGGTTAATTAACTACATAATTAATAAGAACAGTAGCATTTAGGTCAAGTACTTGATTCAAGTCATCTGAGAATTACCCTTTGATTTTTTTTGAGTGATGGCTACAAAATCTCAGGCTTTTATACTTGTTGCGCACATATGGAATGGCTCACTGTAATAAGAGCAAAGTCGAGACAATGAGCTGCACTACAACCCCCCAACCTACAGCTCCTGAACCATCTTCCTCTTCTGAACTGCTTTATCCACTGTAGTGAGTCTGTCTTAGAACGTGAGGCGTGTTGATGGGTAGAGTGGAAAGCTGGAGACATTTCAGGACGAAACAGAAGAAAGACTTTAGGTTACATTCATTCAAGAGCTTTATTCAAGTGCCATGGCGTCTCTTTTGACTTTTTTCATGTAGACTTATTTAGTTTATCACACAGTTTGGAAATTGGAAATACATCATTCACAAACCAATAGCCCAGATATGGTCAAAAGACATAAATAATATTTTTCATTTCGTGATTTAGTTTATAAATAGGATTTATTCATTCTTTCATTTTTCTTCAATGTAACCAGGTCTGGGTCACAGGCAACAGTCTCAGGAGAGAAACCCAAATGTTCCTCACATCAACCACCTCCTCTACTGTAGCTCTTCTGGGGTACCACAAGGCATTTTTAAGGCAGCTGAGAGATATTACCCCTCCAGTGTCTCCTGGGTGTACCCCAGGGCCTTCTCCCACTGAAATATGCCCAGAATACTTCCCCAGCAAGGCGCTCTGGGGCATCCTAACCAAATCTCTACAGACTGTGGAGGAGGCTCATTTCAGCCGATTCTATTCATGAATTTTTTTCTTTTGGTCAGTACCCGAAGCTTATTCCAGAGGTGAGGATGTAACAGTAGATTGACCAGTAAATCGTGAGTTTCACTCTTTAGCTTAGCTCCCTTTTCACCGCACAATCTGCCCTGATCCATTAATTATCCTCTCACTCCATTTTCCCTTCATTCATGAAAAAGACCCCAAGATATTGAGGTTCACTCATCCCAAACATGTAGAGGACATTCCACCCTTTTTTTCTGGGAATTATGGCCTCATATTTGGAAGGTGCTGAATTTCATCCAGGCGCTGCGGTGGGTCGCGCTGTCGCCGCACAACAAGGCGTGTCCAGGTTGAAGTCCCGCTCTATGAGTTTGCATGTTCTCCCCGTGTCTACGTGGGTTTGCCCCACCATAAGCCCTATTCCAGGTGGAATAGGCTCCAGCTCCCCGTGACCCTTACAATCGGATGAAGTAGTCAGTTAAATGAATGAATGAATGAATGAATGAATGAATTTCATGCAGGTTCTTCACACTTGGCAGCAATCCTCATCTGTGTAAGATGAAGATTTAATGAAGGAGACAGGATCACATCATCTGCAGAAAGTAAAGAGGTGACCAATTCTGTCTAAAAACGTTGTGAACAGAATTGATGTCAAAGCCCATCTGTCACTGTGAGCAGTCTTTAATCTATCATAATTGATTTCCTTTTTCTTAAATCTTATGATTATGATACAGTTATTACTTTTATAGGTGAATGAATTAATGCTTAAGCAGTAAAGTGGTATACAACTGCCAAATTAATGCAAATTAATTTAAATGTAGCAGTTCATCTAATTTCCATCCAGTACTTACAGTAGTCTTGGGAATTCTAATATTTAGTGTTCATTCTAAAATTGCAAATAGCTTGTCTGTACTTCTGCCTGCTTGGTGTACATTTCTAGTTTAATTGCTTGTTTAAGTTCTACAAACACCTCAAGATCTCGTACTTTTAAGCTCACTTCTGCATGAATCAATCTTTCACCCTTGTTCAACAATTGGCTTCAAACAGTTGGTGCTGTCACACTGAGATAAGAGAAGCCCACTTCAATACACACTCCAGTGTCTGCTTCACCAATCCTCCTGAATGATGATATTATTGAGTATATTGTTTATGCTGCTCACATAAGCCCTTTTAACAAGTAATCAGTAGATGCAATATATATATATCAACAACTGCTGTTTCCCTTTAATAACCCAAGCTTAATCCTTGTGATGTAATGTTGACTAATAGATCTGCTTTAAGACATCCACATCCACAATTAATTTATCCCTTGTCAATACTTTATGTATGATGCTTGATTGGTACATTGCTTTCACATTTTGCCGTGTTGAAATATGTGGGAGAAGATGGGTGACACATGAGAAAATGAAGTGAAACAGAGGAAACAGCAGGCTTCAAGGCATAGCGAGGCAACATCTGTCACCCCCTAAAAAAAGTGGGCTTAGAGAGAAATGAAGGATGAAGGTCGATTGGAGGAAAAAAGGAGAGTGTCACAGAAAATCAAAGAGAGAGTGCAAACAAGAAATCTTAGCATAGAGAATATGAATAGGTGGAGCCAGTCAGTGATCAGTGGGACGGGGTCCTATCCCACACATGCTGTCAGCACTGTAAGGAGACAGGCCTGATGGATTTACATGATAGATATGTGGACGCACGGAACCACAGCCCCAGCTGCTGGGCTTAATGAAATGTGTCCCACTACAAGATAGAGCGCCCTGATTTAAACACATCCTGCTACACTATTTCTCTTCCCCCTAATACAGCAAGAAAGAGTCGACGTCACCATTGGCCCCTCTCTGTTTGTCTTCCTATTTGAAAGTCAGCTTTTTTCATTTGGAACCAATCCACCGTCTCCCCTCTCGTCCTGGAATGAATCCCACATCTCTTCTTTGCACCTGTAGATCATTGGCAAGTCAAACGTGATCTAAAATGTGCTTTGTTGTTTTTGTTTGGAACCCAAACCTAATCATCTGCTCCGGTGCACCTTTACCATGTGTCAGGTTTAAAATAGTTTATACTCAATCAGTATTTCCCATAAATGTAAAAAAATAAATAAATAAAAAAGAAAGAGGGAGAGGGAAACAAAGAAAATGGAGAACAGAGTTCTTTAAAAAAGTAGATGTCCAAATAAAAAAATAGTTTTGTTTTTCATTCTTCTCTCATATCTTCTACCCTTTGGTATCCATCTTTTATGTTAACTCCTTTCCATTGTAGCTCATATCCCTCGCTGTCACCTCACCCTCACTTCTCCTTCCTCTTTTTATATTTCAGTATCATGTCCCCTGAGCCTGAGAAACCATTTTTTTCCCGCTGTAAGAGTTCAGCATGCCAAGGAGAGTCCTCATCAGCCAAGTGTTTGTGAAGCTTTGTGTCATGTCAACAAGGACGATAGCTCCCGTCTCTTAATTCACAGATCCCGAATTCCAATGTCACCGCTCACCTTTTCACTTGAAGGCCAACTTACATCTTTACAATAAGCCGCTCTCACTGCCTCATCTGTGTGTGTATCATTCTGTGTGTGAGAGTTTGTGTTCTGCATGCGCATGGAATGAGCTCGCTGAAAGCCCTGCTTTCCCCTGGAATAATTGATTTAACAAATTGCCGGCCATGTTTCATTCTGAGAAAGTGACAAGAGCAAAGCAGGAAGACAGAGCCAGGAGATTAATTAGGAAACAAAGTCATCTTTATGGAAATTAAATGCATCCTTTGATGATAGCCTTCCTTTCCCATCAGTCTGCTGGGTTTCACCCCCTTGTGTATGATTGAAGACTGGGAGGCCTCCAAAACATTGCAGTTGTTCGTCTGCCTAAGAGCCCAGTGCCTACGCAGCACCCTATAGCAATGCCAAGTCCAAATCCCACTTTCAAGGGTGATGTGTTTTGGACTATATCATTGAAAAGCACTGAACCCCCCCAAAAAAAATCTGCTCCTGAAAACAATGCTGTAACCTTATTCGGGAAGAAGAAAAAGTCAGTAAAACAGAAACCTGCATAAATTCAAGCTCATATCTTACATTGCCAGTACTGGTATTCATACATGGCTCTCTGCATACAGCACTTAGCATACCAAGCTCCCAAGAGGCAGGCCATCAACTGCATGAGTGCACATGATAAAGCTGGTATCCATAAAGTTTAGTGCATATCCTCATGTCACGCTGTGCCCTTAGGGTTGCAGGTTTGGGATTAACTGCTGAGCACACAGCTCTTGCAGGAATATGTGTACCCTGATCATGATGTTACTCTGAAAACAGATCTGGTTAAAATGATTAGACATGCAGACTTTGAAACAATTCAGATAGATCCATTGTGGATCTATCTGAATTGATTTGTATTGAGCTTTTCCTTCTTTTCCTTATTGGTACTGCGTAATAGTACACATCCACCTCCTTTGATTTCTAAAATAGATGACTTGAAGAAGGAGACACAATCAATACAATATGGAACATTCAGGCTCTGCTGCAAGTGTGCCTAACCTTAACCTTACCAAACCAATTTACATTAGATTTCCAGAAAAACATTTTGAAATCAAATGAAAATAAAAAGTAGCAGTATAGTTCATTTGTCTTCCCCTTGTAAGAAATCAGTTTTGGGACTTTTGGGACACTATGTTTTTTTGAACTCAGCAATTTGGTTTTATGTTTGGTAAGAGTCTTTTGAGTGTTAATGAGTTCATGTGATCATGTGAAAATGTAGAAGCAAAGCACCAATTAGCATAACTATCTTTATTCCAAAATCATTTGGGGGAAATTTGGATGGTGTGAAGTCAGGGGTCCTGGAGCGTCTGTTTTTTTTTTTTTTTTTTTTTGTCTTTTTTTGCAATTGTGACATTTCTGTTCCCACCTTCTCCTCCCCAACTTGCCAACTCTTCTACCTGTATTTATTTATTTACTTTCCCCCTCCTCTTTTTATTTGCTCAGGCCATCATGTCATGAGCTTTTTCTTTGTTTTGGAAGGTCTTTCAGGTGCAATTTTTCCCTTTGGGATATAACTGTGTTGTGACAGGAGAGATGTTGGAACAGTGCTCAGAGAAGAGAAAAATGACCTTAGATTCCCTCCTTTGGCTCAATTTCCTCTGTGTCTCTCTCTGTGTGCCTCTTTTTCAATTCGTGTGTCTTGTTTTTTGTGCAATAGTCCAATAAAAAAGCACAGAAAACAAAATCAAATGTTAATTAATCTGATTTAAAATGTAGTCGATAACTAATGCTGCTATGATTCTCACAGAATTAGAAGAGACAAAAAATAGCACAACACAAATGGATTAAAAGACTGTTCAAGTAATAAATCCATATTTTAATTTTTTTTATAATTGCTACACATGTTCACCAGCAGTTCAGCATTTCAAAATGATTGTTGTGCTGAAACAGACAATAAGATTGATGAAGAGGAGAGCATCCACAATGAATTAATGTTTTTCCCTAAATGACCCCCTCAAAAAAAAGAAGTTTCCAAAAGTTTGATTTCTTGAAGGGAAGCCATGTTTCACGTCCTGCATCTGTAAAATAAGTACTATAATTTACATCTTAGAAATGTACGGTTTTATTTAAATTTTGAATATAGTGGAAAAAGAATGCATTACATTTGTAGAATGCAATTCGTACTTCATGAAACCCAGTTACTGATCTAGATTCCCATGTTTCTGCTGTTGCAGGTATGAGCTGCTTATTTGATGAGTGTTCTAATCAAATCTGTGTTCATTAAGGCGTGTGATATATTCTGGTGCACTTGAAAAGCTCTCGCTGACAGCCCATCATGTGGTTGTTAGGTTAACAGCTAGCAAGTTGTGAAAAGATTTCATCTGAGTCTAGATAAAAAAGGAGAAATAAAGAGATCTTTTGACACAAATTCAATCATATTTCTAAGTTAAGCTGTGATGCCTGATCTCAACTTTGGAGTGAAAAGGAAACATTTCACAAGGGGGAGACAAGACTTTTGTAAAACAATGGGTTCCGTGACTACAACCAAGGTAAAACAAAAAACAAAAACCAAAAAAGAAAATACAGGAACACTCCATAAAAAACAATTTTTAGCAAATAACAATCACTTCAAATGCGCACAATATGACCTGCAATCACACATGAAGAGAGAGGAAAAGACATGTGGAGACAGACAGCTGCTGAACCACCAACAAGCTAAATAAGTGATAAAATGGTCTGCTCTCACAAAAGAGTTGAAATAGAAAACGTGTACAGAACAGATTCCAGACTACACACTGAAAACACTGTCCTGGTTAGCACTATCTCTTTTCATTTACTGTCAAAATTCACCGAAAGTCAGTGCAGTCTTTCTCTCTTTTTTGCACATTGTGTTATCTGGAGAGCTTAAAAAATTCTGAAGTTGGGACAATCTGGAAGTTAAGTCAGAAAGGAATGAAACGTTTTCTAGATGATGAAGGTCTTCTATAAATTACGCAAATTCAATCACTGTATGCAATGTGGAAGCCTGTCTTCCTTGTACCCTTAAACTCTAATATACTCGCTGCAAAGATGACAGGCTCACTATGAGATGCATCAAGTTGGTACAATGCGAGACAGATCCAGGTAGACTGACTACAATATTTAAAAGAAGCTTGAGAAAAAGACTAAATTGTGAAGTACAATGAGATACGATTCCATTAGTGTAAAAACATCTTGAACATTTTTATATCCCTCTCTTTTGCTAATGAAAAGTCTCACAGAAATATTTGGCTGCAAGACTCTATTAATTTTCGCCTGCTTCATCTATATTGGTCCTCCCACAGAACCCAAATGAAATAACCCTGTCAGGTCTAATTCTAGTAAGGCATTGCTTTCCCAGCACAAAGGACATACACTTGCTACTGTGGGGTCTCACGAATGCCCCATGAGGATTAAGCAGGGATTTGAACTGATACATGGAGCGAAAACCAGAAACATTTGGGATTTTGCCAGGAATGAAAACTTTACTTTTTAATGTTCTGGAACAGAAACGGCTATTCAAAATAATTGTAACCGGTTAATACCAGTTTTTTTCTTTCTTTCTTTTCCCTGTTTTATCTGACCTCATGTTTCATTTCCTGTCATTCACTCAATGTGTGATGAGAAGTTGAGGCGTATCATCAGCAGTCAAGGGAATCTCAATGATATTCATAACAAGTAAACACAGCTATCTGTCAGTCTTAAAAAAATAGTTTGATGTCGACATTAGTTCATTTACTGGCAGCCATTTTCAGAGCAGAGTTCCCCGTACTGCCAGCTCTTTGTAGCAATCAATCTCCTTCGGTGGACTTTCTCTGACGCTCTGGATATTTATCGGTTTGTTCTCTCTGTTTTTGACTGATCGCATGATGCTTCATTCAGAGCTTCACGTGTTCGCCCCCCCGTAGGCTCTGACATACGCAAATTCTACATTCTCTGTTCTGTAAATGGATCATTGCTTAAAGTTACTACAAAGATATTATATCGACAAGGAAAGTTATTAACTGGTTCAGAAACTATATTTTTTTGTTTAACCGGCATAGTCAGGATAGTCAATTCTTGGGTGATACGTAAAACTGGAAATGTTTTAATATTGTTTTTGTTCAAAATGAACCAATTGGCAAAAAAAAATGTGGTTTAAAGCCCTGTGATCAAGGATAAACTTTTCTGCAATGTAGAAAATGCCGCCCCTATATACACGTTGTTTTAGTTTGGTTTCAACAACATTATGCAAACCCATTTGCAACATACTTATGAGGTTAGAACTAAAAGTACTCATGCAGTGGATCAAAAGAAAGTGACAATAAACAGTATATTTGTGAGTGCATGCTGTAGTTGGCTCAAGTGCACTTGTTATTGACTGATTGCTGCATGCTTGTTTACCTCGGTTCCTAAGTGACCGTTAGTAAATATGGTACCTAGTTTTATGTATAAAAATTGCTTTTCTACTCCAATCCCATCTGTTAGTGCCTTTGTGTTTCAGGTGTACTTTCAGGTGTACATACTGTACTGTATGTGACTTTCCATCGGTGGATTTAAAGTGCACATGAAAGAGGTTAACTCGTTTGGAATGCCGTAGCACAATAAGTGTTGCAATTACCAGATGACAGTAGTCACATCCTTTACTTCCATGCCTCCTTATTGGAATGAGGGCAATCTTTTTTTTAATTCTTTTTTTTTTTTTTTTTTTTAATCAAAAACGTGCCACCTCTTTTTCTAAATCCCAGGGGTTGGTTAAAATCTCCCAGGCAGCTCTTGCTGTGGCAGGAAAGACAGGAAGGTAAGTAATTTGAAAAAGTGGGTCAGTTTCTGGAAAGATCTTTGTTTAGTGATATTTCTTGATATCTTTGCCGATTGGAATTCCTTGAGCAAGGTTTGCTTAAGTGAAATACTATTCTTCCATTCGCTTTGTACTTTCTGTTAAAAAAAGAATCAATTTCCTTCATGTTTTGATATTTCTGAATACAAACATTTGTTAGCTTGTTTTGCTTTATTTACTGTATGGTTGCCTCCCAGAGGCTCCCACCAACTTGTTTATATGAATCAGAGACAGCCAAGCTCAAACAAACAATCCATGCCTTTCCTGCTAACTGCCCAGCAGGACGTTGGCAGTGAACACCCACAGAAGAACGCTTACTGAAGCCTACCGTTTTTAGTTAGACAGTGACATATGAGAGAATAGTACAGCAAAAAACATTTTGAAATTGATAGATAAGCCTTGTTAGATAAGAACTCCATGGTTCTATCACTCTCAATGTACAGTATTTTCAGCACTATAAGGCACACTGGACTATAAGGCGCACCCTTAATGAATGACCTATAGTAAAAGTTTTTTTTTGTCATATACAAAGCGCACTGGATTATAAAGCACATCTGATTTACAAGGCACACCTTCAATGAATGGCCTTTTTTAGAGCTTTTTTTGTTTTTCTTTTCATATATAAGGTGCACTGGATTATAAGGTGCACTGCAGGTTTTTGAGAAAATTAAAGGCTTTTAGGTACGCTTTATAGTGCTGAAAATACTGTCATGTGACATAGCTAATTGCTTCTTATGGATTTAAAAAAAAGAGAGCATTGACTTTATCGAGTGTGTGTTGAATCCTTTTCTTTTATGCAATACTTGTTAATTTATTGAGTTTTGAATATGTGGGAGATTCAAATTGTGAGGGTTTTTTTTTTATATATAACATATAAACTTCACAGTGTGATGCTGTGAAGCTTGAAATTATGTATATGCACAGAACATTCAAGTTGTCACTTCACAACCACCTGGCATAAATGGCAAAGCTTTTCCTAGCTTGAACACTTTTCAATGGCTGTGAAATGACAGCCCTGTAAAACGTCACCTTCATTTCAAGAAATACTTATTGTGGCCACAGTGTAACGGCAAACTTCAAGGGCTGGAGCACGTCAAAGAACCTGACATAAACTATTACTAGTTCCTGTGGCCCCAGAAGGACTCAAGTGGTTTCATATATATGAACAAACCATCTTTTTACATTACAAGTTTTTATTTCAGGATGCTTTTTTTTTTCCAATCCATTCAAAATTTTATCTACACTTTTCATGATGACATTATCGGATAATGTCTCTCACCGACTGCCAAACACATAGTTAGCTTGCATTAACTAGAGCAATGTGAAGCCACATTTATTCGTTAATATTAATAGACACGCTTGGGTCTCACAGTATATGCACATAGAGTAATTAATTATTCATATGTGTATATCTGTGTGATTATACATCAAATGGTGCATTTATCATTTGCCACCATCTGATTGCACATGTTTCCCGCTCTGCAAGTTAACAGGGCCGGCTGGTTTAAACAACTGATTGGCACATCATGTATTATGGAATGAAGCTTAGCCACAAAGAAGAAGCCAGCCAGCGCTGGCTCAATCTGTCAGATGCATTTGAAGCAGCCTTTGAAATGGGACACGCTGGACTTTTTGGGACACTTGGTCTAGAAATGCAGACTTTAGAGAATCTAGCAGATGAATTGGGACACAGCTTCTCTCTGAAACATTTAGACACAGTCTGTCTCTACCTCTCTGATTCTGATAAAACATTCAAGCCAGTCAATGTTGTGTCCTAATTCCACAGAAGACATTAGCTGTGAACAATTTATACTAAAAACTCAGCTACTAGATTTTGTTTTACATTAACAGAAAACAGAAAAAAAAAATCTTGTCATTTGGAGTCCAATTGTTCTATATTGCATTGCAAATAAAACGTATCCAGCTACACTTATTGTTCAGGTTTGATTGGTTTTCGAAAGCAGCTACCCATCAACTTTTGAACGAACTGTCACATAATACAAACTCAGCACGGTTAAACCATGCCTGTTGTATGATCCAACGCAACTCTCCCATTATGTGCTTCTCCTTGGCATTGAAACATATGAACCCAGCCTTGCAGTATCACAGAAGAATCTCATCATCTCCTAAGGCCTTACATGCACATCCTTTTCAGCACTTCCTGTCCACATAAATAAAAGCAGCTACCAATCAACATAATGAAAAAAGCAGAAAGCCATAATCTTTATATAATAAGCACAACATAAAAATTCTTAATTTTTTTTTTTAATTTCCACACAACATCAATTCACAGCAGCTCAGTATGCGTAAAACTGTCTTGCAACTCTGGCTCGTTCCTTGTCTGTTACGTCTTTTTTTCCTGGTGTTTCATTTACTAAACACATTAGAACAAAATGCAAATGATCTCATATGTCTACCTTTCTATCCACTTGAATAAATACACAGAAAGCGCACTTGAGAGTTGTGGGTAAATTGTCTTTCCCCCGTAAATAACTACAATCTATGGCTCAGCGCATTTTAACTGCAAGAAAATATAGATAATTGCGAGACAACTGGAAGTTGTTTCATTTTCTTCGCACTTTATTTTTTTAATAGTCTTTGTGAATCCAAAGTGAATTATATTTTGTTCATCCATCCATCTTCTTATAAATGAGACAAATGCAATCATCTCATCAATCATGTCTCTTCTCAATACTATTTCAGCCTGCTATGTGCGAGAGTCGGGGTGAACCCTGGATGAGATGACACATCAGAAAGTGAAGACGAAAGAAGTGAAGCGGAAGAAAAGACAAACAACTAAACATACAAGGGACTTGAATCCAGATCCTTCTTGTTGTGAGATAAAGAGCACTACCCACTGCTCACTCTCCTGCCCAATGATACAATAATCCCTCGCTTGTTCATGCTTCAACATGCCTGGTTTTGCTACATTGTGGATTTTTAGTAGGTAGTCACAAGATACCACAAGCGTATGCTATTGGCTGACAGCATTCGGAAGTGCGCTGCATTCCGAGACTCACAGAACACAGCGCAGTTCCGTGAAACACAAAAGTGCTTTAAACAGTCTGTGGGAAAAGGCAATACAGATATAAGGGGGTTTAATATTAGTATGGGGAGATTTCATGTCTGCGTAGGTTCTCTCCAGGTTCTCTGGCTTCCTCCCACCTCCAAAAGCATGTGTTTCAGGTTGATTGGCCGGTCCTAAATTGCCCGTAGGAGTGAGTGTATGTGTGCATAGTTGTCTGCGTCTCTGTGTGGCTCTGCAGTGCACTGGCGTCGTGCCCGGAGTGTCCCCCGCCTCACGCCGTATGCCCGCTGAGATAGGCTCAAGCTCCCCATGACCCTCTGCAGCGGATGAAGCGGTAGAAAATGAATGAATGAATGAATAAAATAAATAGTTTGTCGCTATACAGTGCGCACTCGCGGATTCGCGCATCATTGCTCACGACTTCACCTTATCGCGGATTTTTGGTAGGCAGTCACGTGATACCGTACGCGCATTGGCTGACGGCATCTGGAAGTTCGCTACGTCAGTCTCTGACTTACATGAGACAAAAAAATACTTTGAACAGTCAATAAGATTGATATTAAACGGTGGTTTAATATCAGTATGGGGAGGGTTCATAAATATTTAAATTACTGTAAATAATAGGATAAATAGTTTGTCTCTCTATCGTGCAATTCTTTAATCACGTGTGGTTCCTGGAATGCATTAACCGCGACGAACGAGGGGACACTGTATTGCGGAATTTCGCTTTTCACCGGTGGTCCTGGAACGCATTAACCGCGAGTAACCATCGATTACTGAATATAAATAATGCAGTAGATATAACTCTTGAAGTTATATCCATTGGTTTTGAGAGATTGTTCATCTTTACGCACATGCGCACATCCTTTAACTTGCCCTGGGAACGATTCTCTGACTCCAGTCTGACTCCAATCCGTGTTTTGTGTTCTTTGTTTAACTGCAACTCCACAAGGAAATATATTACAACTCCAGTAATATCAGGCAACAAAGAATGAATTCTAAAATGTGAACAAACTGCACATTTGAAAGATAATCTCTTTATAGATAGTTTAAGTCTCATTTTAATTGTGAAAGAGGAAGCGTTTCATTACAATGGAGACAGATTCACTATGTTCAGGGTCAGAATGGGAGCAATTGAAAGAGAGTGATTACAGTAATTATTGACATTACCAAGGTCCAAAAAGGAATGGCAATATATGCTTGTTGGGTGTTTTATTTTTAGTGGTCAAACATGAATTAATCTTGTTCAATATCAATTTTCTTTTGAAATGTCTTAATATTACTGGAAAGTAAACTCTAACCCAAAACTCCTAACAGCTAGCAGCATTATACTATCATATCACCTTCACAGATCTGATAGTACACAGAATCACAGTTGGGTAAATCATGTCTCTGTCTCCTCCATTTGGTTTTTTAACCTCATTTCTGCACTTTGTTGCCTAGGTGGGTGAGTAGAAACTGTGTGTAACTTGACTGCACTACATCATCCCAAACTAACATTTCATATAGTTGTCGATGATGGTTTTTATGGACTTTTGATTTCATGCAACAAATACAAGCTTATATTTTTAGGTATTTAAACAGAACAAGTAAGGAAATTTGTGTTTGGCAGATAATTTCCTTGTTGTGACAGTGCTACTTTGAAATAAATCTTAAATTGTTGGAAAGCATTTTTATTCCCCCTTTAAAATGGTACCACACTAAGAAACATGGATTTGTGGGGTGAGCAGCAGCGCTAAGTACAAGAATAAAAAAATTGACAAATCTGTGCCCCGTCAAACAGCTTATTCTTCTGTTGCTATTGACTATTTCCTTTTTCAGCTTCTAGTACCCCCATATCCTTTCAATCCGGTTTCTGATTGGCACCCCCTGTGAAAGGGCTGTGCTACAGTACACTAGTCAGTAGTAGTGATGTCTGAATGGTGCCCCATAAGGCTTCGAACCATTTGCGACAATTGTGCCAAAAACTGTTCATTACTCGGCGCCCCATTCATTTAGAATGTGGACACCTTCTTCGGCAGGGTGTCTGTAATGCAACCACAAAATGGTCGATAACCCCAGAAAACAACGATTTGACATTCCCTGTATTGTATATATTTTCTGACTAAAAACGAATATAATCTAATTCAATGTGTTAATCCATGCTTGCTATATTGTAGCCATATATTATAGGAAATTGTTTTATTATCAGTGGTCCTTGCAGGATTTAATAAAGCAATAAGAGATATAGATTACATGTTCATGCATGTATATTTAAGATAAATATATACATATGTGTTCATCTGCGTGAGTTACATAGGATGGTTAGTGTCACTGGAAAAAACAAGGTCAGTGTTGTGAGATAAAATATACTGTTACACAAAACCAAGTTGTGGCATAGTCTGCATTGAGCCCTCATATAATCTGCAAACAAAAGGCCAAAATTCCAAATAACAAGGGCTGTCCAAGACAAGCCTTGAACTTGAAGTGGGCGTCCATAGATGACGTCACCCCAAGAAGACTGTTTCCTCAATGCTTGTCCCCCAGAGCAAGGTTTATCAGGGACTACCTCCAAAATTTAGGAGTGGAGAGGTTGGAATGGCCTGCCATCAGTCCAAACCTCAACCCCATTGAACACTTGTGGGATCAGCTTGAGTATGCTGTTTGTGTGCAATCAACTCAGCCACACTGGCTGACTTGCAAAAAAAGCTGGGTGACGAATGGGATGCCATGCAACAGCAGTATGTGACCAGGCTGGTGACCAGCATGAGGAGATACCAAGACAAACGTCCTTACTTTTTGCATTAATTTAGGTATTTAGCTGTATTTCCACTACGTAGTACTGGCTCTGCTCGACTGCACTCATTCAATTTTTTCGAAAGTCATTTCCTGTTTGATATTCGTAACACCTCGGCGATGGCTGTGTCTTGACACACACTTCGCATCCACCGACCTGATCCTCTCATCAGCTACTGAAGAAAGGAAAGCCTAATCTCGTCTTTATAGAAGTAACAATAAAAAAAATCATGCTAAAAATCAAGCTACAACAAATATTTGTTGAAACTACAATGGAGATAGTATTAAAGAAGTAGCAGAGACCTTTTTTAATGGAAAACCAAAAACGTTAGCATTAAGCAATTAAGCAACCATCTCAAATTCAAACATGAAGGCAGATATCTCCCCACCTATATATTTGATTGAGCTCACTTGAAGACCTCACACTGTCACGCTTTAACTCCACCCATTACCTGGTCAACCAATCACGGTGCATCTGCCAGAAGGAATCACGTGAACAATATGGCGTAAGGCATCGGGCAGTGAAGCTTTTTATTGCGGTTACACTGCTAATATAATAGTTGCATACATTCCTCTCTAACATGACTGAATTTGAACAGTCATGTTAGAGAGGTTTTACAAAATGCCAGCCTTTGTAAAACCTGCATTGATCACAATGAGTATACATTGAAACCCACTGTAGTTCATAGAAGCTGTAGGATGCATCGTTCTTGTGGTCTCATCAGCAACCTCTCATGGTCCAGATAGAGGCCACTAATTGTTGACCCATGGTCCAGAAGAATAAATTAAATGGAGATAAAATAATTAATACAGGAATACTCCACAGAAATGCAAAATTAATAGATTCAAGCAGGGGGATTTTTTCTCTAATTGCTTTAAATGACAAGAGACGCTGTATGCCTTTCATTACCATAATGATACAAACAGATTCAAATCTGAAGGTAGAATTCAAATTTGTCTGCACTTGGGTTTCTCTCTCTCTCTCTCTCTCTCTCTCTGTGTGTGTGTGTGTGTGTGTGTGTGTGTGTGTGTGTGTGTGTGTGTGTGTGTGTGTGTGTGTGTGTTTGTGTGTGTGTGTGTGTGTGTGTGTGTAAAAGCATACAGTTATTTGATAAGTGATTGTGACGGGGAGAGGGGGCAGAAACATGATAGTAGTGAAACACTACTTATATGAAAATATTGTAGATTATGAAAATCCCAATCCTTCAGGTTCTTATATCATTTCCAATATTAGTAATTAGTTGCTACATATTTTTAACATATACTTCTTTTCAGAATCTTGTGTATATTATTAGTGGAAAAGTTTGGGAAAATGAAGGAGACAGATAAGCTTATTAGATTGATCTTAATTGTTTTTAATTAACAAAGTCACACACTACAATTATGCAACAAATGAGGACAAGTTATTTTTGAAATAATACATACAGTATGCGCAAGTCATTTCTCTGTAGATGTGTGATAAAAAAGGTTTGACAGCACAAATGGCAGGCGCCACGCAAGCAGGGTATAGGAATGCTTGTGATGTGCATCAGCAGCACCTCTGGATGAAAGTAGCTTTATCTTGTATGTTTCATCTCAGGAAAGTAACCATGTCAGCTAAGTTTGCCAACTGTGATCAAAACCCTTAGTGCAAGGATGAAAGAGACACAGAAGAGTTGGGGGAGTGTTGGTGCAAGAGGAGGATGTGAGAGCCACCCCCATTCTGAGCTGTGGAGTGTCAGACACTAATGCCTCTGGATAGAAGCTCTACTCTACGGTATTAACTCAAACATGGACGACTAATGCCATGGGATAAAGCATTCAGCCTCACTTACAGGGGCATAGCCACTCCCGTAGGATCATAGGGCCTGGGCGGCAAGCATTAAATTATCACAGGCATGCTTGTGCCTGCGTAGAGGGATAGACTGGAGGCAGAGGTGCACAGCCTGAACCAGTATCCAATCGCTTGGAGAATTTGATTTTCTGATATGTACAATGGGCAAGGTGCCAATACAAATATGTAACAGATGGGACGGAATACATTGGGCTTTTCATGATCGTGAGCTCAGCAGATTTAGGAGAGAGACAGTTAATCACCAACGTCATCTTTACACATTCAACTCTGCAAGCCATAGTGGATGGTGTCCCTTTAGCTCTTACAGTATGATACCAGTCTGCATATTAAATATAAAGTATGCCGAGAAGACACACAACAATTTCACTGTGTTATAAAGCAAGCAGTTAACATTCGGCATGTAATTGTATTTTATTTTGTAGCTTTTTGTGGGTCACTGGATGAACAACATTTGCATTCTAAAGGTTTGAACAAACAGAAGAGAAAAAGTCTGAAGGTCTGCAGATGTTTTCAGGTACAGGTTAACACAGTGTTATGTGAGAAGAAAATGTTTGGGAGACAATGTGCCTATGGGGGTTGAAAATGTATTTACAGGGGGATGGTTGTTTGTATCGCAAGTGGCAATTCACTGACCCCAAAATGTCAATTTCAAAGGAAGCCAGTGGGTAAACATCTGAAGCAACATCAAGTCTTGTAAATCCGTTTTCTTAGGATGGGCTTGAATGACTGTATACGACCAAATGCTGCAACAATTGTGAGAGTAACACTCTCAAAGTGCTCTCCATACTGAGAAATGGTTTATCACACTGTGTCCGTAATTCATATTTCTTCAGAGAATAAGAACCTCTCATTTTTAGCAGGAAGAATTTCCCTGATAGGTGGCATTTCAAAAGCTATTCTCTTATAGCACATTTTAGCCCGTCAAAGGTAAGCAACCATGCAAACATGACATTATGATGTCGAACAAGTCTCAAAATGTGAGGTAAAGGTCTGAAGGGTTCAGTTCCTGATGCTGATGCATACATATTACAGGAGCCGGGGAATTTATCACTTTAACATCAACATGTTGTTCAGGGGATTGTAATGAAATGGCTAGTACTAGCCATTGTAATGAAATGGCTAGTAATTTTTTTTTTTTTCTTTGCCTTTCGGCTCAGCTCCTTCTTCACCACGACGGACCGATACAGAGTCCGCATCACTGCAGACGCTGCACCGATCCGCCTGTCGATCTCCCGTTCCATCGTACCCTCACTCGTGAACGAGACCCCGGGATACTTGAACTCCTCCACTTGGGGCAGGATCTCATCCCCAACCCGGAGAGGGCACTCCACCCTTTTCCGACTGAGGACCATGGTCTCAGATTTGGAGGTGCTAATTCTCATCCCAACCGCTTCACACTCGGCTGCGAACCGTTCCAGTGAGAGTTGGAGATCACGGCTTGATGAAGCCAACAGCACCACGTCATCTGCAAAAAGCAGAGACACAATGCTGAGGCCACCAAACCGGACACCCTCAACGCCTTGGCTGCGCCTAGAAATTCTGTCCATAAAAGTTATGAACAGAATTGGTGACAAAGGGCAGCCTTGGCGGAGTCCAACCCTCACTGGAAACGAATCCGACTTACTGCCGGCAATGCGGACCAAACTCTGACATCGGTCGTACAGGGACCGAACAGCCCTTATCAAGGGGTTCGGTACCCCATATTCCCGAAGCACCCCCCACAGAACCCCCCGAGGAACACGGTCGAACGCCTTCTCCAAGTCCACAAAACACATGTAGACTGGTTGGGCGAACTCCCATGCCCCCTCAAGGACCCTGCGGAGGGTGTAGAGCTGGTCCACCGTTCCACGGCCAGGACGAAAACCACATTGCTCCTCCTGAATCCGAGATTCGACTTCCCGACGGACCCTCCTCTCCAGAACCCCTGAATAGACCTTACCAGGGAGGCTGAGGAGTGTGATCCCCCTGTAGTTGGAACACACCCTCCGGTCCCCCTTCTTAAAAAGGGGGACCACCACCCCAGTCTGCCAATCTAGAGGCACTGTCCCCGACGTCCACGCGATGTTGCAAGAGGCGTGTCAACCAGGACAGCCCCACAACATCCAGAGCCTTTAGGAACTCCGGGCAGATCTCATCCACCCCCGGGGCCCTGCCACCAAGGAGCTTTTTAACTACCTCGGTGACCTCAACCCCAGAGATAGGAGAGCCCGCCTCAGACAACCCAGACTCTGCTTCCTCATGGGAAGGCGTGTCGCCGGAATTGAGGTCTTCGAAGTATTCTCCCCACCGAGTCACAACGTCCCGAGTTGAGGTCAGCAGCGCCCCATCCCCACTATACACAGTGTTGATGCTGCACTGCTTCCCCCTCCTGAGACGTCTGATGGTGGACCAGAATCTCCTCGAAGCCGTCCGGAAGTCGTCCTCCAAGGCCTCACCGAACTCCTCCCACGCCCGAGTTTTTGCCTCAGCAACCACCAAAGCTGCATTCTGCTTGGCCAGCCGGTACCTATCAGCTGCCTCAGGAGTTCCAAAGGCCAAAAAGGCCCGATAGGACTCCTTCTTCAGCTTGACGGCATCCCTTACCGCCGATGTCCACCAGCGGGTTCTGGGGTTGCCGCCACGACAGGCACCGACCACCTTACGGCCACAGCTGCGATCGGCCGCTTCGACAATGGAGGCGTGGAACATGGTCCACTCAGACTCAATGTCCCCCGCCTCCCCCGGAACGTGGGTGAAGTTCTGCCAGAGGTGGGAGTTGAAACTCCTTCTGACAGGGGATTCCGCCAGGCGTTCCCAGCAGACCCTCACAATACGTTTGGGTCTGCCGGGTCGGACCGGCATCTTCCCCCACCATCGGAGCCAACACACCACCAGGTGGTGATCGGTTGAAAGCTCCGGCCCTCTCTTCGCCCGAGTGTCCAAGACATGCGGCCGCAAGTCCGATGACACGATCAAAGTCAATCATCGAACTCCGGCCTAGGGTGTCCTGGTGCCAAGTGCACATATGGACACCCTTATGTCTGAACATGGTGTTCATTATGGACAGTCCGTGACGAGCACAGAAGTCCAATAACTGAACACCATTTGGGTTCTGATCGGGGGGGGGCCGTTCTTCCCAATCACGCCCTTCCAGGTCTCACTGTCATTGCCCACATGAGCAGTGAAGTCCCCCAGTAGAACGATGGAGTCCCCAGTGAGAGCGCTCTCCAGCACCCCCTCCAAGGACTCCAAAAAGGGTGGGTACTCTGAACTGCTGTTTGGTGCATAAGCACAAACAACAGTCAGGACCTGTCCCCCCACCCGAAGGCGGAGGGAGGCTACCCTCTCGTCCACCGGGGTGAACCCCAATGTACAGGCGCCAAGCCGGGGGGCTATAAGTATACCCACACCTGCTCGGCGTCTCTCACCATGAGCAAATCCAGAGTGGAAGAGAGTCCAACCCCTATCGAGAAGACTGGTACCAGAGCCCAAGCCGTGTGTGGAGGTGAGCCCGACTATATCTAGTCGGAACATCTCGACCTCACACACCAACTTAGCTCCTAGGATCATTGGGACACACAAACCCCTCCACCACGATACGGTGACGACTCAAGGAGGAGATTTTAGAAATCAAAGCATCAAAATATTAACGTGTCAGAATTCTTTTATTAAAAGGCATATGTGCCATATCTGTAATTAAACATCTGAGTAGAACTATATTGACATTTTTTATTTGTCTAATATTATTACAATGTTGATACCCATAGTAGTCATAAATCCTGTATAAAAAGATGTCCTTTATTAAAGTCAACAGCACTTGATTTTGGTCTTCTGGTGTTATAATTTCCCAAATAGAGGCAACTGTCAAAAGAGTATGGATATAAAGTCAGCAAAGCTTTAAACATGAGCGTATTTGTGAAATAATTACATTTCAGCAAGGCGGATCTGTCACAGTGATGAATACCATGACCCCAACCTGTTTTGAATGGATAATCCAAAGGAGCAGAGACTAACCACCACACATTCCCATTAATACTTACTTCTAGATCAAAGATTTGTTCACCTTTATATGAGCCACTCGGTTTGTTTTAGGAGATGCGGTAGCAAACACTACGACCTTGGAAGAAGAAGTAATTAATATGCTGCATTCTTTTCTGTTTACACAATCCTGATCATTAAAAGATTGCAGACACACAGCACATGGTGCAATGTTTGCATGGTTGTTTTTTAGGTTGTTGTTGTATTATAAGTTGAAGTTATCTTTTGTCTGTACACAGGTATTTAAATAGACAGATAAATGGACAGGTGGATAAACAGATGGATGGACAGACAGACAGATAGACAGTCAATTGAATTATCCATAATGTCTCTTGCTTTACTCGTCCTGTATTTTATTGTGATCTAATTTAGCCCTTTTATTTCCTCTGTCAGTGTTTAACCAATCTGTTTTCAGTTCACATTTGCTCTTCTCTGTCTGTTTACTCTCTTATTTTAGTTTATTATTGCATCCGCCGTATGTTTTCCCCTTTCAGTTTTTGTTCCTTAGTTCCCCCCACTGTGATTACTTGATCATTCCCACCTGTCTTTGACTCTTTCCTCCCTGTGTCACCTGTTCCGATATCCTCTCTTTATCTTTCTGTATTCAGTCTAAGTGTTTTTTTTACATTGTTTGCTAGTTCTGCTCTATGATCTCTATTTCTCCATTCGTTGAGGAGGGATGCTGTTAGTATGGGGTGTGACAACCAGACCTCCACTTCCAACATCTGCACACAACTGAATTCCAAAACCATTGAACAACAATAATCAACAAAGAAGTCAGAGACTGCAACATCCCGCGACGCCCCTGAATTAAAAATTTTATCCTGACCTACCTTCATAACGGTTGCAGCAATGAATTATATATTCTACTATCGAGTATTACATTGACCTAGTTTTCCAAAGGTGAAGGTCATTATCACATTTTTGTGCCTATGGCTTCCTAAAAATGTTGCTTTTTGTTTTGTTATTATATCCCATCAGGTTTCAGAGATTTGTACCTAAAAAGATATAAAAGTGAAAATTTTACCTTGACCTAGTTTTTCAAGGTCAAAGTTGTGATCGAATTTTCATGCTCTTACCTCCCTGAATGTATCACCTATTGTTTCATCTTTCTAACTTATCCAGTTCTGGAGATATGTGCAAAAAATGTACAAAAGTTGAAATTTGAGCTTCACCTAGTTTTCTCAAGGTCAAGGTCATCATCTCATTTTCGTCCCCTTTGCCCCCCGTAGTAATGTGCTTTTTATTTCATCCTCTATCTGCAATGGTTGTGAAGATATTTGGTGGACGGACAGACGGACGGACGGACGAACACAGAAACACTGACAATTACAATACATAACCGCTTTGCGGTATCGATTGATATCTGTGTTATATGGTGGGGATGGGGGAGATTTTTCCCCCTACTATTACATACAAGTAAGAATTGTTACCACTGCCATTGATTTTTGAAGCACTGACTACTGGTATTTTTCAGTTGGCATTAGGGACAGGTCCCTGGGTGACATTCTGGTTTCCTGAAAGGTTCAGTTTCTTATTCTTATTCTCTGTGTACATGGTAAAACTTGGACTTTCACTAACTCACTATAAATTTTCATTATTATGCTGACAACGGGGTTATGTGTGCCTATAAAATCTCAAGGTTCCAGCCAGCTTGTGACTCTGAGGAATTGCACCTCAGATAAAAAGTAATGGATGTTACAAAGTTTTCTGCAACTACATGAGACCATATGATTTTCCTTTTCTTTTATGACTCTCAATTGCATTTAATTTTTGTCTAGTGAAGAAAAGCCAGCAGTGTTTTCTACAGATGCAATTTGTGAACCAATTTAAGCTCTAATGTTTCTTTGTTTGTTTGTTTGTTTGTTTCAACTGTGGATTGTTTATATATCATTTTACATCCAAAACATTTTAGGAAAGGTCATTGAGGCTTAGATTTCCTTCCTTTCACAGATGACTAATGTTCAAGCCTTGTTTCTGTCTAAATCAGATATTGAGCAAAATGCAGCAGAGACAGAAAAAAACCAAGTTCTTCTCTTCATCTTAATGTGGGTTCCCTCTGTCATGTTGTATTTTATTGTTGGGATTTGCTTTCTAAGTTCAGAAGACATAGACAGGATACTCTAGCACAGTAACAGAATTCTAGTACAGCCAGAATGATAATAAAACACTGACATTCCATGATATACATCTGAGGCTTTCTTATTTTTAATTGTATGGGCTTAAAACTAATTATATGAGGATCAGTTCAGTAATTATGGAGACTTTTACCCATTCTGAAAAAATGTGTGTGGTGCTGTTAAGAGTTAAAAGAAAAAAAAAATACTGTAATTTTTAATACTATTTTGGCTTCAGATTGAATTTGAAATCTAGAGGCATAGTTAATAAGATATGAATATTCACCATGCAGAGAGATGGGGAAATCAAGCACTGTACTACTGAGTTGCATCATGGGATCAATCTAGTGCAACCAAGAGGGGAGTACAAATTTGTTTCGCTGACATCTGTGAAAGTCTATAGAATCATCTCTCTAGGTTTATTATATGGACTATTTGTTTTTTTCTATGCTTGTTTAATGTCAGTGAGATAAAAACAAAATAAATAGTAACAAGCCATTTCACAGCAAATCAAAAATCCCAAAAATATAAGTAGACAGGCAGCTGTCTTTCTCACCAGCTCTCTGCGCTGTCTTGCTGTACTTTTTTTTCACATCACATTTGCGTTGAAATTTAGTTTCATTAATGCAATTTAAAAGCCGATTCTGGTATGTAGGGACAAGACTCTGTATAATCAATGCTGCTATCCATTGCTTTAAAGACCCCCCCAGGTTTTCACAGTTGCCTTATTCTTCAGTAAAATGGACTAATAAAACTAAAATGATACCATCAGTGATGAATGAACCCAGAAAAAATAGTTTAGGGATGGATACATTTGGCTTTGCTCCTGGAGAGCGGTGCTTTAGTCTTTCTTAAAATGCAGTTTATCGATTGTCCAAATCGGCTTTTGCAAGGTTAAATATTGCAAATGAGACAGAATTTGGGCTTATGTTTAATTATAAGCTCTTTTTCCCTTCAGGTCATAATACTTCAGTAGTATTGGTATTGATCTGAAGCAAAATATCAGGTCCTGACAGAAAGGGAGGAATGTAAGTACATAGCATACCAACAGGTATGTTCCATTCACGCCCTTTGCCCTTGACTTGTTCAGCTAGGCCCCAACAAACCATAACCCGCAAGGTGGATAATTGCAATTGTCTGGTCTACAAGAAGATGTATGGATGTATGTATGGATGGATGGATGGATGGAAGGATGGCAGCTCCATCAATCAAGAAATATTTCCTTCGGGAAGCTGACAAATAATGCTTAAATTAACTCTGACTATTGTGGTTCACTCAGTTGACCACCTATCAGAAAAGATAAGTTTTAGTCAGGAAATTACTTTTTATACTTAATTTCAAGAAATATGTTGCGTGTATTGTTTTTATCACTGAGAGATAACAGTGTCCTACCAGCAAACTTGTTTTGTCATAAGCAAAAAAAAAAAAAAAAAGGTCACTGAGTAAAGAGCGTAAGTGATTGGGGTACATTAGTAAGAATTTAACTGTATTATAAAGTATAACTAACACTCAATGTACAGATTGTATCATGGCAGCTGCAGGGTCAAATCATCCTAGCTGTATGCATCTTCTTAAAGTCTTTTGAAGGTATTAGATGATGATTGACAGCCAGAAACACTTTGACGCTGCTTGAGAAACACATTGTACCCTCTCTCGTTAGAATTTTTCCACTTCACTGCTCTGTAAGTGATATCAGTGACAGCCCTATTCATGCATATTTGGTATTTAAAAAAAGACTGCTTTTTATTAGGATGTATTTTAAGATGTGGCTCTTGACCATTTTAATCTCTTAAAGTGATATTTTCTTTATTTTGTCTAACAAATGTTGTTTTTGAGATGAAATACAATGCAGTTCATGGCTGTTATTGTTCTGAGCCTCCAGTGGAAATTCAGTTCATTTTTTATTTAGACCCCTTCAGTCATGCAGCAATTCTCATTCTGAAAGTGACTCCTTAATGGCACTTGACAAGCCTTTTTATTTGCTGTCTGGTTATTATTCATTCCCCTCACCTCACCCTGTGACTGATATCTGAAATAGCCATCATCATCAGCAAGAGCTTGTGTACTTTTCCTTAGTGCTGACAGTACTGTCAAAGGATGGCTGTGCAAGGACCTTCATCCAATCACTGGTAAGTGAAGAATGTATGTTAAAGAATTACTGCTGATAATATTTCCCAGAAAGTTGTCCTCATATGAGCATGTTTGAAAAAAAAGGGTCAATAACTGATCAAAACAATGGAAACAATAATGTGTTTTGCCGTCCTTTTGCTCAAGGTTGCTCAGAATGAGGGAGAAAAGGAAGTCAATGAATTTTTGAATGAATGTATGTAATCAAACAAGCTGCCTAAATGAAATGAGAATCTATAGAGCTTGTTAACAGAGGACTGCATTCTCTCAAATTCCTTTTATCATTAATCTACATTCATTGTTCACTGCACAAGTTGTTTTACAGATACTTTAAAACCTTGAACTAATGTTTAATAATATTATCTTAAGGGTTAATATACAATCTTAACCCTGGCTTAAGTTAGCCAGGGTTAATATTTCACATGCCATGGATTCATTAGAGAGTAAATAAATAGTTAACAACATCATAAATAATTTATAGGAACCTTTAAGCACTCTGCTTTATGTAGGTCATTGGATGGACTGATAACCAGCACCCAGTCAGTTTAATTGTGTGCCTATATGTAGTGGTGATGAAAAAGCTATGCTTTTAATGAACAAGATAGTTGCGCTGCCCCATCAAGCATGTTAGGGATTGTTTAAATCATTACATCCCGAAAGACTGAACAGACTTTTATTTAAGTGCCAAGATCAATATGTATACTGTGCAGGTAAGCAATACATTTGCATAAGGCTTGCAGAGATTTTTCTTATGCTGATGACAACACATTGTATATCATCATTACCAGATTTTAGTGTCATTTTATTGACTGTATTAATACTTCATTAGATGTATTTTCAATATTTAATTGGCTTATAGCTTATCCCACCAAATTCATGCAAACATCTTACTCTAAAATCAATGCATTAGCATGCTACCACCTTCCTATCTACCTCACAATCTGACATTTTTCCATAGCAATGTGTATTTCTATATTTTTGTTTTGACACATGATATTTATATCACAGAATATCCACTGGGATATACAGTAATGCAAAATCTAATTATTTTTATAGATTGGTATACTGGAGCAGAACTAACCATGTCAGATATCTCGAATAGCTTTGACATTTAAGATTGATCTTGCTTCTCTTTCTCTCTCCCACAGTGAGAGAACATCATCTTTAACACAGGGATGGTGCGTGCTGGAGACACCCAGTAGAGCACAATCCTTGGCAGGCTAACACATGGCAATACCCTACCTTGTCAGGCAGAGTGCAGCCAGATACAGTGAGTCATAGCATGCAGACAGGAGGGCCTGTGCCTAGTTTTCTTCCTTGCACAACCATTTGGGTTACTGCATAAATCACCTCTAAGTCTCCTTAAGTCCAAATCCTCCCGGGCTTTGAATGGCGTCTAGCAGTAGGACTGTGGGATTGCTGAAAATTGAATTTTAGTTCTGCAGATTTACTTATTGTTGGGGGTAATCACTCATGGATTTAGGTTTGGTCTCAGTTGCTTTTTTATTTGCAGCAGAGATAAGGCGATTTTATATATGCATGCCATTAGAGAGTTATAATGAGCCACAGAACGAAGGTTTTACAATTTGAATGTGACTTGTAGTACTCTTCCATTTCAGACAATAATAAACATTAAGAATAATCACCAGTGGTTACCATCTGAATAGGTACAAGGATCATTTGTGTATTCCATAAATTAAAGGACGAATCTTGGAGTTTCAAGCATTTTAAGAATAATGTAAAAATATAGCAAAATATATCACGGGGAAAATACTTGTAAATTCCCTGATGATCCATTAATAAGTAGGATTTATTATAGCATCAAATACCTCCACAAAAAAAAAAAAAAAAAAAAAATGCAATGATGATATGCTTTTCTTTCAAAGTCAGCACTGTCAAGAAAACAAATTGCAATTCATATAATAATTCAGTAAGGTGTCATTCAGGAGCCAGGGGGATTGTATCGGCAGGTATCTGTCCATTGCATGGTGTGTTTCCAATGGAGAGGACTTTAAACTGACTGGGACAGGGTAACCATCAATAATTTAATGGGTGTGCTGAGCAAAGGCAAACACTGTCTGTAATTAGGAGGGTCAACACTGTGGACAGGGAGATTAATGAAAGGGCACTCATCTCCTTTGGTTTTCAGAAACATGAGGTCTTTCACAATGATAGAGCTTCCAAAGTAGACCTACTGTATGTATTTACAGTATGTTTAATGGCATAGTTCATAAACATTTATTCCAAACTGATAACCTCCATTACATTGATAGATGTCACAGCCTTTTTGATTATTAATACACATTGATTAATGGGAGGCCTCACAATAATTAACTCACACATTAAAATACAAATTTATCTAAACATGATGAACTATTGAGACCTCAATGGTATAAAAAGCAATATGCAGAAATAATTTGTCATGCTGCAAAAATGACATACAGCTTTACACACTACTTCACATGCGATCAAACTTACATTCACACAAACACATGCTACATTGCTTGGCAACACTTTTCATGTACTCACCTCACCAAGCATCCAACTGTGAGCTGTGTGCATTGCTATATCCCCTTCCAGATTCTTTACTTGAATATTTTCAGCACATAACAAGTTTAATTTAATTTCATTTGGCTATTTTAATTCTATGTTAGATGCAACTTGAAATGTAAAAAAAATAGTGACAGTAATTTTCTACTCTAATATTACTACTCCTGTAGACTCTCATCCACGGTCACCACCAACTGTTGCACCACACGAGCAAACTTTCAAAGAAAAAATTGTGATAGCAAGTTAGTATTTCTAGCTGGGTATCATTTTATCTGCAAACTCTGCGGATGTAATCAAAATCTGATTGTTCTGTATCTCCTAGTAAAATTGAAAATTAACTTTGGATGATTAAATTTTACTTGAAATACTGACTTTTTTAAAAAAAAGAACTAAGACGTGTTTTAGAAAATCAGATTAAACTTCATGTTATAATGTATATGTATATGTATGTGCCTGTATCAGATGTTTTAATATCGCTGGATTTTGGATTTTGGCTCAACAATTTTTGAGCATATTGATATTTTATTTTACAGTTTCAGATTTTTAACATTTTCTGCAGTTATTTCTTCAGCACTCCGGTACTATAATCTTCTACCAACAAATATTTTATTGATGCACTTAGATTTTTCTGCTCACATTTTTTAATTTCTGGCTCAAATTTGTTTTTATCTTTCATTTCATTCTTTGATTTCAAGGCAAATGGTTTATCATTCTTTTGTGAATATGCATTGTTGAAAAAAGATTAGCAGATTTCATAGGATTTATTGACATGTCAGTATTGTCAGTCCTTTCACTAATTTTTCTAAAGTTTTCAGTTTCAAACAGCAAACCATTTCCGTTTGCCCTGCTGATTAAGTTCAAAAGTGCATCCTCTGTATGACCTTGTCTCTTTTCACTGACTTTCTTCAAACGGAAAAACATGGCTGACCAGGCAACCATTTCAAACCTCTCGTTTTAGCTCACTTCAGCAGAAATGTGTATCTTCAGGGAGATTAAACAATAACACAGCAATAGTTAAAAAAGGGATGTGTAATAGTACAATTTCGGGACCACGTTGATAGTCATGCAGTAAGTAAGCACATTCAACCTTTATAAGACACTCATTATGCTCCCGCTTAAGCCACAGCACATATTTTGGATAGACGACTGAAGACAAGACAATTTTAGATCGTCTCATCTTCCAGAAGATGAATGAGCATGAACCATACAGTGTTATTGGAGAAAATTTTACTTTTCAACATTTTAGAATGTCATTTACAAAAAACAAATTTCCAAAAATAGTCACTTGCCAGATTAATGGTTAAGATGTTAAGCAACAACGTGAGAAGTAAATTCAAAGTAAGAAAACATTTTTTAGGATCACTATGATCCATGTGGGGTTCTCAACAGGACATTTGGTATTTGGTAAATACATAAATCTCCAGAAATTTCAACGTTGAACCTCATCTGCAGACATTAAAATCTAATTTTATATTTGCCTTAAAATTTGTAAAATACATAGTCCTGAATGATTTTGATTAAATTTACACATCCATTCGATTGACTTGTGATGACCACTGACTCTTTTATGGTCTTGTAAAGCCTGAGAACTATATATTACCTTGATTGATTCACATCAATAATTTGTATTCTATTTACTTTCTCTGTTCTTCCTGTTGATCTTAGAAGGTACGTATGTGTATGTATAAAGCTTCAGCTTCCTTTACACAAATGGTGCACAGCAGGTAAAGTCTCATCTGTGTCATTGTTTTCATTTTTCAAATGCCTCAAAACAAGGCAGAAGTTATTTTTTATTCATTCATTCATTCATTCATTCATTCATTCATTCATTCATTCATTCATTCATTCATTCATTTTCTAATCACCGCTGTATCAGTCGCAGGGGGTCATGAGGAGCTGGAGCCTATCCCAGCTGGCTTAGGGCGTGTGGCGGGGCAAACTCCGGGCGCGACGCCAGTGCGCCTTAAGTTTCCTTTATTCTGATTAACATTTTGAAACTCGGCATCATCTGTATGAATTGGTGATGATGCCCATATGAAACTAATCACAATTATCATGGCTTAGTTTGAAGCTTCATTCACATTCTGATGAAATACATAACATCATTTAAGATTTAGATTTAGATTGGATTTTGGTTGCTTGGTGTAGATATTCTATATTTCTGTGTTTGTACACATATTACAAGGATTAAACACTACTAAGTGAGTTGAGTATCTAAAGCATACTGAATTCCCCCACAACAAATGAAGCAGCACGACCATGAGTACTGCTTTGGGAAATGTAACAAACATTTAAGACTGTTTGGACTTACCCACTTCGAATTAATTACTGTATAACAAGTCTGGTGAGTTGTGTATTGGATTCTTGATGAGCCATCTTCGCCAGCGCACAGGCAGTAAATGTTCCAGGTGCTGGTCTCATCTCTAATAGATACAACGGAGATAGAAGCTGCTCCTTGAATAAAGATTATGATTTAGCATAATAGCATTATGTAGAATTATCAGCCTCAACGTTTTCACTTCATGTTTTCACACTTTTCTGAGCGCTATAAGCATTTTGTTTTTCCTGAAACTTATGCATGTGTGGCACTGCTTCGTGTTGATGACATATTCAAAGTTCAAACACCTGTGTTCTATTGTTTCTTTTACACACAACTACAAGCATGTGTGTGTAAAAACCATTACATACTGTATGCGACTGGGGTGAGTGAGTTGAAAGTTCTTTTAAGATATTGTAAAAGTCATGGTAGAGCTCAGAGTTTAGATAGATAGATAGATAGATAGATAGATAGATAGATAGATAGATAGATAGATAGATAGATAGATAGATAGATAGATAGATAGATAGATAGATAGATAGATAGATAGATAGATAGATAGATAGATAGATAGATAGATAGATAGATAGATAGATACTTTTTTAATTTCTCAGGCATTACGTAATGAATAAATACTGGATAAAAAACAAACAAAAAAAAAAACACTGACACCAAAGGACATAACACAAGACATACACTACACTAGCAGACACGTGTAGCATTAACAGGACATATACTTAATTATCACTCAAATATAAACAGTATAAAATTAAAATAAAATAAAATAAAATAACAAATAAAAATAAAAAGTGCAAGTGAGAATTAGCAGGAGGCCCACATGGTGGGTAAGGTACACCCTTCTTACAATGTAAGGCGTCACTAATATCACAACTATCTAATATCAACACAACACATCACAACATCTAATATCTAATATCTGTCTCACAATGGTCAAAAATACAAGGCGTCACTATCTAATATCAAAACATTACAACACCTTGGCCCAACCCCGCAGCACAGGCTGACATCTCATCCCCTCCGTTCAACCGCGTGCAGACCTCGCCACCTCCCCCCTGCTCCTCCTGAGAGAGTCATTGTACCCCTGGTGGCACGGGGCACAAAGGAGGACCTCAGCCACTGTGGAGGTGCTGTGTAACAGCAGGCATTTATAGGCATTTAGTTTCTGTTAACAGTGGAATACTATCACACTCAGTTGCACACAGAGAGCGACTGGTTATAAGCTCTGTAAACACGTGTGTTTCTCTTAATTTTCCTATAAAGTCCACTAGTCCTGGGTTATGTCGAATCTAAAATGTACAATGTAAAAAACAAAAAATAAAAAAAACAATGCACTGAAAACTGCCACCTGTCAAACGTCACACTGGAGCCAGAGGACCGGGAAGACAAAAATGGAAAGAGACCAATGTCCAATGGAAGTCCTTGTATATCCCACGATTCCTTCATGTCAGAATTGCTCTGGCTGCATCTCCCCGACTCCCCCCTTTGGCGATCATTCATCATGCCGTCACATGCCGGGCGAGTGGGAGAGCAGAGCTCCTGTATCTCTGCTGTACACTGACTTCTTGGAAGAGGCAACGGGGCCACTGCATAATCAGCTGGTTCTTTTATGCTCAAAATACCTCATCTGCATTAACTTCATCTCAGCTGCTCCATCTTATCTCTCCTGAATTGATTTGGTGTGAATCACCAGGATTGCACTGCAGATATAATCAGGTTCATGTTTACAAAATAAGCCACAGGACACAATGCCTGAAGTGAAACAATGAGTGGATTGCAAGAGTAATTCAGCAGATTGTTTTAATGGACTCACATCCTGCCCACTGGCAGCAATTGTTCATAAAATCTAGCTTAGCATATTCCATAATATAATATTTAGGTCACCTGAATTGAGAGTGTTTATCTGGTGCTGATGAATTGTTATAATAAATAGAGAAATCTAAATAAATCACAATCCCTTATTTTAATTGTGTAGGAGTGTGTATTTTATATTTAAAACTGAATTACTTTGTTTGGAAGCAGTATGTTCATTAAAATAAACTGTGTCACAAAAATAAACCTCCCAGTCATTGCAGCTAATGTAAAAACATTTTTTTTTTTACTTGCATCAACCCAAAAGGTTTGGTCTGGATAGGAATTTCTGTAATGTTAGAAAGTGTTTAGTCCCATCTGCCTCTCCACCACCTCAGATATACAGTATTGGCTACAGTAGCTAGTTCACATAGAATTTCCCAGATTCAGCTTAGGGACTGCAGGGTGGCTAGTTTAAGTCCACCATTGAGGACTTGGAGAAGTGCCAATTCATCTCCTAGGAAATGCCAAGGTGCCCTTGAGCAACGGACTGAACCCCCTACTGCACTGAGGGCTGTATGTGTGTGTGTGTGTGTGTTTGTATGTGTGTGTGTGTGTGTGTGTCTGTGTGTGTGTCTGTGTGTGTGCATGTTTCAGACCTACATGTTTGTAGAAACTGTTGAGTGAAAAAGGATTTCCTCTTTGAAAGATTAATGTTATTCTTCTTTACTTTTTTTTTTAGCAGTTCCAGTCATTGTACTCTTGTTTGCTGGTTCATGCTATTAGTCTGATGCTCTGTAGCCCCTTCTTTGATATTTTCAACTGCATATCTTCCTGAAGCTGTAGCTGCTAAAGCAATGTGTCAGACATTGTTCCCACACCCAGCAGGTTGTTGTTCTTTTTGATAGCTCACCAACAGGCATATTACCAGCCTTGGTTGTTATTGTCACTGATGTGCAGCCCCAAGACATTGCTTTTCTCTGTTCACAGTTCCTCAGAGTCTTATATGTCATGTAATAACAGTGTACATCTTTTGTCCAAGCTGGGTCTGCAGGGACCCTGGAGGTAAAAAGTGGGGCTGACATGAGATTGAAGCTGCACGTCTGGTCACTGTCCCTGGGAGACAAATGGGCTATGGTCACCCCCTTGATATCCCCAGACATCCACAGATGTTCCTGGACCTCATGTGGCCAGAGAAGTTGACAGGCCCAAGAGACGCAGAGTAACAGCGTGATTAATGACCACACACACTGTAGCATGCAGCTCAGCTCCCATGGCACCCTACTGAATAACTAGCCACTGTGCTGCAAACCATCTCCTTCTACAAAGAGGAATATTGACTAATGGAAAGACATTTGCTAGTACAAAACAAAAGGATCTGGTAGGCAGGAAAGCAAAGTTTTCTCAAAGCTAGAGTAAACATCAGGCAACAGTTGTTAAACAGCTTGAAATAAGCCCTGAAAGCTATATATATATATATATATATATATATATATATATATATATATATATATATATATATTTTTATTTTTTTTTAATGGTTAACTATATTATTTTTTATGGTTAACTCACACAAACACTTACAATAAATGATACAGGACTCTGAACAATCATGGATAACCCCAATCACCCTCTCCACCACACACTGAACGGACAGCAGAGCTCCTTCTCCAACAGACTGCTACTGCTCTGCTGTCGAAGGGACAGGTGCAGGAAGTCATTCCTGCCACAAGCCATCGCTCTGTACAACAGCTCTAACATATCAGGTAGAGTTCCACCGCAGTTTGATGTTTAGATATGGCTTATCATTAAGTCCTGCGTATTCAGAGTTCCACACTTATTGATAACTTTAAACTTGCCATGCTAGGGTATTATTACAGTATTATTATTATTATAGAAATAATACTTATTATTGTTATTAAAATATTATTAATATTTTACTATTATTATTATTATTATTATTATTATTATTATTATTATTATCATTATTATTATTACCTTTCCCCTATTGTCTTAATTTTCTTAAATGCATATTCTCCCTGTTTCCGTTTTTTCTGTGTGTCTGAATGCTGCTGCAACATATAAATTTCCCAGTTTGGGATCAATAAAGTATATCTTATCTTATCTTATCTTAGACCATCACTCAGTCACATCAATGAAGCTGTGACATAGATAGTAGTCAAGTATCTTTGTGCAGAATTGTCAAGACAAACTTTACAACCACAAATGGAGATAGACAGCAGAGGTCCTGCAAGATACAGACATCACTGCACTCTTCTAGCAGGTCTTAGATGTCATTAATCACCTGCAAATTTACTTCCAGTGTTTTAGATTCAAATTTATTAATGGTCTTTTGTCTTTGTGGTATTGTCTCAATTGAAATAATTTAATAATTTCCAGTTTAAATTTGACCAAATTCTGAATTGTATTTGATTTTTTATTTTTTTTTTACTTTTAATACAAATAAAAATCCATGTCTGGTTGGAATCAAATTTCCACTTCTAAATGCTACCTCCTTTGTAAAATTGAATTGAAAGTGATATGTTGCATACTAGAGAGAAACCCTCTAAACATATGCATTGTTAAAACCCTCAAAGCATGAGAAAGCTCCATTAAATTATTAATCTAAGATAAAATCAAGTGAGTAAATCATGGCAAATTAAAATATTACAACTTTATTAATTAGTATTTTTCCCAATGAACAGAATTAAAGGGTTAATAATACCACAGACTTTTACTCATGGTTACATTGTGCAATTGCTATCTAATACTGGACAAAGGCAACAACCACACACCCAGACTTGTTCATTTTATAACTAAAGCCGACAATGTCAAACAGACTCTTGGAGTGTGCAATTTTTTATTTACTTGATGCAGCTGACTTCCCTTCATCCCTGTCAAACGTGTGGGTAGTTTGGCGTCAAAGATAAGTGAGTGGAACAACAGACAAGGTACAGAAAGTAACAGTGTTCCTGAATTGTTAGATACTAGTCAGCCATTCTGCTGAAAGGTAAATAGAGTTGAGTAAGATAATTAATTTCTTCTGGCTTGTTGGACATTATGCATCATGATCACTGACATTGTTTTTGTTTCACTTATAGAAAGTATGTATGGTATGATGGGGATGTGGAGGGAACTGCTTTTTTGTAGTAATAGTTTCAATTTAATTATGTAATGCAGAATAAATCCCCACCTACTGTATAAATTTAAATAAGCTCACTTGAAAAACTACCCGAAAGTTCAGGCCGCTAGCCGAGTTAGCTCAGGTCTTCACATTTGTCCATGTCTCTCACTTAAGGAGCCGTTTTGGCTTCGTTAAACATAGTGGTTTATTTTTTGATTGTGACGGACCTCACCTTGTCGTGTGGGGAACCCCGATGCCTTATTCACCAGGACTGAACTAACAAAGCCGGCATCTACCCGAATGGCTGGACTGTAACACCGAAGTGGCCTTCATCTTTGCGTTCGTCCGTCCCACACACACGGAGCCATTACGGCTTCGTTGGACAAGGCAATTTGTTTTCTTGTGATGGCGAAGAAAAACAAAACAAAACAAAGTCTGATATTATTGTTTTATCATGGAATTTCCACGGGTTCCCGCTAATCTTTTTAGAATTTGACTTCTGCAGTTGCCATAAGTACTGGTATTACTACGCTGCAAACACACACACTCACACACACACACACACACACAAACACATACATAAACAACAGATTTGTTTGCAATCTGTTGTTTGTTCAATGAATAGAATAGAATAGAATAGAATAGAATAGAATAGAATAGAATAGAATAGAATAGAATAGCCTTTACTGTCACTATACAGTACAACCTCTATTGCCGTAGTACTCAATGCAATATCAAGAAGCCGGTGATAGAGCGAGTCGTCCATTGTTCCAAGATTGGTGGTTCGATTCCCGCTCCCGTCCGGAGTGTGAGCTGACAGTGGGAGGTGTCAGCTCACCTCCGGAGCACTGCCGAGGCGCCCTTTAGCAAGGCGCTTTCCCCCTCACAAGCTGCTTATTTGGGGCGCACCAAGAAGGAGCTGCCCGCCACTCTACCTTCCATTCATGCTTATAGGCCCCCTTGTTAGTGGTTGTGTGTATTACTGGGTCCTGTACACACGAATATGCATGTGTGTGATTGATTTACTAACATACTAGAGTGTGCATTCTTAATTTCCCTTTGGGGATTATAACAGTATATAAAATTAAAATTAAAAAAAAGAAATCAAGAAATTAGAGAAGTATAAGGGCAACTTGACTTTGATATAGATTACCATGTGTACGAAAAGTAGCATCAGTCAAAAAATAGCCATTCTAGTTTAAAAGTAAGTTGAACTCTATGATAATTGCAAAAATAGTAGAAGGCACCAATTTATCACTAACTGTTCTATTTTAAAAGTCATTGTAAATGAAGCATCATATAATAGTAGCAACATCTGCACCAACTGTGATATCAGATTAGTAACCCTTAGCATAGGTTTGAAGTAGGTATGCTAGTGTAGCAGACCTTACAGATTCCATAGAGTAACCATAAATCATAGCATGCATGAATGTGAGTAAATGCAGCCAACAGACATGCTGTGGTTGGGGGTGTATTAGTTCAGAGCATCCATAGCTCTGGGGAAGTGGCTGTTTCTCAGTCTGGAGATGCAGGCGTAAAAGGCCTTGTAACATCTGCCAGATGGGAGGAGTTCAAACAGGTGATGGCATGGGTGTGTGCAGTTTTTACAAATGCAGATGTCTTTCTGGAGGCAGTGTGAGCTGTGGATATCCTTCAGAGCTGGAGCTGTGTCCCAGTGATCTCCTGCATGCTGGAGACAACCCGTTGAACTGCCCTCTTGTCAGCCACTGGGTAGCCAAGACACTGCACACAGATAGAGTATGCTAATAAACTCTTTGTGGAACAGCAATAGAAAGTCACCAGCATTTGTTGGGTAGAAGTGTCAGTGGACCATGTGAGGCCTTAAAGGATACGTATGCTCGGAAACTTGAAGCTGGGCACCCTCCATTGTTTTAAAAGGGTGGAGCATAGACACTATCCTGTCTGTTTCTGCAGTTGATGGCTAGCTCCACAGTTTTTCCTATGTTGAGTTTTGCTGAGTTCAGTCACTTCTCTGTCATCTGCATATTTAATATTGGTGTTTGTAGCTAAGGGAGGAAAATAGTTGTGAGTTTACAGGAAGCAGTATGTAAAGGTCACTTCACAAAGACAGGTGAGGTCCCAGCTTCCACACCCTCTGGGATGCAGTTGCACAACATTGAATCATCGCTTATCTGGTGGAGCTGATGGACCATACTGAGAATTATAATTCGTAAGTAAAATTAAAATCCGCAAATAATGCCCCGATTCACACCAGTGTGAAAGTCAGCACACAGAAGTATCGAAGATATATGTGTATAGCCTTATCTCATCCGTATTTTTAGTGAGAGACTGGATGTTTGGTAGGAAAGCACTAGGAAACTAGATCTCTGCAGAGTACTTTGTAGCTGGGCTCTCCTCTGTCTGCCACCCATGCTTTTTTCTTTGTTTTATGATCCCTTCTTCATCCCCTCAGGACCAGCATGGCGATCCACAGGGATACTGGTGCTCGACATTTTAGCAGAAAATATTACTCAAAATAGCACTGTTTTGTGTGTGAACAGATGTAAACTAAGCATTGTGCTCATATTAAATGAAGCTGTAGCTATGTATAGCCAGGAAGACTTCACCTTTGTACACTGGCTGTGCTTTATTTCTTATGCTGTCAACCACACCTTTCACTAGCTCAATTTTATTTTCCTGTATTGTGGTGAGTTCATCAGAGGAGCAGCCCAGGTGAGATGTTTTGGAGATAGAGTTAAAGAGAGCACACTTAGATAGTTTGGGTAGGTCCAGAGGAGTGGCCATGAGTATATTGGTAAAGGGATAGAGGGATAATAAAGGTGTGTTTCTTTCTTCCTCAAAGAGATGGATGGATGGATGGAGTAAGGGAAAACACGAGTTCAGTTGGTGTTAGAGAGGAGGATGCAGAAGATGGACTAAAAAGGATGACATGCTGCGGCCACCACTAACGGGACAAGCAGTCATCTTTCTGCCATCTTAGCAATACATGTGACTTTCTGCATTTCTCTTGTTCTTTCATGATGCTGTTTATGCATCCCCCATCTACCCATCACAAACAAGTGTTCAAAGTTTCATCACTTTTTAGCTTGGACAGTGTTTAAACTGAAGGAGAATATGTATCCTGCTGCTGCTCACAATACTACAAGCACAAAAGACTTTCTGAGAACAAAGTCCTTCAACAATCATATATCATTTGATGGAATAAACCCTCTTATTTTTCTGAACCACTAGTCTTGCCACATTGTAAAATACAATTGACTCTCCATTTGCATAACCTCGAGGCATGTCTCTTTCCTGCAGAAGCAGCATGATTCTCTCAGTTCAAACGCTACTTACAAAGCCACTGTACATAGTGTTCTCTAGAGAACAGTGATATCTGAAGTATTTGCAGATGATAGCAAATTGACTAACAAAAGAAATCAGCCGCAGAGAACATGACTATACCTGTAATTGACATTTCAGTGATGGCTCATTATCCCTTTATTGCATTACACAAGAAGATGAGAGTAGTTTTGCTGTATATCAAAGGACTTCTGTGGCTATTTGTTCCACCAGCTTAGACTACAATCATTCAAATGCAAATGTTTTCCACCACAGGATAGTGCTTTCAATCTAATGCTTCTCTTTTTCATCTTCGAAGGGTCATTCTGTAGCCATGCCTTTGTAGAATACAAACCCAGATGACCAATTAAATGAAAAGTTGAGTGCTTTGCCTTTTTTATTTTTTTATTGAGGATATATATATAATGATATAGCTTTTCCAGACTTGGAACAGGATAAAGAAAGTATCACCTGCCATCCTGAAGCTCTATGATACATCAAAGATGTATGTACAGTATTTGCGGAGCTCTAACTCAACCTCCTAAAGTCCTCCTTTTTTCGTCCTCTGATCCACCATCGAAGTGGGGCCTGAAATTTAAAAAAAAAAAAGGTTAGTGACCAAGTTTTCTATGACGTCTTTGAATAATTTTAAATGGGAAATGGTCAACAGATAGAAAAAACAAGTCTAGCCTGGATTAGAAAGAAATATATCAGTTGGTACAGATGTTAAAATACCCTGTCATTTGTTATTTGTGGTTTTTTTAAAATTTGTTTTATGTTATTCACATAAACAGTTAAACTGACCCCATTTCTGCTTGGGCTGCAGGACTGGGAGTGGTGTAGTTAAAGGTAATCATTTTTTTTTTTTTTTTTTTTTAATTTGTGTCATTCAGCTGTCAGATGTCCAACTACATATGTTCGAAATGTCTTGCCCCAAACTGATCCTTGGTTCTCAATATCTTTGATTGAATATTGATAAAATCACTTCTGGTTCAGATGCTTCGTTTAAAAGTGGCGGGTCTCTGAGCTCCCTCCGTCAACACCACTCACCCTCTCCCTGCATTCACGTGGCACTGTTAACATGTGTGCAACATGTGCATGTGTTTAAAATTTCACTGACTTTGTTACTACGCATTTCCCTCTTCTTTTTCTTTTTTATTTTACTCTTGTTTTTCATGATATAATTGTTAATTTTTCTGTGGTAAGCATAGATCTACTTTGTCAGTCAGCCAAACTTGACTCGTGGCTCAATGTGTAAACACAAGATGGCTGATCGAATTGAGACCGGCTGGTAAACATCGCAGAGGATTTTTGGAGAAAAAAATACAGTGTTTGCAAATGGGCCAGAAATCAATGAAGAGACAACAGATAATTACGGACAGGAGGTATTTAAAGCTGTGTTTCCCGACACTCATCACAGACAATGAGAGACCACTCGCAAATGCAGTCTAATGAATCATGACATGTTACCGGAGGTAATATGCAGGTTTTTTTCTTGTATTTGTGAAGTGTATTGGACTGTTGGCTGTTGAGCATCGTCCCTACATTATCTCCGTTTGCTAACCCTTCGTCTCAGTGAGAATATGCTGAGGACACACACACACACACACACACACACACACACACACACACACACACACACACACACACACACACACACACACACACACACACAAACACGATAGAAGCGGAGCTCTCTAGTTAGCCCAGTGCTTCTCAGTTTCTATTGCGCCCCCCCATCAACAAGAAAACAATTTGCGACCCCAACTCTCTGCTGCGACTATAAAATACATCATTTTTCTATAAAATTGTCATAAGTACACCTCTGCATACCATTGTATCCGTATTAAGATTAAAGACAACAAAAAAGAAAAAAATACACAGTTCAATTCATAACAAAGAATAATTTTATTAACATTATTTTGCTTTTTTTTGATTTACTTGAATATTTACTTCCCTGATGTGCTGGTACCACGTCCGGTGCGTCTCCCCCACCTCATTCCTGTAAGTCAATTGGGATAGGATCGAATAACCCCCATGACCTGTGAAAGCATTTCGGAAATGAATGAATGAATGCATGAATGGATGAATGCATGAATGCATGAATGAATGAATGATTGGATGAATGAATGAATGTATGATTATCGATACCATCCTGACCTGTGCCTGTTCCAGATTTTGCCTTATGTCTCTGCACTCGCTCCTATATCTGATCAGTCATAATTGAACTCTGGAAAAGACTAACTTTGCTGATTTGGGATTTAACCTGCACCTGCCCAGTAATTATGCATGTGCTTCTTCCTATTTCATAACAGCTATCAATTCACCTGACTCTAAAGACCGATGCTAACTGAAGTCTGAGTGATGTCAATGAAAGAAATTTGTATTGAAGAAGAAACAACAACAAAAATGAATACATATTCTCCTAGGTGTTACTTGATATGTTCGCCAATAAAAAAAAAAAAAAATTCCACTCTAACCTCTTTTCTCACACATATAAATATATATATATATATATATATATATATATATATATATATATATATATATATATATATATATATATATATATATATAGGGCCATTACAAACCAGGAGGGGCGTGGCCTGGAATGCAGGAGGGCGTGGTTTCGAACCCCAGACATGGCGGACACTATCCAGTGAGGGTCCTTGGGCAAGACCCTTAATGCTATACCAGCCTACCTCAACAATGAGTGAACACAATACAGACAGAGTAATACCGGCTCGGACGTCGCCCGGGTTAACAAGGTCCGCGTCAGCTGCTAGGGAACCAGGGCAAGCTGACGAGAAATGGGTTACTGGAACAAGACACACATGGACAAGGGCGGAGAATACGGAGTTGTTGGAATGCTACTACACGAGTAACCCCAGAGCGAGGGGGTATATGGGGCGGATGTGGGACCAATGGATGCTTCGAAACCCACAATCAAGGCTAACAAAGAAACAGCTGTTAGCCCAGTGTTCCAACATCCGTAACCGAAAACTGCTATCACAACTAGAGATCGATGAAATACTACAACAATGCTACGGCAAGGGGGAGCCAGGACGCCAGGTCAGCGGGGGGATTTCACCATCCCCCCCACAATCCGAGATTGGGTACCAAGCCCCAAGAGACATAGAGAGCCTCAACACAAGAGCTGCTGACCTGAGAAGGAAGATCGTGACCCAAATGGAAACCTGGAGCCTCCGAAAAATACCGAAGCTAAGTTGTCAAGTACCTTCAGAAGATCTGCTAGAAGATGTGAATGCTGCGATAAGAACCATCCCCACAGGGAACATAACTGAGACCAACAAGCTGATTCACAGTACAGCAACAGTAATCCTCGAGATGCTGGGATATAAGATCAACACAGGGCATGACAAACAATACCCTTCATGGAAGAGACGGTTAGAGGCCAAGATAAAGGCGACACGGAGAGAAGTCAGCCAGCTAGCCGAGCTGCAGAAGGGGAATATGGTGAATAAAGGGGTACCCAGGAAATACAGCAAGCTCTCCATACCTGAAGCACTCGAAACTGCCAAACAGAGACTAACAGCTCTGGCTACCCGACTGAAGAGATACACCAAGCAGATGGAGGCCAGGAGAATAAACAAGACCTTCTCCTCTCAACCAGCAAAGGTGTACTCTCAGTGGCAGGGAAATAGCAGCCAGCCAGACCCACCAAGAGCTGAGGTGGAAAAATACTGGAAGGGCATATGGGAAAGAGGAGCATCACACAACACTGATGCCCAGTGGCTAGTGGACCTGAGGACTGACCACAGCTGCCTCCCAGAACAAGAACCAGTAACCATCTCAATGGCAGACATCCAAGAAAGAGTGTCAAAGATGAAGAGTTGGTCAGCACCGGGCCCCGATATGATCCATACATACTGGCTAAAGAAGCTGACAGCACTCCATGAGCGCCTAGCAGCACAGATGAACCAGCTGCTAAGGGATGGGACGCACCCAGAATGGTTGACTGAAGGCAGGACAGTCCTGATCATGAAAGACCCACAGAAGGGATCTACACCATCCAACTACCGGCCAATAAGCTGTCTCTGTACGACATGGAAGCTCCTGTCAGGCATCATGGCGGCTAAGATGAGTGGGCACATGGATCAATACATGAGCGGGGCACAAAAAGGAGTTGGTAGTAACACCAGGGGAGCCAAGCACCAGCTACTGGTGGACAGAGCAGTACACAGAGACTGTAAGAACAGGCAGACCAACTTGTGCACCGCCTGGATAGACTACCAGAAAGCCTATGATTCAATGCCACACACATGGATACTGGAATGTCTGGAACTGTATAAGATCAACAGGACACTAAGAGCCTTCATCCAGAACTCAATGGGGATGTGGAAGACAACCCTAGAGGCTAACTCCAAGCCAATTGCCCAAGTTAACATCAAGTGCAGCATATACCAAGGAGATGCACTATCACCACTGCTGTTCTGCATAGGCCTGAACCCCCTCAGTCACATCATCACAAAGAGTGGCTATGGATACCGATTCCGAAGCGGGACAACAATCAGCCACCTCCTCTACATGGATGACATCAAGCTGTATGCCAGGAATGAGCGAGAAATTGACTCATTGATCCACACCACCAGGATCTACAGCGACGACATAGGGATGTCATTCGGATTAGACAAAAGTGGCCGGATGGTATCTAGAAGGGGCAAGATGATCAGAACTGAAGGGGATGACCTACCAAGGGGCAGGATAGAAGACATCAAGGACAGCTACAAATACCTTGGAATCCCACAGGCTAATGGCAATCACGAGGAGGCCGCAAGGAAGTCATCCACAGCCAAATACTTCCAGAGAGTAAGGCAAGTCCTGAGAAGTCAGCTGAATGGCAAGAACAAGGCCCGAGCCATCAACATATATGCACTCCCAGTCATCAGATACCCCGCTGGGATCATAAGCTGGCCAAAGGAGGAGATAGAAGCCACAGATATTAAGACTAGAAAGCTCCTCACCATGCATGGAGGGTTTCACCCCAAGTCCAGCACCCTGAGGCTGTACACTAAGCGGAAAGAGGGGGGCCGAGGACTAGTGAGCATCAGGGCCACTGTCCAGGATGAAACATCAAAGATCCAAGAGTACATCAGGAAGATGGCCCCAACAGACGAACTGCTTGGTGAATGCCTTAGACAGCAGAAACCTGAGGAGGAGGAGGAGGGGGAGACAACATGGAGGGACAAGCCCCTACACGGCATGTACCACCGTCAGATAGAGGAAGTGGCTGATATCAAGAAGACCTACCAATGGCTGAATAAAGCTGGACTGACAGACAGCACTGAGGCACTGATCATAGCAGCACAAGAACAGGCCCTAAGTACAAGAGCAATAGAGGCCAATATCTACCACAGTAGATCTGACCCAAGGTGCAGGCTATGTAAAGAAGGGTGAGAGGGACATTTTTTTTTTTATATATATATATATATGTGTGTGTGTGTGTGTGTGTGTATGTACAGACCCTGAAACACACACACACAAGGGGCCTGTAGGCATCCATGTATATAGTGATATAGTGAGAGGTAGAGTGGCGAGTACCTCCTTCACAGTACACACTATGAGCAACTTGTAAGGGGACAGTGTCTTGCTCAAGGGCGCCTCGGCGGTACTCAAGAAATGAACTGGCACCTCACTTCTGCCAGTTCACACTCCAGATGAGTGTAAATTTTATTTTGCAGGTTCTTTGAACCAATAGGTTGTTTATTATAGACTGAGTGAAATAAATGACAAAACACCGTGTATTTATTGTAAAGACAGTTAGTTGGTCCACAACAAAGGAAAATGTATTGATAGAAAAAAAAACAATCAAACAAATACACTTTGGTCTCCATTTTACAATCTGTTAAACCTGCAGGCATGTTGTTGTGGCAATTATCCTTATTTTCCTTTCCATGTGACACACCACTTACACTTACTGTGACATCTTTTCTGGGACCTTGATCAATTTCACGCTAGTTTGCTGAGTTCCCAGAGAGGAAGTGAGTTTGAGAGGCTGTGATAGCATCAGGCGTCCCCTTCCTCACCCATGCTTGGGTTGTCTAATCGGCCCTCCAGCTGCATTCAGCAAGATGAAGGGAACCCTGTTGACTCCTAATCTGTACCGCCCATGAACCATTCCCTTACCTCAGTGGCACTTGCCCTACTGGGTGCAGGAGAGATGCGGGAAGTATCCGTTTGTCATTGTGGAGGATAATGAAAGCACAGGCATGAATGCTTGAGGAAACATGACACAGAATGTTTGGTTTGACTTTTTTAGGCTTCTTTTCTTTTCTTCATATCCATCTTCTCTTACACTATTTCTCTTTGTCTATTTTGGCCTCTCACTGTTTCATTTCTGAATATAATTTTTCATGACTCCACTTTTTATTTTTTTCCAACATTGACAGAAAATGCAAAAAAAATAAAATAAAACAAGTTCCTTCAAAGAAGCGTGTTAAAATGATTCAAAAGTTATTTTTGAAAGAAGTCTTACTTCTGTATCTACTAAGGCTCTAGCAAGAGTGTGCATGGAAGGATTGACGGTACTTTCTTTAACAAATATTTTAATGAATATGTCATAATCAGTTTCACTTAGCTGCACTAATTCACAAAGCATGTTTCTAAGGTTTTGCGGCTATGTAATGAACAGCTTGGCTTCCCAATTTTCTAGACTTGCTCTGCATATTAATTACTTAATCATGAATTAAGAATAACTGTATAACATGGAAGACATTACAACAATTTTAAAAATGCTTCATTTGCTTAATGCTTTTTCATTTGCACTAAGCTCATTGGCTTTGTGTTCCTCTATTTATTTCCTCATTATTTGAATTATTTCTTTTCCTTGTCTAACACAGCTCCATTTTATCATCACATGGTGCCATTCTCCTTTCTGTGCAAGACTAAGCAGAACCAAACTTTCATTTTGCATGATTTTTGTACATTGTTTAATAATTTTTTTGCTATAACGCAAATTTATATCAACTTTAAGGATGGCACTTTGCGGGAGAAGCTTGAACCTGAAAGAGAAAAACAGTACCACAACATGTTTCTTACCTTGAAAAAATAATCAATTACTGCATTCCAATTAGTGAAATTCTCTTGTTTGATTAGATCTGAGGTCAACGTAAACACACGCAAATGTAAAGAAAAATAGAGTCAAGATCTGTTCTGCATTCAGACCTTACCTTGAAGCACTTGAAAAGTAGATTAATATAGTTGAATTCTTTGATCAGAGCATTAAGAATCACACCTCTGTTAATTAATCATTATTCTTGATGTGAATAACTGCTAATTACATCCCAAGTAAAACAATGGGATGTGAGGGGAAACTCAATTCCCCTCACAGAATCCTAAAACTTCCAGGGCTTGCAAAGTTATCCACATTGAGCTCATTAAATGTTACGAAAGCTCAACATCTGTTAGTTTACATCTCTCTCATCTATTTATTATTGTCAGATTTTGTTCCCTAGTCTATAATATTCCTTTTCTTTTCTGCTTTTTAAGAAAGAGTTGATGGAAAAATGTCCCACAGTTATCGTTTATTGGCCAAAGGGACAGCACCCCGTTTGGTACATCTTCAAACAATCTGAAGACGGACATTCATAAGTGAATAAATGGGGAATTATAAAACACATCCAGCTACTTGTTACAATCAGAAAATGTAGTGCCTAACAGGATGGCTGAGTCTTTGGATAAGAGCACAGCAGCATTGTCTCAAAGGCCTCAACTCTCAGAATTGCTGATGGTTTTCTAAAAAAAAAACGGTATAGCATGAGCTAAAGACAACAGCAACAACAACAGCAAAATTACAATAATAAAATGAAAAAAATCTAAAATATACAGTATGTTAGATAGAAATATTACATATAACCTTTGAGCCATTGTGTCCTCAATTATAGTTAATAGATTAACCATAATTTATCCATTTACTTTCTTGAAGACAAGATTACTGCAGTTTTCTCTTCAGCTGCGTTTTTTTCAATTTGTGGGTCATGGGTGTTACTGGATTTTATCCCAGCTTGCTATAGACGAAAGGCAGAGTATGCCTCGGATGTTCCACCAGCACATCGCATGGCACCAATAGCTATCCTAAAATTATATAAAAATTCATTGCTTTTTCTTGATATCTCTGATTTGAGTGGATGGCACAAACTGCTGGCAAAAAGACACTGTAAAAGACAAGACTCAAACACAGGATGATCATTTATTAATCATTTTTGATGTATACTCAATTTAAAGTTACATAGAACATCTCAATTTTCAGAATGTCTTTGAAAAAAGATTTAGTAGAATTCAAATATTTTGATCTAAATTGAAAAATGATATTGAAAATGCAATACAAGCACAGAGTAGAACAATTTGCATTGTCTCATAAGAGGTATGTTCACCAGCCAGTCACACACATCACTTCAAGGTGCTATTTGTAATTTACTCTCACCAAAACAACAGTGCTAACATTGATGTTGCGTGGATTTCTCTGGTGGACGTGCAGCAATCCAAAGCAGCAGAAGTATAAGTAGACCAGAGTAGTGCATGTTTTGGGAGGTGGGAGGAAGCCGGAGAACCCGGGGAGAACCTGCAACCTGCAGGCGGAACTCGAACCGGGAACCGCCTTGCTGTGTGGGGACAGCACTACCCACTGCGCCACCATTCCGCCCTGAATAAAATTGTAAATCTTAAAATTTGTAGCTAGTGTTTGAGACCCAAATAAAACCTACAGAATGAGAATCTTAAAAGACCAAACCTGGATCCCTGTAGTACTTCACCCATCAGCTGGATAATCCAGGCACATCACGGCACACACTCACTGTACCACATTCACACTGTTTCCATGTAAAGACATTAAATGAATAGAGGGACAAGGTCTAATCTTGCATAATCAAGGGTTCTCATAAAAAAAATGTTCCATTGTTGATTTATAGTAAATAAGATCATAGGCTAAATCACAATTTTGAAAAATAAACAATTCAAAACACAGTAGTAGACTGATGATAATTATCATCCCTTTTGTCAGGACACTTTTATCTAGAAAAGTGAGGCAGTGTCTAAAATGTCTGTCGATGTCAATTGTCTGCCTTTAAATGACGCAATTCATATAATATTCTAAATGAATGCATTGACCTATTCAGTAACTGACAGTGGATTGGCATTGGAGAGACAATTTTTGGGCATGAGAAATGTAGCAAATGAAAAGTAACAGCTTGACAACACAGTGAGGAACTAGAACATTCACTAAACCGTTCCTTTCTGTCTCAGCTAAGAATAGTATCTGTTAGTTTCTTAATGATGTTTCCATCTAAGCCCTATGCTAAACAATGAATGACTAATCACAATGCATTTATTTGCATGAAATTAGGTCAAATTAACCGTGACTCATCCAACTGCAGCCATTAAGTGTTTCAACCAAAAGTGATGGATTCAAAGAAGAATGACTCTATTGACGGGATAAAGCGATGAAGAGAGTTAATTTTTGTCATCTAGCAGACAACTCACACAATATAACATTTTGTTGATTGCAGTGGGTTGCCTGTCAAGGTGCCTGAGTCAACCCAATGAAAAATGAGAAATTCACCATAGAAAACATATTCTTCAACGATTATATATTTTTTATATGAAATATTAAACATCAACATCCAATAAATACTCCAGCAATATGAATAAGACTACAATATTAATTATAGGTAGGTATCTGCAGGAGAAATACTGATTTACAGACAATTTCTAAATCAGAAAAATTAGAGACAATATGTTAGGGAGACAGGCGGCATGGTGGCTTAGTGGGTAGCGTTGTCGCCGCACAGCAAGGCGGTTCCGGGTTCCAGTCCTGCTCTGTACGGAGTTTGCATGTTCTCCCCGTGTCTGTGTGGGTTCTCTCTGGGTTTTCCGGCTTCTGCCCACCTCCAAAAACGTGCACTTCAGGTTAAATGGCCAGTCCCAAATTGAGAATATGAGTGAGTGTGTGTTTCAGCTCCTCTGCTATGGTGTTTTTTTTGTTTTTTTTTTCCACAGAGCAATTAGCTATGCCATCTTATACGATGCTGATAGAGTTCGCTGGTTTACTGATTCATTCACAAAGCGGGATGATTGTTGGCAATATTCGGCACGTTTCAGCTGAAAATACTCGATCTGCTTATCAGTGTGATTGGGGTGTAATTTCTTTAAGTGGAGCCTTAATTTATTAGAGCTAATATAATCCCTGTGCACACCTGACAATGAGAGCGCCAATGCTAATTACTGTAGCGGATGTGAAATTACACTTTATTCTAGTAAGGTAAAATAAAAAGCATGTGCCCTCCTTGGCATTGCACCGCCGGGGGGGGGGGGCACTATTTGAGAAGCGCTGCTCTAAATTGTTATATTCTTAAACACCTGTTATATACTACTATTTGGCACTAATATAAGAAACAGCATCTCCTTGTGGAAACGGTGAATACAAATGTCCAAAGTTGATCATCAGTTTTAAGACTTCTGTACTGTATGGACATTTATGGACTGTCAAAATAAATGGAAGTGTATGCAGGGGCCACTTGAACTAGTGGTTTGTAGAAATTCTCATTTAGCACAGTGCTGAGTACAAGGTAGTCAATCATGAAAATAATTGCAGTGACTAAGTAGGGTGCACCAGGCTTCAAGCTTGTTTCATCTGGATTGCTCCAGAATCTGGAGACAGACAGAATAACAAAGCATTATTTATTCAGTTTGTTGTCTTCTGCTTCATGGATGCATCGGTTCTTTAAACTGATAATAAAAAAATCTTATATAAATAAACTCTGAAAAGCCATTATGAAGACATAAATTAACATCTAAAACAACATATAAAACTCCATTTTATTTGGTGAATGCTAGCATTTGAGAATTCAGCAATGTTTCACACTACATCTCTTTCGATAATTGAATCTGCTTTAGAGTAAAAGCACATGAAGATGCATCTAATAGAATTAGTGTAATTAGAACCTAATCAAATTATTTGCCTCGTAAATTTCTTTTACTCATTCAAATGTTTACTTTGCAAGAAATTTTCTCAATCTTGTCACCTTTGTCCTTGTTTAAACTCTTCATGTGTTTGAATTAAGATGTTAAAAGGTGTTACTCAGAAAAATGCAGCAATGACATAGTCATTTTTTAAAGAGTGTGGCAGTTGGCAGCACTGCTAGGCAACCAGCGTCTCACAGTTTCATAATTAAGAACAGAGTTAGTGTGCAGTGATTGTTTCGTGATGTGAACATGCTCACTTTGTTTGAGAAGTTATTCAAACACTCCAGTTAGTTATTTTTCCACAGGGACTTTTTCATTATTTCCACATTTCAGATGAACTACAGATTTATGAAGTGGTATACTAATTAAAATTGGTATTATTTGGTTGGAACTTGTACCTTAGCCTTTGAGGTGAAGCACATTGGGTATAAAAAGGAAAGAGAAGAGGTCCTGGATGTCCATGTCAGATATTCTATCAAATACAGAGACAAGAGAAAAGAAGATGGGTGGGGAGAAGGACAGCTGGGGACAAAATCCATTTGTTGAAAGAGAGCAGAGCAGGATATCTGGGCAGGGAATCAATAGGATAAGAGGTTATTAGCTGAGAAATGTCACTTAAAACATCAATCATCTACATCGACTGCAGGGACATGTAGAGACAGAGGGTCAAAGCTGCTTATCAGTCAGCTTTGATGGGAAACTATACAGTGAAGAATAGATAAAGAAGATGAGAGGTTTACACACCATCATAAATGTATGAAAAATGGTTGCATGTACTCATATGACAAGTGATTCATTCATTCATTCATTCATTTTCATGTACCACCGCTGTATCCGTCGTAGCTGACATACGGCGTGAGGCGGGGGACACTTCGGGCACGACGCCAGTGAACCGCAGAGCCACATACAAAGACATGGAAACATGCACACACACACTCACTCCTACAGGCAATTTGAGACCGGCCAATCAACCTGAAGCGCATGTTTTTGGAAGTGGGAGGAAGCCGGAGAACCTGGAGAGAACCCACGCAGACATGGGGAGCGCATGCAAACTCCGCACAGATCGGGACTCGAACCCGGACCCGCTGTGTTGTGAGGCGACAGCGCTACCCACTGCGTTACCGTGCCGCCCATGGCAAGTTATTCAATTGTCAATATTTCTGATAAGATAAAACTTTTATAATAGTGGAATTAATAAAAAATGGGCGGCAGTGGCTCAGTGGTAGAGTGGGTCGTCCAGTGTTCATAAGATCGGCGGATCGATCTGCATGCTTACAGGCCCCCTTGTGTGTGTATGTGTGTTTGTGTGTCGGTGTGTGTGTGTGTTACAGGTGCCTCTACATACTAATATACTGTCCATATATGCATGCGTTTGATTGAATTAATAGAGTGCGCTCTAAATCTCCCATTGTGGATCAAAACAGTATACAAAATAAAAATGCAATTAAATTAAAAAAAGGTGGCGCAGTGGGTAGCGCTGTCGCCGCACAGCAAGGCGGTTCCGAGTTGGAGTCCCGCTCTGTGCGGAGTTTGCATTTTCTCCCCGCTTCTGCGTGGGTTCTCTTCGGGTTCTCCGGCTTCCTCCCATCTGTGTGGCTCTGCGGTGCACTGGCGTTGCGCCCGGAGTTTCTCCCGCCTCACTCCCTTAGTCAGCTGGGATAGGCTCCAGCTCCCTGCAAGCCGTGCAAGCAGATGAAGCTGTGAGAGAAAATGAATGAATGAATGAATGGTAAAATAAAAAAAAAAAAAAAGAAATCCAAGGAATGAAAGATTATAGTATATTATGTTAGAACATAACAAAGATACTAATAGTAACTCATTTGTTAAAATTAACATGTTTTCATACATTCATTCATCTTCTGCGTGAGGTAGGGGACACTCTGGGCGCGACACCAATGCCCCGCGGAGTCACATGTAGATGGAGAAGGAGTCAAACCTGGAACTGTCTTCCTTTACGGCGACAGCGCTACCCACTGTGCCACCGTGCCACCAAGAATAGAATTATGAATTTTAAAATTTGTAGCTAGTGTTTGACACCCAAAAATAACACATAGAACGAGAATTGTAGGAGACCAAACATGGATTCCTGCAGTGCTTCACCCATCAGCTGGATAATCAAGGCACATCAAGGTACACATTCACTGTACCACAATCAAAACTGTTTCCATGTAAAGACATATGAATAGAGGGACAAGGTTTGATATTTCATAGCAATCAATCAAGGTTCTCATAAAGGACATGTTCCAATGGAGATTTATAGTAAATAAGATCATGGGCTGAATCACAACTATGAAAAATAATTTTAAAACACAGCAGTAGACTGATGATACATGTTATAACATTTTTTTTTTAAATTAAATTTAATCAAGAAAGCATCAAGTTACTCTCGATCCTCAAGCACATTAATGTTAAAGAAGTGAAAAAAAAAAATCACGTAATGGTCATGCAAAAATTATGCACTTTTGCTCACTTATTACAATTAATTTCCTGCTAATGTGCTTTTAATATCCCAGCAGAGAGTAACTCTTTCATTCCCACATGCAAATTTCATTGGCATTAAATTGCACATATTTAAATCTTTTAACTAGAAACTTCTGTTTTGCCCTTCAGCTTGCATAGGGAGTGATGCTGAGCTCAACCCATGGACAAACAGAATACATATCCATCATAAAGCCATCAAATTAACATGTCTTCACTTTTCTGTCCAGTCAGTCAGTGCCAGAATGCATCTGTCTCTGCTGTTACACATTTGTTTCTGATATATTATCTAGCCGATAAGCAAGTGGTGGCCTGTAATCCTATTCAAAACTCAGACTTGTTGTTTTCTTGAACATGAAGTCAAATATGTAGCTCATTCTCTAAATGGCGCCTGCAATACAGTCTTGCAGGGACATTAGCGACATCCTTGGGGCATCCATCTCATCCATTCAACACAACTAGAGGGAGCATATGGAGAGAAAATGCAAGGAGTGGAGATAAGAACATGACAGCAGGAAAGTGTTGCAAGCACAATACATTTCTATGTTACCAAAATGAAAGAATGCATTAGATAAATGGAAAGGACTTGGGAGATAGTGATAAGAGAGAGACAAGAGTGGAGCTTTTCCTGAGGATCATTAGAGAGAAGAACGTGTACAAGGATTCATTAGCATGAGGCATGGAGGGGGAGTCCCTGTCTTGATAAATGTTCCTGAGGAGTTCCCAGAATACAACAAGCTTTACAAGACATGAAGGGAGATAACCAAAGTACAACTCGTAGTCTTTAAACAAATTACACACACACACACACACACACACACACACACACACACACACACACACACACACACACACACACACACACACACACAAACATACAGTAGTAGACTATGAAAGGTCTTTCTCCAAGGCTCACTCAATCCATCAGAGGTGGAAGTGTGCCATGGAATGGGGCACAGCTGTCACCTTGGACACGGGTGTGGGCTGGTTTCACGGCACACTGGACATTAATGCTCCTCCCCAGCTAGAGGTCAATAACTCAGCACACTAAATCACATCCTTGAGCACATATGCATACACGCACACACTCATTCGACGCAGACAAACAACAAACTCACCTTTACATTCAGACAAAAGAGTGAAGGAGTGAAATGAATGGCTGGAGTAAGAAAATTGCATTTTAATGGTCAGCACTGATTGTAATGTCCGCAATTTAATCAGACGGTAGCTTTTTGCCATGAGCGTATCCCTTGCACTCCGGTGCCTTTGCTTTCTCTGTTGCTAAATATTGTGACCCACATTACTGTAGTGTAATCCATTCTTAGATTATGTTGTGCAAAGCCAGGCAAGTGGGGAGCTTTAATCAAAGCAAGTGATCTATTTCTTGCACCATCCATCTGACGTGCCAAAAAATCATGCTTCGTCAACTTTTCCCTCCCGAAATGCTGTAAGACATGGTAAATGTGATAGTGAAAAGGATTTCTCTGGGAATTCAAAAAGGATCTGAAACCAAAACTAATCAGGGCAATGATATACTGTATAGCTATACAACTCAAAAGAGTCAGTAAAGTTTTCCTTTACAAATTTTATTTTTGCTTTGTTGACAGAGTGTAAGCCTTTTCAAAGATGAATTAAACAAATTAGACTAGAGAACTTTTTAAAAATATTTCTTTGAATTTCAATACAGAGAAGACTGTGCTTTATGTACGACAATTCTTCAAATATTAAGATTTTATAAGATTTATAAGATGGTGTTAAATTTCATTCAACATTTCTCTCACAAGTATAAAATGGAAAAGTTCTGCCAGGTTCAGAAAAGGCCAAATCATGAACTAAAAAAATACTTGTATCAGTGACATTATCCAGCAATGCGCATACTTTAAAGGTGTCCTATAATGAAAAACATATTTTTTCAGGTCTCTACATATACATAGTAGTCCTCTCTAACCAAACCAAATCCTAGACTCTGGAAAACAAGCGCTTCCTGCATCAATAGATATTTGGAATCTTTTGGATTCATGGCTGGACAGAATAAAAAACGAATGGATTTATAAAGTGCCGAACCTTTCGTCATCTCCGGGGTGATTGATAAATTGACCTATCCTGAGACATATTTGGTTGTCCACTTGGATATGGGACTGGTCATCACCGAGGGGGAGTTCATTCAGGCTACTCCAGCCTGCTCCAGTCATGTGTGTGTGTGTTTGTGTGTTTATGTCTACGTGTGTGTGTGTCCGCCCAAAGCTATCCCCGGCATCACAGCGAACACATAACCAGTTACAGATTACTTACTAATTTAGAACAATTGCCTGTTTTTTGGTGAATGAAAGCAACTTTAGCTCGTCTAAGTTAACGGAGAGCTGCATCTATCCATGCGCGCGCACACACACACAGACACACACACACAGACACAAACAAGTATACAAGAGAAAAACTTGGTTTTACAGGTAAAATCCCATGTTTCATTAGTTTGCAATAGCTTAGCTCCCATGTTATCCATGATCTCTAGTTGTTCATTACGATTGTTGGAAAATACAACTTTAATTATCTCGCTGTCCGGTCTCATTATGTTTACACAAACGATGAGTCTTTATTCAGCAGACTGAGTAAGCACAGAAAAGCACAGAGTACCGTGTTTAGCACAGAAAAATCAACCTTTATATCATGAAAAACAAAAGTGCAAAACACGAGAAGAATTAGAGAAATTACGTAGCAGGGAAGTTACTGAAAGTTAAAAAAGTGAACTATAGATCTGTAATGCGGGCGCACATTAAAAAAGACACGTAAAGGTGAGGGGGAGGGAAGTGTTGATAGAGGCAGCTCAGAGGGGGGAGGGGGGTGGTTAATGCGTCCCAGGACCACCCGCAAAAAACAAATTCTGCAATATAGTGTCAAACTATTTATTTTATTACTTATGGTTTATAAACATTATATACAGTGATATATCTGTGGAGGTATGATAGTGTCTAGGAGAGGTGGCAGTAGACTTTCTGACTGGGTTCTTCAACAGGATCTGAGATAGTGAGAAAATGCCTGAGGAATGGAGGAGAAGTGTGCTGGTGCCCATTTTTAAGAACAAGGGAGGTGTTCCTCTGTAGTTGTGGAAACTACAAGAAGATGGTTTAAACGTTTATGAAACCTCCCAACACTGATATTAAACCACCTTATATCTGTATTATCTTTTGCCACACTCTTATAGACTGTTTAAAACACTTTTGTATTAAAGAAGAGTGTTTCTTTAATACACGGAAGCGCACTGCGTTACGTGAGTCTCGGAACGCAGCGCACTTCCCGTATGCTGTCTGCCAATTGAATGCGCATACGGTATCACATGATTACCTACTAAAAATCCGCGATGTAGTGAAGCCGTGCATCTTGAAGTGCAAATAAGCGAGAGATTACTGTATACTCAAAACTTACAAATCCTTTCAGTGGTAGAGTGGTCACACTGTTACCTGTCATTGTATGCAGGGCCGGAAAATTCTATACTGGTTTAGTGACAAAAGGAGAGAATTGTCTGGCACATTGTCTCATCAGTTCAAGCAAGTCATACATGAGGCTGGGTCCCCCAGACCAGCTATGGCATGGGTAGGTCCCTGTCACATAGGGAGTACCCTCTCTTTCTTTGTTGTTTAATATAAACTGTGAATTTTGAAAGGATGTTACATTGGAAGTTAAAAACGTTCCAATGGAGTGATGTGCTTCTATAATGAAACCCGTTGCAATAAACACTTCTATTTCCTTCCTTATGTGTATTAGGGACCCTTCTTTTACAGGCATGCCCTTTTTTATTTAAGCATACGTTACACTCCAGAGCTTCTCAGACTTGTTCCCCAGGGTTAGAGAGAGAGAGAGAAACTAAGGAAATAACCAGAGACAGGGATTGATTAATACACAACCAAGTGAAGGTAAAGATGTGTGTCCTTTTTGCATGTGAATTTTTTGGGGTAAAATACAGCAAGCAGATTGTGTCCATTTACCAGTTGTTGCTGTGCTAACACAGAGAGGTGCTGATTTGATGGCAAAGTGACTGTACCTATGTATTGTTTTACCACACAGAGGTCATCAGGGTTTATTATTATAATCCTCGCTTATTTTAGGAGGGCTTGTGCGTATTTCCGACATAAGGTGTGATTGTCCATCTTTCAATTTTCAAAAAATACATTTAGAGCTTTTTTCTCAATTGGGGTCAAATTCCTGGTGGCGATGCACACAGGCTATATATACACCAGCACACAACTCTAACTGACATGTAATGTTGTCCATGAGATGGGTTTTTAGTCCAGCCCTAATTCTCTCTTCCTTCGTTCCTTAGTTAAGCTGCAGTATACAAATCCTCAATCCAACAGTAATACCAAGGCTGCTGTTTTTAAAATCATCAATGAACTGCTGTTAAATCAGTCCACAATAGCATCCTCATCCACCTGGACAAGCCATCGTCTCCTACAGCATCCTCCTAGATTTTCTGAATGCTATGTCATTGTTGGTCCTCCTGCTTCCATTCATACTTCTGTACAGTTCCATCCCTTCCCCAGTCAACCAAGGTATGCCTTAGGGCTCTGTTCTTGGTTCCAATCCCTCTTCACCATTTAAATGATGATCTCTTTTCAGTACTAAATCATCCATTAATCTCTTACAAATTTTTTTGTTAATTGTCTCTATTAAATACAGACATAATTTTTTCAAACCTACTCAAACTCAATGCAGCTAAACGGAGCTCATTGTTGTTGCTCCATAATGTTAGTGACCTCCTTTCCATGGTTGGCTGTTTCATCTACTCCTCCACTTAAGTCCTCAGATGTCATTTTGGACTCCATACTCTCCTTTCAATCCAACATCAAATCCATCACAAATGTTTCTTTCTTTCACCTCAACAACATCTTCAGACTAACCCACTCTTTGATCATCTCCAATTTGTATTACTGATATGGAGCCCTGTAAACCATGTGAATGTACTGAACATCCTCCTTTTGCAATGTCTTGCAGCTATTAAGCATTTAACATGAGATACACAGCCTCAGTGTGAGCCTCTAGCCTGCAGGCTCTCATCTGTTGCACCAAGCCATGCTCCTTATAGTTTTCCAATAGTGAATAAAGCCTGTCCTTGTTCTGTTGTTCTTTTCAATAAAAGGCAGTAATCTATAAACCCAATAGCCTGGATCTAGAAAAAGGTGCCATCCTGAGACAGATTATATGGTCGTAACAGGATTGGCATATTGGTGGATTAGACTACAGAAGAAAATAATAAAGGAGAGGGACCCTGTATTGATTGTGTTCCTTTCAGATAGGCTACACTTTTCACTAGGGCTCTTCGGTGCTTGTTAGTGGTGTATTTTCAGCATTGCTTGCTCTTGTCTTCTTTTGTCGAAAGCAACAAATGCATCAAACCACTATATTCTCCTGGGTGTGGAAGTATATATTAATTTTTCATTAAAAATTCAATAAAAAGCAGCAGCCACCCAGAACACACCGAGTGGTCCAAATTACACGCTATAAATAACTATACCAGATCCGTGAGTCTCGGAACGCAGCGCACTCCCGGATCCTGTCAGCCAATAGAATGCACGTACAGCATCATGTGACTCCCTACTTAAAATCAGCGATGAGGTGAGGCATCTTGAAGCGCGAATGCGCAAGGAATTACTGTATATATGTGTGTGTTTGTGTGTGTGTGTGTGGGTATACATACATATATATGTACATATATATGTATGTGCATATATGTGACCATATGTATAAATACATAAATTATAATAAATATGTAAATTAAATTGATACAAAAAGAATTTATTCATTTCCTTAAAGGGTTTGTGGCTTCGGATATTTACAGTAGCATCTCAAGAGAGATAAAAAACAATATAGTGGAAGAGAACTCATGCTTGATTCACTCTACTTTCATTGTCGTATTTAAAAATCAGAATTCGCATGCTCTCCCCGTGTCTGCGTGGCTTCTCTCCGGGTTCTCCGGCTTCCTCCCACCTCCAAAAGCATGCGCTTCAGGTTGATTGGCCGGTCCCAAATTGACTGTAGGAGTGAGTGTGTGCGTGAGTGATTGTTTGTTTCTATGTGGCTCCGCAGTACACTGGCGTCATGCCCGGAGTGTCCCCCACCTCACGCCCTGAGACTGCTGGGATAGGCACCAGCTCCCCCGCGACCTGCGTAAGCGGATTAAGCGGGATGAGAAAATGAATGAATGAATGAATGAACAGTGAGAAACACCTAAATGCTATTTGTGCAAGAACTCACCAGTACTGTACTTGAGAAAAAAAATGATCATAGCTAAACCCAAGGCATCTTCTAAAAAAGTGTAGACTTGGTATTAGAAATATATGAAATGTTTTTTTCTATTAATCACTCTGAAAAAAAAAGAAATGTCTTTAAAACCAGATTGATTTTTTTTTCCCTTTATTTGAATAATTTAATAAGCAATCAAGCCAGCTTTGACCATTAAGCCATTGGCTAAGACAGGGACTTTGTTTTGGCAAGCATCACTCTCTTATTGATGCATTGCTACAAGCTGTCACTCAAGTCACTGCTAATTCAATTCTCACTGGCTTAATTTAATGTGAGGGAGTCTTTATGGCCACTTACATTTAAAGTCTCATCAGAGCCCTCCGAGGTGCTAACATAGAGAGAAACACTGCGAACTGTGTGTGAGGACAACTCTAGTTCTCATTGATTTAGCGGATGTTTTATCTGAGGGGCTTTTTTGCAGTCAGAGGTTGACAGTTAACTAGAATAAAATGCTTGTGTGTCTTTCAGCACCCTCAAGAGTCACACTGAGTTACTTTGACTTTTAAGTTTTTCCGTAAGAAGTAAAAACACAAGCCTTGATTTTTTTTGGAAATTGCCAGCTGGAAGACAATTCAATAATTGCTATAAAAAACCAGGACTGATTTTTTTTTTTCTTTTCTTCTTCTCTTTTTGTACTCTTTAGTGCAGAAATCATCCACACTCTTGTTTGGACATAAGTTTTCCATTTGTACCTTCAGGACAAGAAACAAGCTGCATATCCACCCACCGGGAACAAAGCGAATTTGAGGAGTCAGGCATTTGTCTGTAACTACTCTTTAGATTTGGTTCAAAATTCATGACCATACAGAGAGGTCTAAAACCTCGTTTAAAAAAGGCAATACATTAATGTAAGTAATATTTCAGCTGTGAAATATCTGTGAGCAGTAAATCAATTCCATTTTTTTTGTCTATTATTTGTCTTTAGAGGATACAGATCCTCGATGTAGTTCACTGATCTTTTAGGGGAAAAAAGTCTCTGTCAAGCAATTCATGAAAGCAATACTTGATTCATTCAATTTTCCACAAATATATTCTAAGTTGGGAAGTGTCTTTTCTACCAACAGCTTCTTTACTTAATTTTGGCAGAAAGGGAAGTCAGATCAAGGTGTTCCATTAAATGGCAGCAATTCAGAAAAGTGGACTGAGTCTGGGTTCTGATAGCCCACGAGGCAGGAAAGACTTACAGGGAAAGTGGTTGAGCCTGAGATTCTTGCAGAGGTCACCTTCACCACCACCTCCTAGTAAGGATTGAATGCTGCCAAGAAAATTCTCTTCTCAAGAGAACTGATCTGCTTCGTGCTACAAGACGCTATTGATTTGAGAGATAAAATTTTACATAGCTTTGGTAAACATTTTAAGTGGGAAAACTCTCAGTGGGATGGATTGTGTAATCCTTGATTATTGATGAAAGAACAAATCAGTATACATTCCACTAAGAAAAAAGAAAAAAAAATGCTATTTTATTTTACTTTTTGTATCACAAATTTTAGTTACTCCATTCTGTGGTGAGGAAAAAGATCGTTCTATTTATTCTGCTTTTATTTTTTATCCATTTTACACACAATTTCTTTCTAAATTGCCTAGATTATTAACACCTTCTACATACTTGACAATGATACATCAAGGAGCGCTTTATGTGTGAGTACCTACAATCACGTCCCATTTTCCAAGAGTGGTACAAACATGTGAAAAACAAATAGTAGAGGGTTAGTCAGTAACTGCTAAGCAGTGCCTGTCTTGGGGGTGTAAAAATGCTACAACCGCTATGAAACTCAAGCAATTTTAGATTGAACCTTAACCTGAAAGCAGGCAAAACCTTTTTGTGCAGCAGGTACTATATTACTAGACCTGTGCTCCCTAGACAATTTCGGTAAATTTAATTAGAACACATGGTGTTATCCAGACTGACCTTTTAGAACTTGTGAGGACAGAGGCACAACAATTATGGTTTCATATAAAACCATGTGCTTTCAGACAGCCTTTGAAAATGAAAAAAGAGAAGAAAAGGCTGGTTTGGAAATGTCATGATGGCTTAAACCAGATTGTTTGCTTTTATGACATTAAGTAACTATTCCTCAGATATCATCCTGGATCAATGTAGAGTTTTAATTAATTTTATACATAAAAAATCCATTGGATTATCCACTTAAGTGAGACCTATCAGTAGAGACTCAATCAATGCCATCCCAACAATGGAAGAGTGAAGATAAATCTAATTGTATAAGTGGGATTATGGAAACCTATGTTCCATTAAAATCAATATAAAAAGAGAAGAAAATCACCAACAAAGCAAAATTGTATGATGTCCGGCAACTACACGCTTGCAATGCTTCTAAGAAAATCCATTTAGGGACCTTGGGACACATAATAATTCAAAACTGGGGGGGTGGGGTTATTTCCTGCTTGCTGTTCTGGCTGAGATATACAGTCCTGGGGCCACGCATAGGTCAATATCGGTTTTTTAACTACCATTCTGGGAGGGGGCTGAGGTTGCTGGTAAGCTTACTAGGCCTTCATTTTCACCATGGAGAGAAAGGTTGGTACCATTTACTGATAGCAGATGCCAGTTTGAGGATACAGGGAAGAAAATATGCCTGAATACACAGCAGGCGAGATAGAAAATTGTATTCAGTGTTGATTCATCTGGTCTAATGCTAAAATGCCCGGGGTAAATGAATGCAGAATGATAATCTCATTGGTCACTTGAGTAATATGAGCATTTCTGTATGGGCAATGGATGAAGTTAGGCTGCATATTGCTTGAGTTTATGTGCTCACTGACAGCAGCATTTCTAGTTAATCATATATTCTAATTAATGCAGAGGCAGGGGATTATGATAAATGGCATTCCGTAAAGCTTGCATGTTCAAAGGTTATTTAAGTATGTTTTGGGTTTGTGAGTAAATTGCAGTACAGTAAATTGTAGAGGTGCTGTGTCATGCTGAGATGTTGCAGGCATGCAGCAGCAACCAATTCTCCTTCACAGAGGAAACACACCTGCAATCTATCTGATTTAACAGTGTCTGACAGGGAGAGAGAAGATGGGATACCGGGAGCTGGGGGACAGAGCATGGGGGAGAGGTGACACATAGGCAGAAAGACAAAGGTACATTGAGTGAAAGCGTAAAAGAGAGTCCTCTTGGAGGATGGTTGACAGCTTTCTTGTTCAGGAGAGAAGTCACTGGAGCGAACAAGACACCATCCCCTTTCCTGTCCTGATGACATGACTCTTCAAAGAAAGGCCATCCTCTCTTTTCCATCTTCCCAACTAACTGACCATCAGTCATATATATCTTCTTTAACTATCACAGTTAAAGAAGATAACTGTGACAATTTGCCAAATCCCGCATACAATTACTCAAATTTAAACTGATCTTGAAAAAATACATTCATCCAAATGTTTTGATTCTATCTTAGGATGGCCAAGTTCCTTGTTTTACAAGAAAATCGCAACTGAAAAAAGCAGAGAGGGAAAAAGGTAATAGTGTTGAACTTAAGATGGCTTTAAGCCTTTCTAAAGTGAAGATAATTATCTTTCTCCACAGCTATCACAACTACTATAATGTCTGTAAAATATTCTGTTTTCTTCTGTTCTTGTCACTTGCTTGAAAATGGAAGAAACTGATTTAGTGTGCCATCCTGCTATATTCTGTATTTCTGGGAATATTGTAGTTATTATGTGTGTGGAAAAGGTCTTTCCAAAAGCAGAAATAACAAAAATAAATCTGTCATACCAGCAGAGATCTGTGCGGCTCATGTCTGAAATATATGTGCGGGTCAGTTTTCCATCATGATTTTAGGCTATGCAGAACATTAGTCAATTGAGCTGTCCACCAACACTGTGTCACCTACCAATGTCATTTATTTTCCTCAGACAGAAGGCCTTGTCTTTCCCCTTGGGAACCAAGTGTAGAGATAAGAGTCTTCTGAGAAATTTTCTCTGTGTTAATGTAAAATGATGTGAAAAATTACTGAACTTGCAAGTTTCATCTGCTTGGTTTTTCATCTGGGAGGTTTATGCATTAATTACTCAAACAGTAAGTGTACCTTGTTTTTACGAGGGAAAATTATTGCAAAGTCTACAGAACATGTTTGACATTTCTGAAATAAGATCCAAGATCCCGGACCTCGATGCTATAAATAAATAAAATTGTACATGATTTTACGTTTTTGATTCCCCTTTTGTTTGAGTGCAACCAAACTTGCTTTTAGAAGTTGCTTGATGATTGCTGAAAGATTGAATGTTGACCACATGATTAATAGAGTCCTCCTGTGTGTAATTCCAGTACAAATAAAGCTTTTCTCTTATGACCTCAGTGGTTTGTTAAGAGAATATCGGGGCGCAAACAGCATCATTGAACCCAAGGAACACACCAAACAGGTCATACAAAAAGCTGTGGAGAAATTTAAAGAAGAGTTGAGTTGCAAAAAGATTAACCAAACTCTGAACATCTCAGTGTTTAATCCATCATCTGGAAATAGCAAGATGATGGCACAAATGCAAACCTATCATTATACGGCTGTACACTTAAGCTTACAGGCTAAACAAGGAGCGTGCTGATTGAAGATGCATCCAAAGGACCAATGGCGACTCTGGACAAACTGCTGAGATCTACAGCTCAGAAATCCACAGGACAACTTCCAGCTTTTTCAAGGAAAGCTGATGTTTTTTATTCTGTCTCTCGTTGTTGATATCTCTCGCTATTTCTCTCGAATTCATACTCAGTTTAACTCTCACTGACTCTCACTGATTCTCTGCAAAATGACGAGAGGAAGAGGGAAATCGGAGGAGAATGACAATAAAAACTGGAAAAGAAGCCCTGGAGCGAATGGCCTCTTCTGTGGATGAGTTAAGGAGCGACTTTAATAAGTTCAGCAGTGGCTATGATAAGAAGTTGGAAGAAAAGCTGAAACCGGTACTAGACTGCATGGAAAAAATGCAGAAATACACAGATGAAAAAGAACAAAGAATGGTTGTCCTAGAGCAAGGACAACAAAGAATGGAGGAAATAGAACAAAGCATTCGAATAAATTATGTGATCATCACTGGCGTCAAAATCAAGCCGAAGAATTACGCACATGCTTTGGCCAGAGCAGAGGGAACTGAACACAGCGCTTACTATGAGACAGTGGAACAACAGGTGATTTCTCAACTGAGGGATCTGGAGATTAATATCGATCCGGACCAAATCGAGTCATGTCACACACTACCACCTGCAGTGCTGATAAAATTCCTAAATCGCAAGTACAAAATTGCTCTTCTGAAACAAGGCCCTTAACTGAAAGGAAAAGATTTATACATCAATGAGAATCTCATCAAAAAGAATGCCAATATTGCCAATAAAAATCGTCAGCTGAAGAAGAATGGACTGAACGACAAAAGCTAGACAAACAACTGCAAGATCTTCATCAAAACAAAACAAACTTTCTCCGGAGCAGATAAAAACAATGATGATAAAAAATGTGAATTGGAGAATTTTGACCAATAAGGTATGACCAAAAATAAAAACTCTGTAACTTCAACACAGCAGGGGACAGCCATCTCTGCACTGTCTGAAGAAATGAAAGATCTAATACAGAGAACTGCTGATCAAGATATTTTGAATTTGGGGGACGGGAATTTTACAAGCCTATTGGCTTCTATCCGTCAACCTTTTTATTTTGGATGTTGTTGTTGAAGTTGTAAATGTGATGAAGGAGTGAAGTCTGTTATATTAACATGTTCGAAAATAATAAACTAAATAAACAGATTAATTAATTAATTAATTGATTAATTGGATCTGCACTGCACAAATCTTGCCTTTATGGAGGAATGAGAAAAAGAAAACCATTATTTAAGAAAAACAAACAAACTGACACCAAAACTCTTGGAAGGAAACCTGTTGGAGTCTCTAAAAGACTAGATAGAGACTGAGGTGGAGAGACACCTTCCGGCAGGATAGCAACCCCACATGTAAAGCCAGGGCTACAATGGAATGGTTTAAAACAAAACGTAATAATGTGTTAGAATTGTCCAGTCAAAGTCCAGACCTAAATCCAGAACTTGAGCATTTCATTGTCTAGTTTGCTAGAAAGCTGTTAGTGACATGCCTCAAAATAATTGTAATGAAAGAAGGTTCCACAATGTATTGACTGAATACTGAATACTTTTGCACACTGCAAAACTTAAAATCATTTAGAATTTTCTCTATACCACACAATTGTGTGCCACGATGTTGGTATTTCACATAAAATTACAATAAAATATGTACATTTGTGGACAGAACTTGACAAAATGTGGAAAACTTCAAGGAGTATGAATAGGTTTGCACTGTGTATGCACACTGTGGCTTTGAGCTAAATGTTAATGGTGATATGCTCCTACTGACATGATTAGGAAACTGATATTGAGCAGGTGTAATATTCACCATCTAAAACATGTGAGACTGCGAACAATTTCTAAGATATTCAACAAAATGAAGCTAAATAAGATTAGCATTCATTATGCATGACAGGATTTAGTCTTGGGGCGACATATTGGGGAAATCAAAATTTGGTCCTGGTGAACAAAATCAAGGAATCCCATGTGACTGTTTTTCATCCTGAGGGTAGCATGAATGTTTCAAATTTAATGGCATCCCATCCAATATTCTGCCCAATGTGTTCATGTATTTCAGTGCAAAATATAAATGTGATGCTGCAGGAAAGGTCATAAAGGTTCATAGAGTCTAATCATTTGAGAACCATATACTGTATATGGGAAATGTTCTAATGTTCCATCTTAAATATGTAGATATATTTACATATTTAAGCTTAATACAGTCTACAAATATCTACATATTTGTAGACTGTATTAGTCCAAAACTCTAAATTGTAAATTGTAAAACTAAAAATTGTAAACAAGATATTAGTCAGTGAAGTCAAAGCAGACCTCAAAAGTTTCCTAATTTTGTATTCACTATTCTTTAGTATTATGCTTTGAACAAACCCCTGTGAGGATATATATTAAGCAAGATTTAACACAGAAGTGTGAATTAAACACTAACCCTAACCCTTTACACCTCTTTACAATACAGCATTACTTGTTTGTATTTATTCTTTCAATTTCAGTTCATAAATATATGAAGACTATGCACACATGCGTTTTTGTGTAAATTTTGCCAGTCAACAATGGAGTTCTGGAGGACTGCATCTAATTAGATTTGTTTTACTTACCATACAACCTTTTGCTGTGACGATTTGTCATAATGTTTTCTACACCATGGAGCCAGATTCCTTCACAAGCACAGGCGGTGCACATGCTGGATCACGAATGAGCAATCTGTTCATTCAGTGACAGAATGTTGGTCCCTGCAGCCAAATTCAGCCAAATTGGTCCCAATTAAATGACAATATTGAATTCATGTTGGCCTTAGTGAAGTTTTGTTTTCTCTTCATAAATCTCACATCCTAATCTTTGTATTTAATTTGGAACTCAATCTCTGTCAGTACAAATAAAATTATAACAAAACCACAGAAGAAGTATTTTAGTTTGACATCATAACCCTTTAAAAATAAATTTACAGTAAAATTTCAAATGAATTTCATATCTGAAAGCAAAAAGAACATGGTTGGGTTATTTGTTGACAAGCAACATAGACTGACGTAGGTGTAAATCAAGTTGCATGAATAAATGTGAGAACCATGATAACAGAACTATTTATTTGTTACACATAATTGAAATCCTTCACAGACGTTTTCTGCGCATAGAGGTCATCAAACAAATGGATATATTTATTATTTTTTGGCAGCTGTTATTGCCTATTTATTTTCTTAGAATAGGAGTCATGAAACTTGTTGAAATGGGTGTTCCTGACAAAAATATTTTTCACCTTTGTTTAATTTGTCATGTCAAACTTAAATGATGTTCAAATGGGGAGAAAAGCAGTAGGCATGCTCTCTTCTTGTTAAATTCTGGGATGATGTGACATTAAATATTTATGGGGAAGCTGGAGCCACCCTATCTTACAGTGTCATTTTTGTCTGAATAACAGCACAAAACAGAAGACACACACAGAGAGGAAACCGGTCTGGGTAAATGTGGTAGAATAGAGGTCACCAATTAGCAGACTGTGGGCCTAATCTTCTCTTACTGCTAAGTGTTTTGACCCAACATAATAATATAATACTTCCTGTTTTTAACTTGTGAATTTTAGATGTGGTTCTGTTTAAGCTGCAAAACTCTTTCGATTGAAGAAATTAACATGTTACTATGATATCTGGCTAGTGAAAAGCACTGCGTTCAGAAATTTGGTGGTTCGACAATCAAAACCGAAAGTTCTGAAGTAGGGATATATATATATATATATATATATATATATATATATATATATATATATATATATATATATATATATATATATATATACTGTATATATTTTTTTCTTTTCTTTAATATATGGAATAACAGGAATATGCAGCTGCCAGTGTTTTTTAGATATTGATTCATAATCAGCAATAGCAGAGCGTCTGAGTAATATGTATCAGAAGTAATTCTGGTGATTATTTATCTCAGGTCAAATGGAACTCAAATCCTGAACAGAGCTATGCCAAGATCAAATAATCTTACACATCATCTTATATTGGTGCACTGTTAAAGAAAGCAAATCTGTCTCTGAAATTGGTCTTTGTTTTTAATTGTATGTAAAATTGTATAGTTTATACAAAACAATGAACAAATAGACATTTGAGAAAACAAATGTAGTTATTACAAATTGCATAGCACACATGATGTACTGATGTGCTTTAATGTTTTTGTGGGTACAGATTTTGAAAAATAACACATGATGTTTTCATATTACTGAATGAAAAATGCAAAAAATGTTGTTTTTTTTTTCATTTTTTCCCAAACCCTGCTGGTAACTAAACTAAAAAAATGTGACGGAGATAAATGAATTTTGAATCTTATTCTAGCAACCACATTTTTTACAGTGAAACATTGTCCTGTATAAATTTTAATTTCATTTATACAGGATAATTAAAAAAAAATCAAATATCAAATATGAAAACACTTCACTTGGTTACATTTGTTTGTTAACATTATATGTGCATCCAGTGTGTAGGAGCAGCACTATGTTAAATGTATTATTGGTCTGTTAGTACACGCTTAAAATGTGTTGATGTTCTGGTTGTGTCCATGTCTGCATTTGTGGTGCTATGTTGTAACTCTTTACTGAAGAAAGTAAAATGAACCAGATGGCAGATGAATTGTTAGAATACAGGTGTTGCTTTTGCATGTCAAAACCCTGTTTTTTTCCTAATGTACAGCATGTATATGTATTTGCCAGAATCTGTTCATGTGTTTGTTCGAATGCAAAAGCAGCATTGGCTCTCCAGCCTACACCTTTCCCTCTCCCTGTCATCTCTTCAGGCGTGCAGGCGCTGAAGCGTGAAGGCGGGCGCTGCTTCCCTCTTCATTGACGATGCCAGTCGCCTCTTCCTGTGTCCTGCAGGCACAGCGGCAGCCAACAGATGCCAAAGAGAGGGGACAGAGGAAGACATTGAACTTAAAACAACAGCGGTCACAAAATTGAGAATTGGGGGAACATGTTTGCCCATCGGAATCATTCCATCACTTACTTTAACAATATTAAGGAGAGGAGACATCTGATTCTGTCTGCGTGGGAAAGAAAGATGGCAACAGCAAAAAAAAAAAGAAGACCAAAAATACAAGACATATGAAACAAAAGAGAAAAGGAAAATAAGAACAGAGGAGTTTAGAGCCGGTGTCAGTACTCACATAGGGAAAAGAATTCCAGCATTTCTTCCCTCCTTTTATTAGACTTCCTCCAACCCTTAGAGAACTGGAATGACTAATGGAATTAGGCATGAATCTCGGGCTGATCTATTTGGTGTGATGAACCAGAAAAGAGAATCACAGCTGCAGTATGCACTTTGATAAGAAATCCAAAGGAATAATGAAGTGACAAAAAATCATTCCGCTGCATGTAGGATATATGTGCAAGAGGGGCTGACTCCCATTTAACATGGTAATACCACCTTCTAACACACGGTTACAGCATGTTTCACCTCGCTTTTATGATCCTGTATTTCATAGATACTTCCATGAAAAATACATCATAACATGTGGCAATTTTTGTAAGACTATATCAGCAGGGGAAAGACTGAAAAGTAGAAAGCAATTTATGTTCTTGCAGGATGCACAATTAAATAGAAGGGGCCTATTCCCCAAGGTTGATGGCCTAACCCTGTTTTGACTTCAAAAGCCCTTCTTTTTGTCTGATGAGCTGATAGACTGACGACATTCTGTGCCACAGGCAACTGGAATTATTTTAAACTTTTACCGGCATAGATGTGTAGAAGTGGTGCTTTTTCAAACAAGATAGCAATGAAGTAGACATGATGATGCCTTCTCTTTCTATACCATCTCATCTTTTCATTCTTTTCCTTTCAGGTTTTTCCTGTCTGCCACTGAAGCTAGATGTATTGCCACTTTCCTGTCTGCCAAAGGCTAATCAGATACATGCATGATTTGGGAAGCGTATCCCTTTAGTTTTCTCCTCCTAGCTGACATTATCTCAAGTATGCACAAGCTCAGAAAAAGGTAATAGCAAGGAGGGACTGCATTTATTTCTTCACTACCAGATTTCTATTCCCCTGTAGTTGTACTCCACATCCAACTTGTCGTCTCAGCATATAGATGGATCAGTACAACAAGCCAAAACAATTGTTCTGCATTGTCTTTGGTTTCTGACTTTGTCCCCTCAATCTAAGGGCTGAGAGTTAAGCACTGTGGATGAGCTGGGGAGTTTTCTTGGTCCAGGACTACAATCACTACAACACAGATTCAGCAGAGTCCATTTGTTTGAATCAGATTCAGTCAGTTCAACAAATTCTTCATGTGTATAAGTTGACAGCCCCTGCCTGTGGAAATATTGCTGCAGGTTCAGGTGCACCCAACTATTAAAGGTAATTGGAGATGACAAATTGGTTTGATTTATGTTATGTCTCCAAACACTTACGAAAGGGACCAAAATATGACCTCATTGACCCTTGTCTTACCCTTTGTCTCTAAGCATTTCGCAGAAAAAAGGAGTTGTTCAAGCACTTCATGTTCCTATGCAACATACTTTAGACAATACACTCCAGATGATTTTTAAAAAAATAAGGAAGATTTACAGTTAAAGGCACGGTGGCGCAGTGAGTAGCGCTGTCGCCACACAGCAAGGTGGCTCCAAGTATGTGTTCCACTCTGTACGGAGTTTGAATGTCCCACCTGTCTTTCCCGGTTTTCCAGCTTCCTCACAGCTCCAAAAACATACACTTTAGGTGAATTGGCTGGTCTCAAATTGCCCATAGGACTCGCTCTAAATCTGCACCAAGTTGAATTGATGATCTAGGGCATTATTTCGAAATACTGACTTCTCACATTAAAGAAAAAAAAAAAAAAAGATTGTTAAGTCCAGTTTACACTGGTTTTGTTTCTGACATTCTTTTAATGAAATATAAGAATAGAGGAAACATTGCTCAAATTGTATAGTATGTAAATGTTTGGTCAATTCACGTAGACATTTTGGTGACAGCAGATCAATCATAGCCGATGTGATTTTCTTTGATTTCATATTTTTCTTTGAACTTCAAAAATACAAAATGCAAGACAATTACATTGCAAAGTCATTTTGTTTAATGCATGCTTTTGTGGCAAAACTCAATATGTAATATATAAAAGGATTAGCCATAATGTACACAGATGTTCACGTTCAAAACCAAACATCACATCTGGGGTGCAGCTGTCATGGTATATGAAGTGTGAATAAACTATAGTGCATATTCCAGCTGAGTGTGAGACAGAGTACAAGTCGCCAGTTTGTCACAGGGCCAAATGACAGACAAACAACCAATCACACTCACATTAATCCCTGTGGTTGATTTGGAGTCATCAGTCTACCTCTTTTTAGTGCCCATATGGAAATAATTGAAAAGTCCTCAGCAGAGTTGAATCGAACCCAGGACTTTCTTGTACGATGACTGTGCTACCCATCTCAATACTGTGCTGCTAATTATGATTATTTTTCTTTGATATTTTTTAATTTAGTGATTCCACTAAGTGATCAGGTTGGACACTGGTCAATATGTAGTGACTGTTTCCTCTTTTCTCAACGTCTTTACAATGGTGGATTTACAGTAACCTGGAAGCTTCAAACAGCAAAAGTCTTGTCTGTAATGTAATTACTTATGGATACATGGAATTTCTAATTTTTATCAGAAACGATATCACAGCAGACACATATTAAAATGTCTTAGGCACTATCCAAATCATGTAGCTGCTATTTTATTTTAAAATGTTAAGCTCTTATATTAAGTGACTGTTGACAAACTCATTATGTTAATTATTTGTGAGGCCAGCTTGTTTGCATCATTGCCTTTGCATTGGCTAGTCCTTAAATGACCTTTTGCTCTTCAGTAAATGTATGTGTTGGTGAAGGCAGATGCATCTTCCTGTTTACACACTCATGTGTTTGTCTATCCGTAAATGTGTTTGCAATTTTTTGCTTGTTTTCCTTTTTTTCTTCATTTTTTGGTGACCTTTTTCTCACAATTGCTCCCTGGCTGATTAATATTAATATTGACATTGTTGATAAAAGGATTGTTTTTCCAAGTAATTTTCATCTGCCCTTCAACAGGCGAGACAGTGAGCAGCCAACGCAGCGGCTAATCCCCTCATCTCTCAGCTGAGTCCTGCTTGTTCAGGTGATGACATTATTTAGGCCATCTGACATGGCTTACACAGTCTGCTTCCAGATTGTACATAATGAAGAGGTTATTCCAAGGTTAGACTGATGCTTGTGGGGGATGCTAGAGGGCTGGAAGGGGAGGGTGCCACTGACCCTATGGACTGTTATCACAGTTTGTTACATAGATGCAGCAGCATGCTCTTTTTTCTGTAAGTAAGCTATAAACGCAAGTTGTTCATAAACCATTTCCTCAAAAGTAAGTAAATAAACACATAAATAAATAAATTCTTGGGCAACCCCAGCAATTGTGATGAAACTACTCAATAATACGAAGTTTTGCCAAGCACGAGGGGCCATGTGGGCATAGGAACAGAGAAGGTGTCATCTCTCAACCTGTCAAATGGAATGAGTGTCCATCAGGTCAGGATATTGACCTGAATGTTATGTCTAATTGTTACCTTTGGCACATTAAGGCCCCGTCCACACGATGACGGATTTTTTGAAAACGCAACTTTTTTGTTGCGTTTACGTCTTCCGTCCACAACACAACGCAGATATCCAGAACAAAAACGCAACTTTTCGAAAACGCTGGCCGAGGTGGATTTTTTTAAAAACGCTGGGTCTCCGTTGTCGTGTGGACGGGGTATCCGCAACTTTTTAAAAACGCTGACATCTTGCCTGCGACAAAAACATCTGTGATGTCAGATTTATGGGCCCGTTTGTTGTTACAACAAAACACGGAGGATTCCTATTGGATAAAATTTGACTCAATACTGCCACCACATGGTTTGGCATGCTTATAGCCGTCTTAGAAAACGCACTGGTGCATTTACGTGTGGACGGAGATTTTTTTGAAAACGCTGTCGTGTGGACGCGAATCATTTTCGATGCGTTTTTAAAAAGTTGCGTTTTCAAAAATATCCGTCATCGTGTGGACGGGGCCCGAGACATCTTTTTCTATAGCTGCTGTTACAATAGAAGTTTTGTTCCCCCAAAGACAATATGTGTGTGACCAGAAGGTCCAAAGGTATGTGCACTCAGCAATATGGTACTAAGTGAAATGTTTACATTTTGTCTACACTCTAACTCACACACACACACACACACACACACACACACTCAAATACACACACACATTATGTGTGTGTGTGTGTTTGTATATATATATATATATTAAACAACTACCTGGAAGTTTGTCGAAAGCTCTGTCGAAACGCCACTGAAGTTTACCACTTTCATCCAGGTTTTACTTGAAGATCTACGGTGTGCTTCGCAATACTGGTCTTTTAACCCCATGTTTTTTTTATTTCTATAATCAATGGTATTAACGATCAGTTGTTTTTATCTGGAGTTTTAAGTTACCGTCCACAGACAGCTCCGCTGCCAGCATACCGCATTAGCATTGTAGCTAATGTGAGCCAAACGGCAAACTACCACCACTGCTGGGAGAAGCCTAACAGCTACACCCATGCCTCCACTTACCTCACCATCTGGTTGTGATGGCTGCGTCCGCCTGATTCAAACCATCTCCGAGTTGGAAAATAGGATATCTGTCCTGTACTAGATCCGAGAGGAGGAATATATTCTGGGCTGCCACCACTACAGAAGCTGCTGAGTTGACTCGACTGTCCCGTGGCTTGAGACTGATCAACCTCCAGACTTCTGGGCTAAGCTGGGAGCCAAACCAAAGTCCCAGGCTAACTCGACGGTGACCTGTCATCTCTGACAGGTCACCGTCTCGGCCCTCCACCGGTGACCTTCGCCCTCAACATGTGTACGTCCTGGCGGCATGCACTTCACCCCGCATTCTACAGCCAGATCGCGGAGAGCATGTTGGCAGCGACACACACACCCTCATTGGTCCAGCACTCACTACTCATCCAGCCCAGCCGTCCGAGCCAACTTTACCCGTCACACTGGTCATTGGTGACTCAATCATGAGACACATCAAATCCACATCGTCACTAACTTACTGTTTTCCCGGTGCCAAGGTCCTGGACATGGTCAGACAGAACCCCACTTTCCTGAATGACCATCCCACCACCAGAAACGTGGTGATTCACATCGGATCCACTATCATATAGCATCACAGAGCAGCTTCATCTTATAAAAAAGAAACATCTAGTTTAAACAATGCTGTTTTGCACATCAAGTATACAGAAGCTAAGACAATCTGTGCTCATTTCTGTGCAAAGAATTCATTTCTTGTGAGGTCAACTTCAATGGCTACTGGAATAAACCAAAATAACAAACAGTTGACCAAATAATGAAACTGTGATAAGAAAACAGATGAGACGGAAAATGAAAAAAATGCACCTGTACCCGCCGCCAGGTGTAATCATTGTGTTGGACCACCATCTGAGAGTGACAAAATACAAAGACACACACGCACGCACACACACACACACACACACACACACACACACACACACACACACAGCTACACTTACAGGCAGCAAACAGTGTAGATGTGTAGGAGCAGGTAACAGGACGCTGCCTGTCACTGCCTCAAATTGTGAGTACATTTCATGTCACATTCTCTTGATCTTTCCTGGTCCACAATTGTAACCCTGCTCTAATTCTATTTCTATGAGAGTTGCAGTTTATATATATATATATATATATATATATATATATATATATATATATATACACACACACACACACACACACACACACACACACACACACACACACACACACACACACACACACACACAGTATATTGTATGCACTTCTGTCCCCGCTCCATTCATTTTCTGCTGTGAATGTTTCCTCATGGTGGTGTGGGTGTTGATGCGCTCCGCTGACTGCTCAGATTATTGCTATCCATCATTTGTTTATATTCTCATTTAGTAAATGAGGGCACTTCTATTATTGCAATATAATTTCCTGCAGAGGTTACAGAAGGCCATAACTAACTTAAGTTGTGTTCTCCCCACTCTCCCACACCCTTCCATATCATAGCATATCACTAATACTCACATGGGAACTCCTCCATATGAAGAGAAGCCATCGCTACTCAAGACCATTGCTTTAAATATTTTGTTTATTTATTTTTATTTTATTTTATATACTGATTTAATCCCCGAAGGGAAATTACAGGTATAATCAAGTTAGTTGAATGAATCATGCACATACAGTATATGTATGTACAGGCCCTGAACACACAAACACACAGTGGCGGGCAGCTCCTTCGTGGTACGACCAAATGAGCAACTTGGAAGGGGGACAGCACCTTGCTCAAGAACGCCTCGGCAGTGCTCCGGAGATGAACTGACATCTCCCACTGTCAGCTCATAATCTGGGTGTATTTTTTGGGCCGGGGCGGTAGCGGGAATCACATTGCCGATCTTGGAACATTGGACGACCCGCTCTACCGCCCGCTCTACCACTAACCACTGCCACGCCAGAGATTAATTATAGAGATTAATGTTCAACTCCAGGTGCCTTGGGTCTTAACTCAATGAGAACTCAATAAGTATAGATATGAGACCACTACAAAAACACTTACTTACATTCTGTTGTTTTTTGTACACATAGTTATACCACTTCAATCATTTTGCTGTTTAATGGCATCAAAGATTTGTTTTAAGACTATTTATAATTTCATCAGTGTTTTGACATGCAGCTCTAATACATTGGAACCCCCCATCCCTTTGTAACTGGGTTCTTCACTTACAGACCACAGGCTTCAGGATCAATAATAGCTCATTCTCCACCATCATCTTGAACACTCGCTACCCCAAAGGCTGTATTAAAAGCTCTAAAACATTTTCTTTATTCCTAAAAGACCACTTCTCTCAAATACTGTTCACAATGCACAGGTTAACCATCATAAAGGTACTCCAAAGAAAATCTGAACTCCCATTAATTCATGGGTTTCGCTAAGAGATTGTTTCGCAAACTTTTCATGTTCTGTGTAGCCCTGATCCTGAGAAATATCACCATGTTGCGTTCTACAGGTGAATACTGTACATGTCCTGTTATCCTATGATACAAGAAATGGGGTGCTAGAAAGCCAGTTTCCTCTCAGTTGAGGAATGTGTTCTGAATGTGTCAGGAATGTGTTCCCGAGCTGTGGGGTCCTCTTTTGTTGAGACACCCTAACCGTGACTACTGGGTTTATGCATTGGAAAAATAATGCTGTCAGGTGATGCACAAGCAGAGCAGGATCATGACATCATCTTGCTGCATCTACAACTCCACTTAAGGTATTTTCCGATGTATTCCAGAAACACTGCAAGGAAATAAGGGGCATCCAGGTGCTTAATTTGTCTTTCCTCCCCTCTGTCCTCTCATTAAGCAGCCTCTGGTGAGAATCCTCTGGTCTGCTCTCCTCTGGAGCACAACGATTATGTTGATCCTCTAGGCTTTTAGCCAAAGCCAGACAACCTTCCATATGCAGTAAGACCATCATAAGTATATCAGCAATAACATTATCAATGCAGCGATGACAGATAAAGCTGGGAAAAGATTTTACTCAAGCTTAGCAGAGTAGTAAGTATCTGCTGTCTGATCTATCTCAGGGCGATATCATAACAGAATAATGAGGACTGATATACACCAGCTTTGGAGACTGCAAAGCAATCTTTGAATAAATCCGCTTTTACATATATTTTGTTCAGGGGTTAGCTGAAGACAATTTCATGTCTCCATATGAGGAATAACTCATGTAAACTGGGCATTTCTGACTGCTATGTAATAACTTACTACTTGAAATAAATCCACTGAAATATATGTGTAGTACTGAAAATCGTAAAAAAAAAGTTTTACCAGATTAGTTTGAAACTTTGTCATTCGGTAAAAATTGAGACCAGAAATGGGAGAGTACGGAGATACGATGCTTGAAGAGAAAAAAAAAATTTAGTAGATCAGAAGATGAACTCATGGATATTATTGGCTTTAAGTGATCACAAATAAGGCCTTAAAGTGATATTGAATCTAATAGAATGTTGCACATTGCATGTACTCTTATTTCATTTGTGGTTTCCGTTTTTTGACATAATTATTTAGAATATTTCCATGATTTTATTTTCCATGATGCTGCGTTCAGGGCGGGGGAGGCAGGGGCACTAAGGGCAGCGAGGAGGGCTCTGGATAAGGGAATAAAGGAGGCCAAATCCACTTATGCTCAAAAGATCCAGGGTCACCTGACCTCAGGGGACCCATGGAGCATGTGGAAGGGCATGAAGTGCATCACTAACTTTAACACCAGGAATGCACAGGGCCTGACAGACCCTTCCCTAGCAAATGCCCTCAATAAATGTTATGCCCTCTTTGAGGACCCCAACACCCCCCCAGAACCAAACTAAAACCCCCACCGATGACACGCCCGTCAGTGTGACCACAGAGGATGTGAGAAGGACCTTGCAAAATATCAACCCTCGCAAGGCTGCAGGCCCCGACGGCGTCCCAGGGAGAGTGCTTAAGGACTGTTCCCACCAGCTAGCAGAGGTCTTAACAGACATCTTCAACACCTCACTGCAGCTAGCAACAGTCCCCAGCTGCCTGAAGTCCGCCACCATCGTCCCGGTCCCCAAAGGCCACTCGGTGAAGGAGCTGAATGACTATCGGCTGGTGGCCCTCACCCCGATAGTTATGAAGTGCTTTGAGAAGCTGGTCATGGCACACATAAAGGACTCCATAGACATAACGGTGGACCCCCACCAATATGCCTACAGGAGAAACCGCACCACCGATGACGCCATCTCCTCTGTGGTCCACACATCCCTCATCTATCTGGAGAGCAAGGACTCTTATATCCGCCTGCTCTTCCTGGATTTCACCTCAGCGTGCAATACCATCGTCCCCCAGACCCTGGTGCAGAAACTGGCAGAGCTGGGACTGTCTGCAACCACAGGGAACTGGGTCCTGGACTTCCTGGCAGACAGATCACAGACTGTCAGGATAAACAACACGGTCTCCTCCCCCATCACCCTCAGCACTAGCTCCCCACAGGGTTGCCTGGAGTTCATATGTTGCGTCGTAAGCGTGTCTCTTCGGTGACGCCATTGTCGGGGGTCTTTAGCCAAACAAATGTGGTTAACAGCATATCTGCGGTGCAGTACCAGCATACACTGTACTGTATACCGGTACCTACCGGAGATGTGCCAGACGTAGCCTCGCGTCATGTTCTCTAATTGGTCCATCACTCCCAGCGTACGTGGTGATGTAATACATCCTATGTCGGTGGACAATGGCCGATCTGGCGGATCACTGACTAAAGTCACACAAAAACATTTTTACAGATTTGTAACTTAGTGTACACATAAAACGCTTAATGTTAAAAGGTGCAGGGTTGATTTTTGAGAAATTTTAAGGCTTTTAAGCGCGTCTTATGGTGCGCAAAATACGGCACCTACATATTTATATTTACAAGGTACATTATTAACGGGTTCAGGAACTTTATTTTTTTGCTCTAACCGGTTCAGGAACGTCAGTTTATGGGTGGTACACAAAACCGGAAATGTTATAATTCCGTTTCTGTTCAGAATGAACCGATTGGCAAAAAATTCTGATTCAAGGCCCTGGCTTTTACCCAGATAGAGTCAGACTACTTATGCGTTCTCATTGCATGTACAGTTGCACCTTGAAAGCATCTCATTCTCTCTAATCATAATGCTGCTGTTGTTAAATTTCTCTGCTGTATCTGCAATGCTGACCATTTGGCTATAAAGGCACATGTGACATTCATAAAATTTTAACATTATCATAATTGCGCTTTCTTTCTTTCTACTTTTTCTTCATTTGTCCGTCTAAAGCTCCAGTTATCTTGTTATAGTTATCTTCTCTATTTTATTATACTTTTATAATACTTTCCATTTCTTAATTTATTTGCAATTTAAATGCGCACTGAGGCTTTGAGAACACTGTTTTGTTCAAATTATGCAAGTGGTCTGAATGACAATAAAGTAAGTCTAAGACTTGTTTTCTAATTTTGAAACATTCCTTAGGATTAGCTAGCATGTAGCCAAGAGTAAAAAGTGGTCAGATAGCACTATATCAGTAAAGTCGCCTCTTTATTTAAATGTTAACTAATTATGCATTCACATCATTTCCTGAACCTGAGCTACACACTGTCGCACAGTTTACGCTGTATCATTGCATGGTTGATCTCTGTGAATGTGTGCTAGAACATGCATTTTAAGCAACACATTCTTGAAAGCTGGCCTGCATGCTCAGCAAACCTCTCCTGAATAAATAAAGCTTAAAATAGAGAGGAGATATGTGACAAAGGTCATGAGACAAAATCCATGATCTTGCAAGTTCACATTTTGCACCTACACCTGCTGAGACACCAACATGGACCAATAAACAGAATTTAATATAAAAATAGAAACAGTATTTCAGGGGCATAAGCCATTGCTTTGGCAGGTAGGGACTGCATTTCACAGAGTGCTGTGCAACTTTGTCAGGTAAACGTGACTGCTAGGGACAGGTGAAGATTGATGGAATCTTTTTTTCCCTTGGCTCAGCAGTCTTTGATTCCCACAGCACATGGAAAGTAGACAGAGAGAGACTGAAGGAGAAATGATAGATATGAATTCATATCATTTATATCCCTAGGTCAGTCTATCCTACAATTGGCCACGGAGGAAACAAGCTAGAGAGGAGGAAAGATGGAAAGGCATAACTACCATCTTTGAATATTGGAAACATCTGTGTCATGGCAACTAGAATTTGAGGATTGTGCTTGAAATGGCATAAGGGCTCAGAAGTTTTTAAAATCCGTTATTCACGCTGTCTCAATTAGCATCTGGATGCTTTTTTCTGATTGAATGAAAACTCTTTCACAGTCCTTGAAGCATAGCTGTGCAGTGCTTTTCAATTTCCACCTACTGCTGCCTTGCCATTTAACATTTACTGAGAGGCAATGCATGAAGATGATTTGGGTTTACAGCGAATGTGCCTCTTTTTATAATTGCTTCTGCAGAGACATTTATTAATAAATGCCTTCAGGGTCTCCGGCAGATATTGAATGACAGGCTTTGCAAAAACCAGGGACATGGCAGCCTTTGAAAAACATCAATGCTAATTCTATTACATTTCATTTTTGTTGGCTACTCCTATGATCCTGTTTCTGGTAGTGCTGTCATGTGATGATAGAGTCCTTGCCGGTCATTTTTTTCTTTCTATGTGTTGTGAATGCATGTTTCCCATGACCACATGAATCAGGGTTTTTGTCATTAAACGATGTGCTCTGTGTGTCTCACAAGATATCAAGGTTATTTTTTGTCACCGTTGTCACAAAAAACAATTATTAATTGTCTATTAACAAAGAATGAAATTAAATTTGTAAATTATTAAGGTTCATCTATATAATTCAATAAATATATTTCATAAATAAATCTGATAAAACTCTTTTGTGAGCTGTCAGTCAGGTTTAGTCATTTCCTATGTGCATGAATTAGAAAAAAATAGAGTGATGTATTGTAAAACATTGTTATTCTACAAGGATTATGTGATACTCATATAAATTGTGGAGGGTCAAGCCTCATCCTTAAAACCTATCAGCCACCAGTAAGCTGTCACCACATTACTATTTAGTGGGTTTTATATTCTGTGTTTGTATTTTGTACTTGCATAAATCACCATTTATGCAGCAATTAATTTAAAAGAAAACATTGCGCTAAAATGCTCCTGCTGCCGATGCTGGCCCATCTTCTTGGCAATCACTCTCTGACTCATCCTTCTCTCCAACCCCCTCATCCATCTCTCAGTGCTATCAGTTTTTAGCATTCTCAATAGTCCCATTTTCCTTCATTTTTTTCTCCCTTCCAAACCTTGGAAGTACTTTTCTAAAGAAATCAAATTGTGAACATCATCATTCATATTTTTTTTAAAATTTCCTCTGTACTCATATTGTGACACTTCATTTTCCTCTCTTGCTCCCTGTCTCACCCCTTGTCACCCTCCCCCTTCCCCCCACTTCTAAACCTGTTTGAGTTTCTCTGTTGAATGAAATGCCTCTCAGTTTCTGAAGGGTTTTCTTTGCTTTCTGTCCCTATTTCCTTTGTGTGTGTGTGTGTGTGTGTGTGTGTGTGTGTGTGTGTGTGTGTGTGTGTGTTTGTGTAGGTGTGTGTGTGTGTGTGTGTGTGTGTGTGTCCTAATAGCAAGGATTGCACACCCTACGGTAGAGTTCTCTACATACATATCATTCTCACAATGTATGTGCTACCCACCCAATTAATTGTCTATTTCCTCTACGGTTTGTTCAAACACTCAGGTTCATATTTACACTGGCAAACAATTACCACATTAACCAACAACATTGCAGCAGCATGTTAAATGGCCTGCCGTTTGGTCTGTGCAGCCAAATCCTATACTTCTAGAGCCAGGCTAATTCTATGTAAGCCATTCAATTGGATCCTACTGTGAAGAGAACCCATGAGCTATTTCTGCACAATCTCATCCACAAGACCCATTACTCATCTTAGTGCTCATCCATAGACTGCAGGCATCCAGCATCCCCCATAAGTGAACAGTTTTTTATATGCAAATACACCCCTTCTAATCCTCTATTATTCTGTATTTGCATCCCCCACCTGCTTTTCATCGTACAAAACAAAGGTGTTTACACAAATCAGTGCTGAAACTGCAGCAAAGATGTTTGAGGCACTGCAGAGATGCAAATTAGACACCGCTAAAATCTGTGTAGCCACTAATCCATTTTTCATGCATATTCACTCTGTGCCATCTCTTTCAGAAATCAAAATAAAATGTCAAGATGTGATGAGGCCTGCAAAATGATGTCTTCAGCAAAGCAAATACCTATAAAATCAAAAAGCAAGTACAGTATAAATGATAAGACATGATTAAACGCACTAATTTATACTGAGACACATTGGTTTTCATGTAAAATATTGACATACCTGGGAGCTGCAGTTTTGAACTACTAGCTAAATACTCGCAAACCATTTTCTTTTTTTATTTATTTATTTTTTATTACATTTGCAACCCAAAATATGTGAAGCCAGTGAGCATAGTCTTTAGACCCTGGTGCTGATGAGCAGTGTTTTAATATTTGAATGTTTTGTCCCCATATTGTTGTGTTGTGTGTCAATGTTCATCACCTTTAAATATCTTAAACTAAACTAAGGACAGTCCTTTGCCAAATTATCCTCCATATTGTGGAGTTTAATTTTTTTTTAGTCAATAAAGGAGAAGATAAGTAGAGCCATACATTTTTTTTTTATTATTTAAGTTCAAGTTCGTAAGTTCATTTTATTTGTGTATTCAGTCACATTCACTAACTTTATCATTTTCAAATTTTTTGTAGGAAGCTACAGTGATAGGTGACAAATAGTATGCTACCTTGAGTAAAAAATAAATTCTTACAAAGAAGAACAAAGGCTTAGTACACAGTTCAACAAAACATAAAGCAAGAAAATGTGAATTCAATTAAACCTACAAAGAAATATACGTTTCACCTATTAAGTGTCTTTTTGCTTTGTACTGTAATTGATTTCGGCACTATAAAGCAGACATTTTATCTTCATAGAATTAATAAAAACAGACATCTTTGAAATACAAACTTTCCTCTTGCTGGTTAGTTAAATTAAAAAAATACTGCACGGCTCACTTTTATTCAAGAAACAAACTTCACCAAAAACTAAATTTGTGTCATGGGTCAGAGAGGATAAAATATACTTACAGCAGTCTTACAGCACTGTTTGGCCTTGGTAGAGACATGCACTCTACAACACACTTTTTTAGTTTCAATGCGACCACATTACAAAGAATAAAAGTCATTGAAAGTTTTACTGGAAAGCTTTATCAGCAGAGTGTGAAAATATAAAGTACTTTTGATCATGACTTTGATGTTATATAAGTTCGTAAATGCTAATGTATGAATGTGTGCAGCATTTTCACAGCCATAGCTGGCTAAGATGGATTCAAGCGCATTTAAGTAAAGTGAGGTTCCCAACAGTATCAAGCTCCTTTCTTATGATCACAATGAGGTGGGGGGCAAGTCCGACTGTAAAGGAGGTCGCCTATAGACAATTTAAATGAGTACTTTTTATGGACTTTTGTACAAACATGGTTACAGACCTTCTTTTCACCACACCACCTTGTCTTCAGTATATCTTATTTGTCAGCAAGATGACAAGACAGTATAACATTATTTAAATATTATTTAAATATTATTTAGATGTTGTGATAATATCATTGTTGTTGTATGTACCCACAATTTGCATTTAGTGAAGACATAGCGTGACAGCTCTAGTTGGCAACACATTGCATTTCACCTAATGCAATGCGTGCATATATATCAGCTCATGAGGACCCTGGCAGTAAACAAATACCTAATTAGCATAATATGGCAATTGATTGGCATAAATTACTCCTCATTTCTAGTGCTGACACATTTGGATTTGATGATGCATTTAATGGCTCTCAAAAACATGTGTATTTATTGCATAATTAGAAAATGTAGCCTGATTATTGCCAACTTCAAGCTCAGGGACAATTTCCTGCTGAATTGTCTATTCTCCCATCATTTACATAATACCTACAATGAAATGACAACAAGAAGATTTCATTCAGTTTTATCTAAACAGACAGAAAACTCTTTCCGCTTTGTTTTCCATATATTCTCTTCCAGCCCTCCACAGCGGGTGTTGCTTTGCGTATTGGTACTACAGCCTCCTGTCAGACAGCTGAATGGAGAACACAGAAAATATTCACTCTGCTGATTTGTCATCCTTCTTGTTCTACTCATCCGACTGGGATGGGAAGGGAAGGGGGTAACAAGGGGGATATCTTTGGAAAATCTGTTTAACATCCTAATTGGAAATGACAAGCACAGTGGCGCGTTCAGCCCTGCAGGGGAGATCAAAGAGTTGGAGCTCTTTGAGACACAGCAGTATGGATCGGAACCAAACCAATCCTGGCCTGCATTGGCTAATTAACACCTGACTCCCACTAATTATCTAAATCCAGTGACATTCCAGAAACAGCACAGAGAGACAAACAACAAAACTAACACAGGATTTACAGCCCTGCATTAGATGTCCGTTATCTCCCTAGGGCTTCTACCTGTCTAGAAGAAAATGCAAGAACAGGTGTTCTCCCTGTACTGCACCACATGGAACACAACTGAAAGAGGTTTGAAATTTCCAGCCAGGTGTATTTTATTGCTAATATTCCCTGTGAGGTGGTCCCATTAATGTTTGACTCGGCATTCCTATGACAAATAAAGTCAAAAATTCTACCAGATTCCAACATTTATCTTTGAATGGAAAAAAAAAAAAAGTAAGTCTGGACAACAGGTTCGATTCTGTTCTCTATATAAATTTATTATTTGCATTTCAAATACCTGCTATTGATACAAATACAAATGCCTGCTTTGATCATCAGCTTGCAGTGAGGGTCTTCAATGTAGAAAAACATTTTTGTTGGACTACAACAATACAATAATAATTATACAACAAATACAAAAAGTGATTGTATGGAAACCACATCATATGATAAATACAAAAAAATAATACCATTAGATGATATCATTAATGTGGATAAACATCATCATTAAACCAATCGTCTACCCGTTCTTTCTTCTTTCACAGGTGTTGATTGAGGTTAAATCCCACATTTGGTAGGCAATTGACTGCTGCAGAAAAAAAAAAAATCTTCTGTAATCGGACAGTTATTGTGAGAGTCACTCTGTTGCCTGATTGCAGACAGCCATTAAGACACAGATAGTGTAAACTAACCAGTATAGGTATAATCTTTTCCTCTCCAGCAGTTTCTTTCTCCTTTCCTTTCATTTCTCATAAGGGAGACACACATCAATATCGGAATGAAGCATATTCTACAGGTTATCAACTTTGAAAGCAATTCTCTCTCCCTTGTGTCATAGCAAGATTATAAATTTGGACTGAGTCACAGTCACTATTCATCCCTTCTTCCCCAGTCAATGTGTTGAGCTGTTTGTTTGTGTGTCTTACTTTTTTCAGTCTCAATCTCCCACTAATCCTCTGTCTGCCTCACTATATCCTTCCTTCTCAGTGTCTCTTCCTCTGTGTCCAAGACAACCTGACCTGGCTTCAAGGACTACTTACAGAGGCTATTTGTCAAGTTTACCTCCAAATTTTAGTGAGGGGGGGGCTACTTTTCATTCAGTCATGTTTATAATAATTTCTCTCTCCAGTAGTGCAGGGCCAAAACCTCAATGTATCATGACTCAACTTTGGAGAATTGTTATGATACCAGATTCTCCTACATCTTTTTTTTTCCGGTGCTCCTGCCTTCACCTACCCCTTTTTTTCGTGTAAGTATCCTTGTGTGTTCCCAGGCATGGCTGATCATGGAAGTGCGGCCTTGCAGCAGACACATCTAGCTTGCTTCTGCAAATCAAGCCTCCTGCAGTATTTATACCCCTGTCTTGGCCTTTATCTCTGCCTTCAGGCCTCATCTCTGGTGATTTTTCTCACCAGAGTTCTTACCTGTTCTGATATCATATTTTGCATTTCCAATAAAATGTTAAACACTTTTCCTGTGTCTGCGTTCACCTTTCTAGTCTTGTTATTTGAGCAAAAATAACATTTATATACTGTATTATAATATAATAAGACAATTATATTATATTTATGACTTACTCTCAATGGTGGCTCTCACAACTCCAGAAAGAGAAAAAAAAAGCACAATTAAGTCATTGCTATAGCTTTAGCTGAAGCACAATCTAATTATACGGTTAATCTGGTGTGCATTTGACATTATGTATTATTAAACACAGTGCTTGCTCTTTATTGTTTATTTATTCTTGAAATAGCGAAACAGAACTGACTAGACATGAGACTATGGTACAGTGCCTTGCGAAAGTATTGGCCCCCCAAAAACTTGTTGACATTTTGCCACATTTCAGGCTTCAAACTTAAAGATAACAAACTGAAAATATTTTACAAGAATCAACAGCATGTGAGACACAATCGTGAAGTGGAACCAAATTTATTCAACATTTTATATTGTGTTTGCAAATAAAAAACAGAAAAGTAGAATGTGCAAATGTGAGACCAAATGACACACCGGTGCACTCTGTTTGTCATTGTTGTCATTTAGGTCAACATTGGATCATTCAGAAGTCATCAGGGACCTTCTGGAGTCGTTTAGCTGAGCTGCGAGAACAGGGGCCCAATATTTTTGCACATCCTACTTTTCAGTTTTTTATTTGTAAACAATATAAAATGTTGAATAAATTTGATTCCACTTCACGATTGTGTCTCACATGTTGTTGATTCATGAAATAATATTTTCAGTTTGCAATCTGATATTTACATATATTAATTCAGCAAAATAAACAGTATTAAAATACCCACATCTTTCCAACGTAAACTTAAACTTAGCCCTGAGCAAACCTTGCAACCAATCTCATCTTTTTTGGTTTTGTTTGTAGGATACTTCTTTCTTAAGGGTCATGAGGGAGCTACATTCTACAAAGAGGGGCTAATTTTATGTTCAACATACATGTGTATTTCATTATTCAATGAAATCAATAAACATTGTTAATATATTGTCTGCCATTGGCTCCATAGCTTCTGGAAAAGACACATAATCTTGGTGGGATGCAGAAATCATACATTAAAAAATTTCCAAATATATACCACACTAAAACAAGTACATATACAATCACTGTCAGCATCTTAATGATACTTTTGAAATGCAGATTTTAATCTGGTGAGGTTTCCTCTTCTGACCATCAATGGAGACTGAAGGGGACAATGTGTCACAAAAAATTCTGAACTATTCTTTGCATTTGATGAAATGAATGGGTCACACATGACTACTATTCATCTACAGATGAAATGTCTGCAATCAATTTGATGGAGCTCACATGATAAATAGTTAAGTTGATATAATTAGATATTTTTTCTGCAATTGTGTCCTTTGAGGTGGTTTTCAGTGTAAAGGCCAAAGCTTTCATTGGCGTGTTTCCGTCTACTGTGCACAAGAGGCTCTTAAGACAGAAAACATTTTGGAAAGGTCTATCAGCAATCTGGGAGATGCCTGGTTAATGGTCTTTCCTCTCCATCCATACAAAATATGGCTTAATTAACTCTGATGCACTGTTGGTTTTAGTTAATTTCCCTATAATGAACAAATTGGAAGGCATTGGCAGACAGTTACAATCACATGGCAGTGAAAACCACACATTCAGCAGCTGAAAGGAGCTGAGTAATCCATCCATCCATTCATTCATTTCTGGGGGGGTAGCAGATTCAAGCTGATACTGGGTGAAAGGCAATGCATAACCTGGACAAGTCAGAAAATGACTAATTAAAACTTTATTAATGAAACATTCAACTTTAGTTATCAAAAACCTTGTGGACCTGCTAGTAATAAAATAAGAATAAAAATTATTATTTATTCACATTAAAAGACTGAAGATCAAAGTTTATAAGACAGTGTACATCATGGGTGGTCTCACCAGCCATGATGTACAGACCAGAGAAAGTGCTGCTGAAAGGAAGATAGTAAGATGAGCTGGAGGTGGTGGAAAAGATGATGTTGAGGTTCTCTCTAGGATTGACCATGTTGGATTGGATCAGAAGTGTGTTCATCAGAGGAACAGCCAAGGTGAGATGTTTCTGAGACAAAGTTAGAGAGGGCAGACTTCAATATTTAGGACACATCCAGAGGAAAGATCGTGAGTATATTGGTAAACATGTGTTGAGGATGGTGCTACCAGGCTAGAAGGCAAGAGGAAGACCAAAAAGAAGGTGGATAAATGGAGGGAGGGAAGACATGAGGGCAGTTGGTGTGAGAAGGGAGGATACAGAAGATAGCCTGACATACATATGATGACACACTGTTGCAACCTCGAATGGGACAAGCCAAAAGGAAGAGAGAAGAAAACCATAAACCACAGAAATTATAGAAGACTCTGTCAGGTCAACAGCAGAACAATCAGTATGGGTGTCTTTTACATTGCTGCTGTTTGTCAATTACGGGGAATTATGGGTTTCTATTCAGTGTTGGCCATCAGGCCTAGGTAAATGCAGTGAAAGTCCAGCTGCAGAGAAGAAGGCCAGAAGTAATGTGAACTTGTAATTCAATACAGTGGTACCTCTACTTACGAAATTAATTGGTTCTGGAAGAAATTTCGTAATTAGAAAATGTTGTAAGTAGAGACGCGTTTTCCATGCTAATGCCCTAATCCGTTCCAAGACCCCCAAAATTCAGACATAAATGTTTTATAAAGCACAAAAGTGCATCAAAACATGTAACAAATACATGTTACAATTAGATTATTACACAATAAATGAGAGTTGTGCATAATGTAAAAAACAAAGAATAGAGTAAAGAATAAAAATGATGGTCATTTACCTTTTACCTGCTGTCCTCATTGTTTTTTACCCCCTTTGGTTCATGCGCTCTTGCCTCACCATGCCGAACAACAGAGTGAATTCCTTTTGAACTTCTCCAACCACCCACACGATGCCTTAAACTCCTTATACTTCCTTTTGTTTTAATAACGTGGCGATTGTAGATGCATTACGGCCATATTCCTTGGCGAGATCAACCAAACGCATCCCTTTTTCATGCTTTTCTCTGATCTCTTGCTTTTTTTTGTATGGACAAGAAAACTTTTCTTCTTTTCTTTTCCTCTTTTCTCCATTACTTTCTTGGGGTCCATAGTGAATATTCTAAAAGTTAATATATTTATGTAAAACTATCAGAACACGTCATGGGTTGAGGGCCGAATGACGAGGACGCTGCAGAGACACCTATCTAGCTCCACACAGAGGTCCCTCTTAGCCAATGGGATGCCAGGAAGATACTAGGTAATAGCCAATGGCAGAGCAGCTATAAGAATGTTGCGTTCAGGAACCTTTGGGAGCTGCGAGTAGCAGCCCATACTGTATTTTTACCTTTCGTAACTCGAAATTTCCTTCGTAACGAAAGACAATATTTTCCTGTTGAGGCGTTTCGTAAGTAGAAAATTTCGTATGTAGAGACATTCGTAAGTAGAGGTACCACTGTATTCGCAATACACAAAGAGAGAACACAATCTTAAAAACCAATTGCATTTCTCTGGGTATGGAGATATATTAAGATTTTATTTGTGTTCACTTCTAAAGACTTGCAAGGATGCCATGCATGCATTTTTAAATACATCCTAGATCCAAAGATTTTGGAAGTCGGGCTGTTCAAAAAAGAGATGCTCTCTCTGTTTGATGGTGGCGTTTCTGTTTTAGCCTTGAAATTGCTAAAAAGTGAACTGATGAGAGGTTAATTCTTGTTCCTTGTGACGGAGGTATGAGTCAGGTCACTGCATGTTGGAGGTAAAAAACAAGGACTTTACATAACAATTGAGTTTTTTTGTACTTTTGTTGATGGCCACAGTTGAATTGTTGTCTGTCTGGGGATAAGATATATTCTTTCCCTTTAAGATCAGCATTTTTCTTCAAAATATTTACCTCAATTTAATTAAAGCTTTTTCTCTTAAAAATGTTGTGGAATATGTGGAATTTAAAACACAACTTGCTGCTAAGGCCTGAATTGAAGGCTAAAGCAGAAACTAACAGCTTTAAAATCTCATAGACATCCTTTCAACCATTTCTCAAAAGAAATAATGGAAGTGATCACATTGGTCTGCCATTCACAAGGATTTTAGTGATAGAATTTTTTTTTCTTTTTTTATGGATTAGGTAAGATTGTTTAGTTAAGTGCATCCTGTTTATTGTTGAAATTGTATAAACGGAAATGATGAGGGCAGGTGAAGTTGGATGTTTGGACTTTGCTGAAAAATCCACATCAGCGCTCTTTAAGGAATCGAAAAAGTGGATAACCTCTGTTGAATTTTTAACCTGGATCAATTACGTAGATTGTCAGGAAGTGACCTTGTCTGCTAAACTGTTTTGCGATGAGTCTAAATTGCTTTGGCTGCGACTACTCTACCTACACTCCAGTAGGGATTTTTATTTTCACCATTTTGCCAGAAGACAAAAAAATGACTTTTGGATTGTTGTGGAATTTTTTTGTACTTTTGGAACTTTAGGGGGTCTGGCATGGTTTTCTGAGATAGACTTGATTTTGTCAGTAAAGATTGGTGGTATGAAACAACATCGAACTTTAAAAAGATAAGAGGTTCTGTTTATTTTGATGACACCTGTCAATTAATCTCTTTGGTATTCAAAAATTACATAACACAATTACGTAGATTGTGTTGGGATCTTCTGTGGTTTTGTGTTTGTGTTCTGTTCCTCCCTGCAGTTGTTTTAGGTTTGGTTATCAAGGAGTCAGGGCGCATCTTGGGCAGGTAGCACACCATCCTTTATTCATTGCTTCATTCATTTATCCAGTCTTTGCCTTGGAGAGTCGACTCCCGATAAGAATTACTCAGAGACTATTTTTGGGTCTACCAGCTATTAGCCTTTCTGTCCCAGATCCACCCAAACAAACAGATCTTTCTTCCATGTCTACAGAATATTATGACCTCCAGGAAGTGTTCCGCAAAGATTCCCTCAGTACCTCCACATTTACCTTGTGATTGTGCAATAGATTTAATCCCTGGTTCCACCCTACCCAGTAGTCATGTCTACAACCCCTCCAAACCTAAGAAGGAGGCAATGCTGAGCTACATCTCAGACTCTTTGGCTTCAGGCCTGATCCTTCCCTCCTCATCACCAGTAGGAGTGGGCTTCTTCTTTGTTGAGAAGTACAAGCAGCCATGTATAGAGAATAGAGGTTTGAATGATATCACCGTGGTTATGGCCAGCTCATAGACCGCAACAAATAAGGAAGATGTACAGCAGGTGGAGTCCAACGTGTTCAACAACAGCCATGTAAAGAGATTAGAGCAAAGAGTTTCAGCTTGATTGCAAGGGCTGCTATGGTGTTTGTAAGATTTCTTCATTGATCTTCAGTGAATAAATCGAAGGTGGCACTTTGAACACCATAACTTAACGTGTCTTTTTTTTCTTTTCTTTTTTTTCTTTTCAGTTTTGGTCATTCAGATGGAATGCAAACTGGCAAACTTCTAACTTGTCACCAGACGACACTTCAACTCAGCAAACCCTGCCAACTGTCTCACCCATGGCATGTTATGTGAAGACTTTCCTTGTACATGGTTAACATACCAGAGGCTTGAAGAACATTAAATATCAAGCTGGCAAATTTTTAAATCAGTAAAGTACTTAAAGCTATGAGGCTAAAATTTAGTAAAATGAATATTTATTATCATACCATTTATATCATGTTACAAATAATGCATTTAATTACTCCACTGGTTGGAATATATAATTATCAATCAATCTATTTGTACTGTTGTGTGTGGTTTGGTGATGTAGGGGCCAACTGCATGCAGGATGCTGTAGAGTACAATGTAATCAATCCTGCAAGTGGACACTTAACAGAATGTTGAAAGTTTGAGATTAGATAGGCTGCTAGTCATCCAACCTGATATATTTGTAGTTTTGTTTTAACAATTCTAAATGTGTACATTGTAGGTTATAGTACTTATTTGGCGTTCTGACTGGATTGCAGTCCTGTCATAATCAAGTCTTTTTGAAAGTGTGAACTGTCACGAACATGAACGTTTGTACAAAAGAGTTATTTACAAAACCTGGCTGAAGTGCCAATTATTTTCCGAAGCACTTGTTTTATTTATTGCAGGTGCTGCGTTCACGAAAGAAAGAGTTAACAGTATGTCAATTGGTTTTGATCTTTTTCCTTTTACACAACATCCCTCTCTTTATTCCAAGTTAAATCATAAGAAGCAGATAAACAAGGTAAAGGTAATTGTTTATTATAACCATTTACTTAAAGAGCTTTAGATCATGAAATGAGATTGTGTCTGTTGTGTTGAGGAACAGGAAGATAAATCCACTGATGGAATCCAGGCTGGTGGAATCCAGGCTGATGACTCTGATGAGACAGATGGAATGACTGCGCTGATGAAATAATGAAGGTGATGAATTTCCACTGAATGGGTGTTGATAGGAGGTGGAGGTGCACATTAAAGGAGGGAGAAAATAATAGAATTTATGAGACATATCGACACAATAGACAAACTGATGGTGTGTCTTTGTGCTGATGGATAAATGTAATCATCTGATGAGAGTAGGCAATATCTCCAAGAGCCATTATGTGTAAACACAGGAAGCACAGCAGAATAGTCGTCAGCACAATTTGTTAGGACTGTGTCCTCCCCCTGTCTGTGTGAGTTCCCTCCAGTTGATCTAGGTTCCTCCCACCATTCCAAAACATGAAATGAAGGTAAATTTGTGATATGTAATCATTCATAGGTATGAATGTGAACCTGTTCCTTATCTTCATATGGGATAGGCAACCACCCTAGAGCAGTTATACAAGAAGAAGAAGAATAAGGAGAAGAAGATTTTGATTTTTACAAAAACACTTTAATTTTACACAATTATTTTGCAATTTTACATAATATGAAAGTGCTAAAGTGCTTCAAAGTACAACTAGAACCAAGAAACTCCGTGACACCCCTGAATTAAAAATTTTCCGGTTTCTGAGTGTACAAAAGTTGAAATTGGACCTTGACCTAGTTTTCTCAAGGTCAAGGTCATCATCCCATTTTCATTCCCTTTGCTGCCCAATTAATGTGCTTTTTGTTTCATATTTCTATCTGCAACAGTTGTGAAGATATTTGGTGATTCCCGATTTTGTTCGGGTCAGCAGAAAGAAAGTGGGGGTAGTTCTTAAGACAAATGACATATTTGCTACTATGATGTGTTAAATAGAAAATTAAGTCTATTTGTGCTACATAGAAAAAGGCACTGCTCAATAATGACCTTAGAACAGCTTCTCTCAGTGAATAGTTAGCCAATTGTGTGCATGTTCTGCCTTATTGTGATCTGCATGAGAAGTACCAATGAGAAAAATGTGTGTTTCTCAGAGGAAAAAGATTGTCTCTCCCTGTTCTTGTCCCTTATCCACGCAAAGTAAAGATACAGCAAGTCATCTCAGGAGTTATTTTATTTTTATTTTTTTCATATACTCGATTAATCCCCGTAGGGAAATTAGTGGCCCACTCTAGTTAGTCAAATCAGATCAAATCACATGCATATGTTAGTGTGTACAGGCCCTGAACAAACAAAGACACGCAGGGGGCCCGTACGCATGCAGAAGGAGGTAGAGTGGCGGGCAGCTCCTGCTTGGTGCGCTCCAAATGAGCAACTTGTAAGGGGGATGGTGCCTTGCTCAAGGGTGCCTTGGCAGTGCTCCGTAGGTGAGCTGACACCTCCCACTGTCAGCTCACCTCCGGGTCACCTCCAGGAATCCAACCGCTGATCTCAGAATATTGGACGACCCGCTCTACCGCCGCTCTACCACTGAGCCACTGCCTACCCAATGGGATCATACAGAATTAATGGCATCATACAGAATAGTTGAGTTCTGGTGGAGTTGTGACTGGACACAGCAACGGAAGAGCTGATGATACAATAAAATTTTGACCAGAAAAAAATTTAAAATTGAAGTTTTCTCATAATTACAATATAAAGGTGTCTGGAGAGAGGGAAGTATGGGCGTCCCTTCTGAAACTGTTGCCCCCACGACCCGGCCCCATATAAGCTGTTGAAGATGGATAGATGGACAACATAAAGCTTTGGACTGCAACATAGGTTAAGTCAATGTAAAAATCCAAACTGTGGTATTCTAAATTAACATCTTTAGTTTTTTTTTGTGACTTCAAAGTAATATTATTATACAATTATTACATTATTATTAATATTATCATTATAATTATTACTATTATATTGTTCATAACAAGGCGTTATAGCTCTTGAAAGCATGGCCTTGTTTTGGTGTCACTTGAGTATGTTTCCCTTCCCTGCATTCTTTTGTAAAACAGGCTGTTAGACTTACAGAGACCACTACCGCATTGGAATGTTTAAATGCCACATTTGATTAGTGGATGAAGCAACCTGGCTTTGCAGAACAGGTTCTGTTTATCAAGTATAATTTAATTTGTGGCCAATAGCTATTATCTGGCCAACAATTTATCAGAGCAGAGAGCTCAAGCATTTTGTGGAGTAAAACCTTGGTGATCTTGAAAGCACATCTTCAAATATATCTGTGTCTGAAGCCAAGCAGCTGGTTTGTTCTCCTCTGTCACAAGTAAGTTGACGCTCCTTCCTCTGAATTCTTTATCCATGGGCTGTTTAATGTTAAACTCAACACTTCCCTGCTGGCATCCACTCACTGTTGACCCCTGTCTCTGTTGCGAATGCAGAATCTGAAAGATATCTTGTTTTGTGGTGAATGTAAATAGATTCATCACACTGTGAAACATCAACTGAATTCAGTTTAAAGTCATTTTAGAAATAACAGACCAGACTGATCAAGTCAAGAAAATCACCTCTATCAGGCAATACCCAGGATAAGAAAACACACAAAGAATGAAAGGACAAACAGTAATGGAGCAAAAGCAAACTCTATTTTTAAATGTTGGCTGCTCGTTCCAGGTCAAGGGGAAGATATGGTAGAGTGTGTAAAAGGAAAGTGCCAAAGGGAAAAGGAAAGGAGCTGTCTCTGGCTGTCCAAAGAGGGTAACAATCACTGATGAGATTTACTTAAGGTGGCTCCAGACTGTGGCAGGACATAGCTAAAAGCCAATGTAGGTTATATAAGGACATGACATTTTACATCCCAGAGGAATTTCATTACTTGCAGTGGATGTGAAGATAACAGTAGCAATAGAAATCTTTTTCTTGGTTAAAAGAGAGAGAGAGAGAGATTTTTGAAATCACATTTATTCATAAAATCGATATTACAAGATAGTCACGTTGACATAAAATCCAAGAGAGATTCACACAAACAGGAACTCACACTTCAAAAACACATTATATGAAATGTAAAGGCAAAATATTGAATTTTGCGAATTAAACCAAACACTGACTGAACACAAGTTCCTCACTTAACACGGAACATAAGGCACCTTTGACACACCATAAGTTTGTAAAATTGTATAAATCATTCATGGCTCTGAAATACTTAAAATTGATTCTGAATCTTGATTGACACATTCTTCTTAAAATGGCTTCTGCACTGCAATCAAACGAACCTTCAACCTTTTCCCTACTGCTTAAATAAATCGCCATCTTTGCTTGGCCCAGAAGAAAATTTAGAATATGCCCATTTATTTATTTTTTTTCTACGTTTCAAAACCATAATGTACACCTGCCTGTCGAAAACACGACCGAATGACAGAAAGATACACTCCAAAAAATGGAGCACATTGTCGAGTCGTCGACAGTCTGGGAAACAGTGAAAAACAGTATCTCTGTCAGAACAGAATGGACAGTTCTCCAACATATTTGGATTCAAAACAGCAATAAGAGAGAGAGAGAGAGAGAGAGAGAGAGAGAGAGAGAGAGAGAGAGAGAGAGAGAGAGAGAGAGAGAGAGAGAGAGAGAGAGAGAGAGAGAGAGAGACTCCTTCCAAGTCAAGATTTTCAGCCCCGCACTGCTGTAAAGGTCATTCACAATCAGACACTGCATACTTACCAAGCCACCTGACCCTTCCAATCAACCAGCAGCCATGGGCTTGTTTCACAGAGGGTCACACAGTTGAGGTAGGATGTGTGAAATCAGCTGAAAGAGACCAACCCCTCAGCCATGTCAGACCCATTTTAACCTTTTTGATGAAGTGTGTTTCTGCAAAGAAAAAGCTTGGAATCCTCCAAAACAGATCATTTGAAGTACTGTATTCTGATATCATAAACATTTCTCACAGCACTACAATATTGCATTTTAACATGGATGAATAAACATTTTTTGTTTTTGTTTTGTAATGTAAACAATAAACAGTGCTGAATTATGAGTGCTATGTCAATTCATAAATGTGTCTTTTCATCAAATCATGGTAAAAATATGATCCATGTCATTAGCAATGTCCATTAAATGTCAGTAATGATCTTAATTTTTTGTCACAAAACTGACACTACCCACCTGCAGCTGTAAATTGTTAATGCATAGGAACTGGATCAGTATTTTTTTTTTTTTTTATGTTTGTGTTCAAGTTCCTCCAGAGGGTGTATGATCACTGGAGGAGAAAAGTAACCGATCGCCAGCCATCATGTCCTGAAAAATGCAGTGAGCCGGACTGTGAGCAGGCCTGTCATGTTACTGTAGGCAGTGACGACATGATGTGTGCATCTGAAGTGACAGCAGGCTAAAGCAAATAGATCTGCAGTCTGACACTGACGGAACTCTTTTGCTGAGGGTATTTGGTTCATTCAGAGATGTATTTGCTCCCTAAATGTTTGTATGACAGTGTCTGTCCCTAAAGTTTGGAAAATAAACTTTGGAAAATTGGTTGTGGCACCACTGTTTTGGCATTTCATTCGACATTTTTCTGCTCACCTATATTTATTCTGTATTTTGATGAGTCAGTGTGAGTAACTGTTGGGCAGGAGACACAGCGGCAGAAATGTCATTGAGAACCAAGTCGTATAAAACAATTTCATTAGAAAGACTAGTCACGTTTTCCCCAAAACTCTAGAGGTAGTCTTGCTTTGTGTCCCGTACTACAAATGTGAAAGAGAAAAATGCGCAAAACGATTTGCTTACTTTTTACTTACTTGGGTCAGTGTTTGTTTGACCTAAAGGCTTTGACTTGGATAATTTGTAAAACCTCTCCATTTCAGCCCACATCTCCACTTCTGAAAACCTTTCAACTCTGCTCTAATCAACATGTTGTTGGTGCTCAGAAGCTGTTGTGACCTTTATTTATACATAAATTATTTTTCTTTGACACTTTCAATTTCTGGGTCATTTCAGGAATTCATTTGAGATAAAATGAGGAGCTATGATGCTTCTTCTCCAGTAAAAGTATTTTGAGTCCAAACACACTGATGTTTTTGTATAATCAGGTGGGGGGAAGATCTGTAGAAAAAAAATTACTCTTAATACGACTGCGTGTGTGGATTTGATCAATATGCGGATTACCAAATCTTATCACTCCATCTGTTCTACATAAATTTGTCTTAGTATGTAACTGCTCAAAAATAAAAATATGTAAACATATGAGGCAAAATCACAAGAAAGAGTTGCAGTTAAAAAAAGTTTAGGATGCTTTGAAAGTGTCATTCACATTCTTCTTGTTCTTTTCCTTTCGGCTTTTCCCTTCAGGGGTCACCACAGCGAATCAATTGCCTCCATCTAACCCTGTCCTTTGCATCCTCTTCTCTCACACCAACTACCTTCATGTCCTCTTTCACTACATCCATAAACCTCCTCTTTGGTCTACCTTTGGGCCTCCTGTCTGGCAGTTCAACACTCAGCATCCTTCTACCAATATATTCACTATCTCTCCTCTGGACATATCCAAACCATCTCAGTCTGGCCTCTCTGACTTTATCTCCAACACCTCTAACATGTGCTGTCCCTCTGATGTACTCATTCCTGATCCTATCCTTCCTGGTCACTCCCAAAGAGAACCTCAGAATCTTCATCTCTGCTACCTCCAGCTCTGTCTCCTGTCTTTTCCTCAGTGACACTGTCTCTAGACCAAACAACATTGGTGGTCTCACCACAGTTTTGTACACCTTTCCTTTCATTTTAGCTGAAACTCTTCTATCACACATCACACCTGACAGTTTTTCTCCACCCGTTCCATCCTGCCTGTACACGTTTCTTCACCTCTTTTCCACACTCTCCTTTACTCTGGACTGTTGACCTCTAAGTATTCAAATCATCCACCTTCTTGCTCTCTTCTCCCTGTAACCTCACTCTTCCACTTGGGTCTCTCTCATTCACACACATGTACTCTGTCTTACTGCGGCTAACCTTCATTCCTCTTCATTCTAGTAATAACGTCCACCTCTCTAGCTTCTCCTCCACCTGTCCTCTGTTCTCACTACATATCGCAATGTCACCTGCAAACATCATAGTCCATGGAGATTCCTGTCTAACCTCGTCTGTCAGCCTGTCCATCACCATAGCAAACAAGAAGGGGCTCAGAGCTGATCCCTGATGCGGTCCCACCTCCACCTTGAACTCCTCTGTCACACCTATAGCACACCTCACTCGTACAGTCCTCATACACGTCATGGACCACTCTAACATGCTTCTCTGCCTCTCCAGACTTCCTCATAGAGTACCACAGTTCCTCTCTGGGTACCCTGTCATAAGCTTTCTCCAGATTTACAAAAACACAATGCAGCTCCCTCTGGCCTTCTCTATACTTCTGTATCAACATCCTCAAAGCAAATGCTGCATCTGTAGTATTCTTTTTTTGGGCTTGAAACCATACTGCTGCTCACAAATGCTTACTTTTGCCCTTAGTATAGCTTCAACTACTCTTTCTCATAACTTCATTGTATGGCTCATCAGCTTTATTCCTCTGTAGTTGCCACAACTCTGCACATCTCCCTTGTTTCTTAAGAATGATCACCACTACACTTCTCCTCCATTCCTCAGGCATCTTCTCACTATCTAAGATTCTGCTGAACAACCCAGTCAGAAACTCCCCACCTCTCCTAGACACTTCTATACCTTCACAGGTATATCATCAGGACCGAGTGCCTTTCCACTCTTCATCCTCTTCAATGCCCTCCTCTCTTCATCCTGACTAATCTTTGCTACTTCCTGGTCCACAACAGCCACCTCTTCTAGTCTTTGTTCTCTCTCTCATTTTCCTCATTCATCAACTCTTCAAAGTATTCTTTCCATCTTCCCTTCACACTATTGGCACCTGTCAATACACTTCCATCCCTATCCTTAATCTCCTTAACCTGCTGCATGTCCTTTCCATATCTGTCTCTCTGTCTTGTCAAACTGTATAGATCAGTCTCTCCCTCCTTACTGTCCAACTTAGCATACAAGTCATCATAAGCCCATTGTTTGGCCTTTTCTACCTCTACTTTCATCTTACGCTGCATCTCCCTGTGCTCCTGTCTACTCTCCTCATTCCTCTCAGTGTTCCACTTCTTCTTCGCTAACTTCTTTCTCTGTATACAGTCCTGTATCTCCTCATTCCACCACCAATTCTCCTTATCTACTTTCCTTCCAGATGACACGCCATCTGGAAGCACCGTCTGACCACCCAGACCATGTCTTAACTCCTTCCTGAAAGTCATGAAACACTCTTCCTTTTTAAGCTTCCACCATTTTGTCCTCTGCTCTGCTTTTGCTCTCTTCATAATCCTCAACACCAGAGTCGTCCTACACACCACCATCCTATTTTGGCTACACTCTCGCCTACCACTACTCTGCAGTCACTGATCTCCTTCAGATTACACTGTCTTCACAAGATGTACTCTACCTGTGTGCTACTACCTCCACTCTTATAGGTCATCCTATGTTCCTGCCTCTTCTTTAAGAAAGTATTCACTATAGCTGTTTCGATCATTTTTGCAAAGTAGACCACCATCTATCCCTCTGCATTCCTCTCCTGGACACCATACCTGCCCATCACCTCCTCATCACCTGTTTCCTGCACCAACATGTCCATTGAAGTCTGCACCAATGACAACTCTCTCACTTCTAGGTATGCTCTGCATCACTTCATCAAAGTCCAGCCAGAATTTCTCCTTTTCCTCCAGCTCACATCCTACCTGTGAAGCATACCCACTGACAACATTGAATGCCACAACTTTGATTTCTGGCTTCAGACTCATCACTATATCTGACACTCTTTTTACCTCCAGGACATTCCTGACAAACTCCTCCTTCAAGATAACTCCTACTCCATTTCTCTTCCTATCTACACCATGATAGAACAACTTGAACCCTGCTCCTAAACTTCTAACCTTGCTACTTTTCCATCTGGTCTCCTGGACACACAGTATGTCTACCTTCCTCCTCTGCAACATGTTAACCAATTCTCTACCTTTTCCTGTCATAATTCCAACATTCAACATCCCTACTGTCAGTCCTATATTCTTAGCTTTCCTCTTCTTTCTCTTTCTACGAACACATTTTCCTCCTATGAACACATTCTCCTTGTTCGACCAACAGTAGTCCAATTTCCACTGGCACCCTGTAGGTGAAAAGCACTGATGGCGGTTGTTGTTAACCCGAACTTTGACCGATCTGGTATGGAAGTCAGATTTTATTTGCACGTTTGATTTGACGAAAATTTTACGTCAAATGCCCATCCTGACACAACCCTCTGTATTTACCCGGGCTTGGGACAGGCACAATAAGACACTGGCTTGTGCCCTCTTGCGGCTACTTTCGTAGTGACAGCAATTGTGGATATTAATTGTCCTGATTGTCCTAATTGTCCTACAAAAAAGAAAAATATCACTATAACTCAAACACAACTGGTCAGTTTTAATTATAGTCAAATGTAATTTCATTTTTACATTTTGCAACTCTGGGCGGCGCTGTGGGTATTTCTGTCACCTCACAGCAAGGCAATTCCGGGTTCGAGTCCCACTCTGTGGAGTTTGCATGTTCTCCCCGTGTCTGCATAAGTTTTCTCATGGTTCTCCGGCTTTATCCCACCTCCAAAAACATGCACTATTGTCACAAATTGCCAGTAGGTGTGAGTGTGTGCATGCATGTTTATCTGTCTATATGTGGCTCTGCTGTACACTGGCCTGGAGTGTACACTGCTTCATGCCCCAGTCTGTTGGGATAGGCTCCAGCAGACTTAGGAAACAATAAGAAACAATAAGAGCAATAAAAATGACACATAATAAAATTAAATATAAGTACATGTCATTTTAAAGTAATTTGCAATTATATGTCAGTTTTCAAAAAAATACATGGAAAAATAATAATCAAGTTAACGTCATTTTACTCAGCTTAATGTCCATCCATCACAAGTATTGGATTCTTAAAATCACTAGAAAACCATCAAAAGTGCAAAATATCATGGTGCTGTACAATGAATCAGAATAAAACCATAATCATATTAAAATATGTAGGTATAGTTTCTATATCTACCATTAAGCATCATTCATAATTTACACGTTTGTTTTTAATTTAGAATACTGTACGGTAAGACGTTGCTCCTTACAGTTTAGTCCTTGAGGAGAAAAAGAAAAAAACACTTAAATGAATTGTCAATCCAGTTTTTCAAGTGCATCCAAATACAACAGTCAGAGTCAGCTCTTGGTGTTAACAATCCACTGTACTGTACTGTAGCATGTAGCTTGTAGCTTACCTTTAGAGAGAAGAAAGATGTGGACGAGGGGAAAACTAGTGACAGACTTAGAGGCAGAGTTATCACCAGAGATGGTCACCATGATCGCTGTATTCACTAGTCTTTTTTTTTTTTTCATTCATCTTCAGCCGCTTCATCTGCTGTAGCGGGTTGCAAGGAGCTGGAGCCTATCTCAGCTGACTAGGGGCGTGAGGCGGGAGAAACTCTGGGCACGATACCAGTGCACTGCCGAGCCACACAGAGACACAGACAAACAGGCACACACACACACACTCACACCTACAGGGAATTTGGAGGGCGAATTTAACCGAAGCGCATGATTTTGGCGGTGGGAGAAAGCACAAAGAACACAGAGAAAACCCACACAGACACGGGGAGAACATGCAAACTCTGCACAAAGCGGGACGCAAACCCAGAACCACTTTGCTGTGCGGCGACAAGTCTACCAACTGCGCCACCGTGCCGCCCACTGAACAGAAAAGAATCCAAGGTGTGATGTCTGAGGCTCTGAGATGTTCACAGAGACAACAACATACAAGAACAAAAAGGGAGACGAGTGTTGGAGATGTTCCAACACAACAGTGCGGTTTGATGGGAGTTGTGGCAGAAAGGGGAACTGCCGTACAATAGTTTTAATATGGTGACACGCGTTTATTCATATCTCAAAGTGTTAGAAAGTCAAATATTTGTATGTGGAGGACTAACTGTAGTTAAATTGTGAATTTTCAAACTTAAATTATTGATGCCTTGGAGCGTTATTGCAGAGCCCGGCAAAATGACAAAACAAAAGAAAGTGGACAAAATGATGGACTATGATAGCAGACAACCAGATGACAATAATTTGAATTTTCAGAAACAAGACAAGGATGAGTTCTTCATACACTACATAATTGTCACTACATGATCACCACCACAATGTTTCTTAAATTGAGAGCTATGTTTCCTGTTGTTATGGTGCCATTTGTGGATCATGATGCTATTTCAAGGGCCGACCAGTCAGGCTAACTACAGGCTGTCAAATGCCTCGTGTGATCTTCTTCCTCTTCTCTGTGCGTTGGAGTCCTGCAGGTGTTGAAAACTCTGGATTATAGTCTTCAGTGACAATTTCTTTATATTTTGAGATTTCAGTTGAAATTTCTTGTGTGTATGAGCTAAATTTTTTTAGCTGAGCTAAAAATAATTTGTAGTCAGATTGTTGGATTTTTTATTTTAACTTAAATCTACTCTGCTTTAGTTTTTTCTTTTCATTTTCTTCATAGTCTTTTCCTCAGTAACATTCAGTTCTCAGTGCTACTGTAACTAATATTTACCTTATCTAAGAAGTGTTTTGATACTATCTAGGAATCCACTTACGTAAGTTTATTTCTCTAAAATTATCCAATGGTATTTGACAGATTTGTTTGACTGCTGGTCAGAGTATGTCATCCATCAAATTTGTGTTGAGGTACTACAGGTCCCTCAATGCATTTCCATTCCTGTAGCAGGTTGGACGGTTTATGACAAAAAATAAATAAAAATATATAAAAAAAACAAAACAAAACAAACTAAGGCAGGCTTATGTATGGTTGCATCAGTTATTTAGAGCTTGAAAAATGACAAGACTAAAAAAGTGTCCCAGTTGAGATGTGGTACCACTGGGAATGACTAAACCTAATGCCAATTTTGGACCACTTTTGAAAATTGGCAGTTTGTATCATTATCTTTTTGACAGTCTTACCTGAAAAAAAGATGGTAACATTAAGATGAGGTATAACATATCGGACTACTGTCTTCTCTATTCTGAAACATCCACATAATACAATGTCTGCAAGTAATAGGACAGGACATAGAAGATTACTGTGCCAGTGGGAACAATGCACCACCTAACGCTCATGTGATCTCGAGGGGAAGAAGGTGTAAACACAACAAGAATTGACGTGGTGCAGCAGCTTGTTTTAGTGATGCTTTATGGTGACAAAAAAAACAAGAAACTAAATGAGCCAACTGAGAAAGTGCCTGGGGAGACACCATTGTCTATTCTTTAGTGAGACCATTTCTGTAGCACACTAGCTAATGTTACCCTCAAGGGATAGAGTGGTTTCTGTTTCTTGGTAGCACCACTGCCTTCTCCAGAATGAAGACAGTAAGGTAAAATCTTTCATTCATTGTCTAATGGAAATAACTAATCCAATGAATGTCTGTCTCTTTGTTGATCTTAAATAAAAACCATTGCCACCTGCTGTGAAAGAATACCACAGTGAGACTAATTCCAATAGAACAGTCAATGAAGCAATGCTGTAGTTCAAGAGTGGAGGAGCCGCAGAGCGCCAGTCAACCTCTCAGTGTTGATTTCTGTTTTAAGCTTTATTTTTCTGCTGCTTGTTGCAACCGTATGCATTGTGTGTATGTTATGTTGGATACAGTACAAAAATAGCTAGTGCAAAGAGAGTCCCTGAACCTCAACAACAAAATATTTAAAACTACTACTGTAGTACTCCATATACAGTAGTTAAGCACTGTCATGAAGCTTCCATTACAAGAAATACTGTATGATTACAGTGGGGCATATAAATAAATAAACATATTGTGGGTTGACCCACAGGTTGACCTATGACAGCATTATAGGAGATATTGCATTTCACCTTTGTGTTATTGCCGTAAAATTATACAGTATGGTGGTAGAGTGATAAAATGCAGCAACTGGGGGACTAATATTACTTTCTTCTTAGTAATCTGGAGGTCAGTTGCCAAATATGTATTCAGATAAATCACTTGATGTGTAGAATGCAAAGTCAGAATGTCCTGCAAAAAATGGGACGTTATTTGAAGAAATTGTTGACAGCTTACTTAAAAATTCCCTGCAACAGACAAGCATCACTAGACTAGTGTTGCAGAGGACACAATAAAACCAAACTGACCTTTTGCAAGATAATTTACAACCCTGGAGGTAGAGCTGAACACCATGCAAGCCAGGAGCATGCTTCAGTAGTTGAAGACTCTTAACATTCTTTATCTCTTGAATTTAAAATACTTGGGTCAGGAAAATGATGTAATAGTGAGGTACGTATGTCATGGAGAGATCCTTTATTATTTCCCTTAACCCTTAAAGATTTTATTAGTCAGTAGTGACTGCGGCAATTTCAAGATGTTAACTTGTTAACGCAATCTGTTGGCCTCGTTTCAAAGTTGGTGTAAAACCTCATCATCTGGCATTCTTTATGGTTAAAACAAGTCCAATTGTTTTCACTGCAGCTTGTACACTTTTGATTGGTTTCTTGTTAAATTGTTGTTCCATTATGCAGAGTTTATTTTACCACAAGAACATAGTACATCCCTGTGATACGCTTAAAAAAATGTGTGCATCCCAACAGGACGTTTACGCATCCCAAAAGTAATAACAGAATATACGGTAGAAGCCGTACATAAGGATTGAGTTTTATCAATAGTACAATATAAAAACTAACAAATTATTAATGTTATTGATTTTATGAATAACTATGTCATAAATATTTAAGTAAAAAGAAAAAAACGTGTAAAATTATGTATTAGATTTATCAAAATGTTAAAGCTTGGTAGTCATTAAAAAAAACAGTTTTAGAAATAAAGAAAGATGTGATACAGTTTTTTTTTTCACTTCTACTTTTCACTCAATATTTTTCCTTGCTTTAATTCATATATTCTCATGTGGACAGGAGAAGCTGAAAAAGCCTTCTCCACATAAATTTCAGTAATATCTGTCAGTAATATCTGTCTCTTTTTCTTCATTAACTTTTAATTGCTTTTATTCAAGAAAGCAGTCATTGTCACTTGGTTTTGCCCAACTTAACGCATCTTTTTCTTAGGCATGGTGATAATCAATCAATAAATCAATCAATCAACTTTTATTTGTATAGCGCTTAATCACATCAGCAGACTTTTCAAAGTGATTTAACAGACAGAGAAACCCAACACATAATAGCAATTTCTGGGCTTGAAATTTAAGTGGAGTAACGAAAAATTGTGAATAATTTTGTTGAATGAAGGTGGATTTTTTCCCAATTTTATATCATGGAACAAGGTAGCATCAATTTTTTTTATTTTGAGCATTTAAAGCTTGCGTCCCAGGGCCGCACGTTGTCTGATGATCGTGTGTCCCTGTCAAAAAATGTGCATCAAAAACACCGATTATGTCTTGAAAATGTAGTAGATGAAAAGTAGATATTGGGGTAAAACGTGATTTTTCTATAATTACACTGTGCTTTTATACAGCAGAACCATGGTTTTCATGTTTAGCCTGAGGTCATTCATTCACACACATGTACTCTGTCTTACTGCGGCTAACCTTCATCCCTCTCCTTTCCAGGACAAACCTCCACCTCTCTAGCTTCTCCTCCACCTCTTCCCTACTCTCACTGCAGATCACAATGTCATCTGCAAACATCATAGTCCATGGAGATTCCTGTCTAACCTCGTCTGTCAGCCTGTCCATCACCATAGCGAACAAGAAGGGGCTCAGAGCTGATCCCTGATGCAGTCCCACCTCCACCTTGAACTCCTCTGTCACACCTACAGCACACCTCACCACTGTCTTACAGTCCTCATACATGTCCTGCACCGCTCTAACATACTTCTCTGCCACTCCAGACTTCCTCATACAATACCACAGTTCCTCTCTGGGCACCCTGTCATAAGCTTTCTCCAGATCTACAAAAACACAATGCAGCTCCCTCTGGCCTTCTCTGTACTTCTCTATCAACATCCTCAAAGCAAATACTGCATCTGTAGTACTCTTTTTTGGCATGAAACCATACTGCTGCTCACAAATGCTCACTTCTGCCCTTAGTCTAGCTTCCACTACTCTTTCCCATAACTTCATTGTATGGCTCATCAGCTTTATTCCTCTGTAGTTGCCACAACTCTGCACATCTCCCTTGTTCTTAAAAATGGGCACCAGCACACTTCTCCTCCACTCCTCAGGCATCTTCTCACTATCTAAGATCATGTTGAACAACCCAGTCAGAAACTCTACTGCCACCTCTCCTAGACACTTCCAAACCTCTACAGGTATCATCAGGACCGACTGCCTTTCCACTCTTCATCCTCTTCAGTGCTCTCCTCACTTCATCCTGGCTAATCTTTGCTACATCCTGGTCCACAACAGTCACCTCTTCTAGTCTTTGTTCTCTCTCATTTTCCACGTTCATCAACTCCTCAAAGTACTCTTTCCATCTTCCCATCACACTGCTGGCACCTGTCAATAGACTTCCATCCCTATCCTTAATCACCCTAATCTGCTGCACGTCCTTCCCATCTCTATCTCTCTGTCTTGCCAGCCTGTATAGATCAGTCTCTCCCCTCCTTACTGTCCAATCTAGCATACAAGTCATCATAAGCTTCTTGTTTGGCCTTTGCTACCTCTACCTTCACCTTACGCTGTATCTCCCTGTACTCCTGTCTACTCTCCTCAGTCCTCTCAGTGTCCCACTTCTTCTTAGCTAACCTCTTTCTTTGTATACACTCCTGTACCTCCTCATTCCACCACCAAGTCTCCTTATCTACTTTCCTTCCAGATGACACACCAAATACTCTCCTACCTGTCTCCCTGATCACATTAGCTGTAGTTGTCCAGTCATCTGGAAGCACCTCCTGACCACCCAGAGCCTGTCTTAACTCCTTCCTAAAGGTCATGCAACACTCTTCCTTTTTAGCTTCCACCATTTCGTCTTCTGCTCTGTCTTTGTCCTCTTCATCTTCCTCACCACCAGAGTCATCCTACACACCACCATTCTATGCTGTTTGGCTACACTCTCGCCTACCACTACTTTGCAGTCACTGATCTCCTTCAGGTTACATCGTCTACACAAGATGTAGTCTACCTGTGTGCTCCTACCACCACTCTTATAGGTCACCCTATGTTCCTGCCTCTCTTCTGGAAGAAAGTATTCACTACAGCCATTTCCATCCTTTTTGCAAAGTCAACTACCATCTGTCCTTCTGCGTTCCTCTCCTGGATACCAAACCTGCCCATCACTTCCTCATCACCTCTGTTACCTGCACCAACATGTCCATTGAAGTCTGCACCGATGACAACTCTCTCACTTCTAGGTATGCTCTGCATCACTTCATCAAAGTCCAACCAGAATTTCTCCTTCTCCTCCAGCTCACATCCTACCTGTGGGGCATACCCACTAACAACATTGAACATCACACCTTCTATTTCTAGCTTCAGACTCATCACTCTATCCGACACTCTTTTTACCTCCAGGACATTCCTAACAAACTCCTCCTTCAAGATAACTCCTACTTGGTTAATTTTTTCATTCCTTCAAGAACAGAGTGTTCTATATAATACATCATACTAATGGCCTAACGGTGTATAACTTCCCAAATTTTATTTGTTGTGTGATGATACAGCTTAAATTCTCCATCCTCTCTGTAAACAAATCAAATTATATTGTATACATTCAGACAAACAAGGCATCAAAAAACCCATCTTTAGATGTTTATTTCTGATATCATCATCAAAATTTTTACAAAACATTTTCTGACAATAGTATACTCAAAGAAGAGCCATATTTTTGCGCTTGGACCATGTCTCCACAAAAATGCTTTAGGTTTTGAATACAGTAAAAAGAACCAAAATCCAAATCAGAAAAACAAACAAACGAAAAATCAACAACAAACCAACAACCATAAGAAAACAATGTAGCGCATATTTACACCCTACAGAAATTGATGCTCTCTGCAGGAAATGAATGAGAGGGAGACAGTGGGGATCCCCTGTTTTATATGGAAAGTCTTCAGAAGCAGCAATTTGATATGCGCCTGCTAGAAAACGACAAAGTCTGATACTGCTGTCTAGCGGATTAACTCTGTTCTCTTTTACTCACGGCATTTTTGAGTCTGTTGCAGGAGAAGAATGCACGCCATTTAAATGAAAACGTTCCTTTCTTCAATGTTCACATTCAGTCCAATTAGGGGTGTAAACGAGCTTTGTCAGACAAACGGAAAAGTGTGTTTCGTTGACAGAGGTTAATGATCGTGCCTCTCCTTTCTGTGTCCCCCTCTGACATGAGAAATGGCAGAAAAACAGAGCCGGGACAATGCCGGTCAGAGGTTAAAGACTTCCTGCTAATGTGAAACAGCATGGTACAATAACAATCAATGGCCTGCACATCAGTAATGGTGATGTTGGTTCAGTGGAGGTAGAGGAAAAGGTACTGCTATAGTTTCACACAGATACAGGCCATTTGAGTACATGCAGGGTAACAAAGTCACTAGCAAAGCTTCCATTCTGTCTTCATATCTTACCTGACAAAAATCATTGTCATCAATTTAGAAATTTGTTAACACATATTAATGACACTGACAGAAACAGAAAGTCTAATTTGAAGCCTTAAAGCAGCTGATGGGAGGATTTTTTTTTCTTTTTTTTTTCACTTTTTTTGCTGCCTATCTGTGAGAATTCCCACTGATCCTCTGGAGTCATGACTGCGCTTTATGGGTATGCCCCAGCGCTGCCTGCGGGTAATACACAGATGTATGGCAGAGGAAGAAAAGCTGGAGCTACACGTCTGGATTGAAATTCATTTTTCAAATCTATTTATCGGGTAATAGATTAGAACCTACTGATCTGCAGATTGCCTCAGGTGAACTGGATTGGATTGGAGCATCAGAAGCCAGAGTACTTTATTTTCACTGATCATTACATGTGCACTGTTTATGTATTTAGGTATTCTTCACTACTTAATATGAATTTATGCATGCTTGCTCAGCAATTTAGTGCTGACAAGTTGAAATGCTTAGGATAAATTATAAAAAGTGATAAATGGATGATATTCTATTTAAAATAAAGTGGCATGGTTTACCTTTGCAAGTGAGCATGCATTGCACGGACAGTTCGGCATATGCTAATGGTTTTCGAATACCTGCAGTTTCTTTCAGTGCGTGTTATAGTTAACTAGAAAGTACTCGTGTCTGAGTTTTATGTCTTATTGAAACATGTCTGGAGTGGTTGGTGTCATGTCTTGCAGTGGAAATAAAGTTAACTAGGACATTCAGAAACACCACAAAGCTTTCATTGTAACAGAATAAAATGCCCTTGTCCCTCTATATCCTCCTTAATGTACAGCATCCTTGGCTCTCCCTTCCTGTCTCCTCTACTCTCCTCCATCCCCAGAGATTTGCATGTAGATTTTTCTCTGTGCATTAACACAATATGTGAAACTTTTCATCACAATTATTCAGACCTTTATTCACCCCCCACCCGAAGCCAAAACAGAATGAAAGAAATGAAGAAAAGAAAGAGAAATGTTCCCATTGGGGATTTGAGCTCTAACTCAAAGAATGAAGGAGGGTGGGGAGCGCGAGGTGCTCAACGCCATAAACAAATAGTGCAGAAAAAAAACAAACCCTCTTGGCATTGTAGACTAGTACAGACGGTCGTGGACTTGAGCTCAAACACGCATCATTAGCATGAAGGGCCTATGCTTCCAGCCCTCTGATGGCAAAAGAAATGGACAAAAGGCTAAATAATTGCTGGCAGCAGGATTCAGGGATTCCACCGAACATATCAGATTTTATCAGGGTTTCATGATTAATCACTATTTAATAGTTGATTTGAACGTAGTAAGATTTATTTTATTAGCATTCCCTAATTACAGAGAAAGGGGAGATTAGCTTTGATTATTGTGTTTAGACTGAAATGAACCATTATCACAGTTGTGAAAACTGATGTGATTACTGCACATGAGGTACTAAGATTTAGTAGGAGAATAAATTGAATTCTCTTCCTGAATGGCCAACGCAAGCCTATTTTACTCCTTAAATGTTTATATAATTCCAGGGAATCCTACCTGGGTGGGACAAAGGCAGGAATGGGTCAGCAAACAAGTTCCTTTTAAAAATCATGAAGTTGTCCATTACACGTGCTGCTGGTTTTAGGGCACACCAGATGGGATATATCTCCCATAGTGTTTGTCTCTGGTTCAGTACCCTTCACTAACTGGGCACACTTTCCCATAATATCAGCATGCGGACAGAAATAGAACATCATTAAACAGTTTCACCCCAGTCACCGAGAGGCAGACATGAAATTCAGGCCAAAGAGTTAGCAGGGATGATATAGAGCAAGGCAAGACAATACATGGATAGAACGGAGAGAGACCTCCCATTATAAAGACATTGGCACAGCTGCTATTACAAAGTAAACTCCACCAGCACTATTAAGCAACCGCACTGAGCAAATCAACTGATTCTTATGCATTGTCCTGTACATGAAGGGGAGGAAACTCCCTTCTTAGTCTTGAAACCATGAAGACTTTTGTGTCACTTATTTTTGGGGGTTGGTTTTTTTGGTAAAACATGAAACAAAATAATGGCACATCCAAAAGATCATCTTCCACAAATTAAACTCTCATTATAAAGAATAGCCCACTTGTTCATAAGTAGACACATGGTGGAGAGTTGATGGATAGTTTTGATATACTTAAACAATACAAGTGTATTGGGATGTAAGTTATGTAATGCTGCATGGCCACCCTAAAAATAAAATGTTTCAAGTCAGACAGAAAATATTGATCTCTGTGAGGTCTGACGCTTGGACTGCATCAAAGTGACATGATTTCCAATTTTTTCATTCTTCGTGTAGAATATTTGGGTTTGAGAAATAAACCTCTAAGATAATGTGTTATGGAACAACAGTGATGAGAGCAGATAGAAAAATATTTATCATTGAAACAACAGGAACATCTCAGTAGGAACCTTCTCAGGCCAGGGTTTCAACTGGAAACTGAATAAGGCTCCTCCATTCACAAGCAGTTTGTGTTTCAGAAAAAGTTCATACATTTTTTTAAACTTTAAAGATTCACTATTTACATGATAAATAAGTTCCATTCGATTTTGTCCTTTGATTAGTCTCATAGATTTTCTTGACATCATCTTTGAACGCCTCAAAAACTGTCTTATTCTCTGAAACAAAGCAACAAAATTAAATTACAAAAAAACAAAAACAAAATAAAAATAAAAAAAACCTTTATCTTATGTTGATGATATATACCCATTTTAATAGGATATTTTGGCCCCTTAAAGTTTCATCTGTTAATCAATCTATTGCACCATCAGAGAACCGACTGTTAGTCCCGAGAGTAGGACCGCTGGCAAACAGTGCTTGTTGGCTGCATATCTTCGATTATGCCAGAGATGATACTTGAAAGACCATCAAGAGCCATATCTGAAATCCTCATCATCTCCATGAGTCATTGTGTAACGGCACTTGACCAAAGGGTTACAGAACGCGATAATCCCACGCTGTGGACAGGTTTCCTGGAGGAAAAAGGAGATGTCAGGAAATATTCCCAGTATGGCCTAGGGGTTCACACACAGGTCAAAGAGAAGTCAACGTGCTGCTTCATCACAACCCCAGTAAGCACTGTTCTCTTGGAGAGAGAACGTAACAGACGGCCAGAGCTTTGCCAACCCAGCAAGAAGGTGCTCTCCCATTTGTCCAGCATGAAAGTCAAACATTTACTCGACAGTGTTTCAAATGAATATTTGGGGCAGTGTGAGCGGTCTGACCTTCAGTAAAATGGACCTTTTTTTTTTTAAATAAAAAAAAAGTATATTTACATTTCTTTGCATTAAAATGTACTTACTATTTAAGCCTATGAATTCTCCATGGTTACCTCTTTAAAGCACAGGGAATCTTTAAGCTGGGGCAAAGATCGGCCATTCTATTGTGATCAGTGAATGTGCAGGCTTGTGAAACCTATGGAATGATACCATAACATGTCTAATGTATTTATGTGTGTTATTGTTAATTATGAAAGTGATGGATAAGAATCGAAAAGACAGGAGGATGAGGGAATACATCAGTACGATAAATCCTATTTTCAGGTTGGCAACTGCATATGTGTGTATTGCACAATTACTTTGCTCATCTGTAATGACAAGCAAAGCTCTTCTGAAAAGACCGGGTGATTTGGTTGACTGTGTATGTGTGTGGTTAGCACACCAACAGGTAATTTAAGAATGCCTTCAGCTAAAGCACCTTGTGTGCATCAAAAGAAAAAAAAAAAATCTGTACAGGACTATCTCTTTGGTTTGACATGCACATTAATGGAATTCAGCAAGAGACCTCACTTCTAAAGAAAAAAAAAAAACAAAACATTCTCACTTCACAAAATAATGACATGGATTTGCTTTTGTTAATGTCGACAGACAAGATATTCTGTCAGAGTAAGAATCGCCCTCCTCTACACCGTCATCTATTATTTGTTACTAACATCACTGTATGTGAAAAGTTGTGGTTGTTTCATTGTCCCTTTCACTCCTGTCACAAATGAACTACTGTTATGCTGTGACCAGATATTATGATATGGCTAAAGACTGGATTATGAATCAAGATAATCATTTTTATCATGTGCTGGATTAAATCCCATGATTTCAGTGTAACAAGCTTTCTATGAGGTGCTTTTCGAAAAAGAAATAAAAATGATCTATATGGATGTCTCTCCTCAACTGTATACTGGTGAGACTGTGTTTTTCCGTTGTGTAGGTCCTGTGGGCAGAATTAGAAAATGCTGTCCTCTAGTTCCCACACGTGTGTCCTGAAAACAAGGCCCCACTGAGTAAACCGGCTCGCCTGCCCCTTCATTCGAATGTCATGGTGAATCTGAGGCCCTTTTCCTACTTCCAACAAAGAAGCCTGGCCTGCTAGCGTCCAAATTTGAGTGTGCCTGTGCGCTCAGCAGGAAGAAAAGGACCGCTGCTGGGACCTTCAGTGGGTGGTCTGAGGGGTGGTGGAGGAGAGCGAGGCCCTGGCACAGGGGCACCTATGCTGTTGGTTGTGGGCACGGCAGGCAGCGCAACTGTCTGTATAGTGCCCCTATCGCATGGCCCCAGGTCCTCCAGACCCTCCAGACCCTGTGGGGGCCCCTCATAGCCCATGTTGAGCCGCAGGGGCTGATGGGCCTGGCAGTAGTCTACAATTGGCTGTTCATAGCGGTAGAAGGTCAGCGCACCCAACTGGTGGGGGACCTGTTCAGAGCAAACAGAGCAAGGAGAATGTAATGGAGAGGGTAACGTTGGGATACATACATGGGGAGGTTGTGGTGGGGAGTGATGAGAATACAGAGAAGACAAGAGGGAACAAAAGGAGACAACCAGAAAATATATTAGTGATACAAACTTCAGACATTCCAAAACTATTGTTTATATCGTGTAATTCCTGCATATTGTGTAATTTCTGCACTCTTCCTTTTTCCTTTTCCTTTTTTGTGTAATGTGTAATCTGTCTATCTATCCATCCATCCATCCATCCATCCATCCATCCATCCATCCATCCATCCATCCATCCATCCATCCATCCATCCATCCATCCATCCATCTATCTATCTATCATTGTTTATTGGTCAGTGACAACTTATTCCGTGTTATAAAATGGTTCTTGAGCTGTTAAAAAATCTGATACTCAGTTTTGAGGCTGTTGAACAAATATTGATTATACCAATCTGTGATCAACTCATATCTGTTTGGGCCCTGGATGAACTGTTCCCTCTTATTCTAGGCCCCCTCTTCCCTAAGCACCACCCATTTCAAGGATGGACCCAGATAAAAATAATTTAATTGGCAGAACAGATACACATAATGGTGTTCTGGTCATCATTCTTAAACGACATTGTTAAAATTAGATTCATCCCACTTTCATAGAGGTTTCATGTTTTTCTTTTTCCAGATATTCATCTATTTTTGTGACATTTAAAGGACTCGCTCCCAGAGTTACCAAAGAGGCTTTTCATCCAAATTCACTGAAGACAACACAGACGTAATTTGTTGTTTTCATTGACGGATTGTTTTGAAAAAGCTAAGACGTATAATTTCCGATTGGAAACAATGTTTTGTAGCACATCGAAAAAATACAAAAGACATGGGGCTGTCAGGTTCAATGTGTGATCATTTTTATTGTTGTTTGCTAAGTGCTTGTGGTGAAGAAGTCTGTTATGATTCACGATTAAAAACTGGTTCAAAGAAAAATAACAAAGCTCAACATCTGCTGTGTTGTGGTTGTGTACAAAAAATCCCTGTATCTAACACAAAAGATATGTAAAGTGTAAAAAGTAATTTCCCCGTTAGGGTATTAATAAAATTGATCTTCTTCTTCTTCTTCTGATAACAACATGCACTTTTCAAATTATATACATACTTTAAAACTGTGTTTCATTTCTCCAATGCAGTTAATTTGTTCCACAGCGTTTAATCATGCCTGTGTCACTCCAAGCCTACAGCACAGCTAGTTTGGCAGCTCAATTTTGGCCCTGTAATCAGCCTCACATGGTGTCCACCTGAGCCTTCAGCTTCCCCAAACCCATTTCCCTGCAAAGATCTTCCAAATTATTTGCTGTGAAGCATTTGTTGTAATTGTTTTTTACAGATATGTGATGCATATTGTGTCTGAAAACGCTTCCTGCTGCAATGCTGCAATTCCAAATATCACTATTCGAATTACAAGAAAATGTGCATATGCATGTTTGGATAGGCATACGTGAACGGATGACAAACTACATTGCTTAAAACAAAACCACAGAGGTGTTCATGCTCAACCTTTGGTGCAAGCAAGAGCTGGAGCAAACAGGCCTCTCTCCAGTGCCATGTTCTGTGCCAGGAGCGCTCGTCACATCTGGCTGTGTGTCTGGTCTCGTGCTTCCTCCCCCAAACTTTAAAACGGCGCCAAACAAACAGATGAGACTCTTATGACACTCTGTCTCTCCAACTTTAAATCAAACACTTATTTGCCATAAAAAAAAAGGAGGCCAATTAAGAGATTTTTAACAGTCCATGAAAACAGCAGGGTAAGATGGCAGCTGACCTGAATAAAACACAACGGCACGCCACAGTGACAGACCATCAGATTGGTACACACCGGTGACAAGAAACACACAAGAACAGCAGGAGTATATGACACCACCGCTGAAGACATGAATAAAACAACCCCCGACTCTACAGGAGGCATCATGCAACAGCTGCATTTGTTCTTTCATAGTTTCTGTGATAATTTTTTTTTTTTTTTCATGTTTTATTTTGATTCGGGTCTGTTTGTTCATGTCTTCTCTCCTCTTTTCTATTTTTTCCGCCTCTACAAGTCATTTTCCACAAGCTGTGTTTTTTATTTCTCTATAAGTTCTCCTGGTTTTCCACTCTGCTGCTATTTCCTGACATTTGCACGTGTTTTGGCATTTGGACTTGCCTGGATTGTTTCTCTGAATTGGATCTGTCTCTGTCTCCCGTTAGGACCATTTCTCCCCCATTCCCTGTGGTTATTATTTGCCTCCTCTGACTCATCTCTAGTTCAACTCATTTCCTTCAATGTCAGTATATTGATATTGAAACCTGAGCTGTACATTCCCTCTCTGTTCCTCATGTCTTCTCATGGGTCGTTACTCCTCATGCTTTGAATAACTGTTAAACACACACAAATCCTTGACTATTAATTTAAACCTTAACCAATGTGGGCAATAAGATTTTTGTCAAGGACAAAACACAAAAGACATTGGCATCTTCAAAAATTCAGTTATTTGATTTCACTGAAGGACATTCAGTATTTTCTACACATCTTCTGGCCATGAAGATGTCAAGCATCAAGACGTTATCTTCCTTCAATTTTTGTTGTCACTCCCAGAAAGGTGAAATACACTTCATGTGTCCTTTGCTCAAGAATTTAAAAATTACATTCCAAAGGCTCCAAGCTTTATATTCTACCAGAATATAAAGCTAGGAGCCTTTGGAATGTAATTTTTTGTTGAAGTGGAACACAAGTGGAACTGGTGCAAAATAGACATTAATGAGACTGTTCCCAAACTGATTTCATAAAAGAAAACTCCATGAAGTGCATACCTCCACCAAGCCCTGACAGCCTTTTATAATTAAATTACACCTAATCTGCTTTACTATGAATAAATAAATGGGAAAAAGTGTAATGCAAATCAGAGTTCTCTATTTGTCTTCTCAGAATTTTATGCTGAACTCTCCATCCAAATTTTATTTAAAATCCATTATTGTCCAATTTTGCTATAGGACAAACAAACAGACACCAGTGAAAACATACCCTTGGGCCCGTTTCACAACGCAGGTTTAATGGAAAACTTGGGTAGGTTAACCCTGAAATCAGGGAAAACCAGCATTTCTGGTTTCACAAAGGGAGGGAACTTAACTTAACAGAGTTAAGTTCCATCCCTTTATTAATGAAACAGGTCAGGAGTAACCCTGACCTGTTTCATGAAGCGAGGTAAACTGAACCTCTGGGTTTGTTACCGCAGTAATAGACTCCCTGAATCTAACCTGATCGGGAGCAGGTTTTATTCCAGCAGGGTTTGACTCCGCCCCCTTTCAAAACCACTCATGCCGTTTCATACACACACACACACACACACACACACACACACAGACACACACATTCAAAACTTAATTCCTCCTCACATCTGCAGCAGCGCTGCGTTCAGTTTTTATTTTTTATTTACAACGTGGGAGACGCTCAGTGCGCCTCACCTTGAAACTTTTCCCCCAGTTTTTTTATTTCCCTGGAGATAAACCCATCCCAATCATCAAGGAATTCCACAGGATTACAAGTGAATGATGTAGAAATCTGAGAAATGAATTTGAAATTATATTCTCTTAATGACATTGTGCTGCAACCTCAGAATTGGATCAGTAAAAATTTCTTTTAGGATTTCCCAATGTAATTGGCTGCATAAATGGTATCACATTCCAATCATATCCATCAGTTACATCCAGACTAACTGCTGTTTAAACATGTTAAAGACTGCATCACAGATAAACTAACATCTGTCCAGATCATATGTGATGCTGCAGACTACATTTCTAATGCGGAGGTCTAGGTCTGTTCCAGACTCACGGATGATGAGTTTAACCTGAGCAGCAGACTGTAATGTGGTCAGTAACCTAGAGATTTACACAATAATTCACTTTTCTCCATTGTTTAATTCACTCTAATGAATCAACTATACATTACAGGACAGTTTGATGTTTTTTTGCAGGGGGACACGGATTACCCATGCCAACCAAGGGTTCTGACCCTTTATTCTGACCCAGACACTCAAAAGAACTTCAACTGGGGTCACTTCAGGACGGGAGTCTGGGTGGAGAAGTCCATAGGCCTGCTAAAAGCCCGTTTCCAGTGCCTACATCCCTTCAGGATGATTCCTGCTATCCAGGACGACAGAGCAGTGACAGACACCATCTGCCAGAATCATTTCAGAATCACCATCACCACAGCGGACAATAAAAACATACAATACATATTTCCTTTGTTCATCTTTATTTCTTACAAATACAAAATTAGTTTTTGTATCGTTACAATAGTTAACGTTCTAATAGTTAACATGATTCAACTGTGACCATCACCCACCTCTAATTTGTGCTCCAGTATTTATATTTCCAGATCTGCCCTCCTAATCTAGAGGTCCTAGTAAACCACTTCTATTTTCTGTATTTTTTTAGTAAGTGAATTTTATAAAATTCTTTAACAGATAGCTGGGAATACATGAGGAGGACATTAAAACATACAGTTGCATATGAATTGCACAGAATGAACCGCTGGTGGTCACTGAGCGTCTATTTCACTGTGCACTGTGCTTCACATGCTCTGTTAAAAAAGGATGAGAAGGTGTTCATACTTCAGCGATTACTAAATGTCACACTGTATTGCACCAGAATGTTAAGCAATGGGAAAAGATAAATCAGTAACATAAAATATTAGACCTGCTTTGTTTTCTTTTTATCTCAATTTATTTTTCTTTTTATCAATTAGAAACTCCTGTGTGTGTCATGTGACTAAAACAGACAAGAAGTAAAACCTGGAATGTCTTCAAGCGGTTATAAGCAGCACTATGCCACAGCTATTGATGTAAAAACGAAAGCAGTTTTGGTTATTACTGTATCAAGGAAAACATGCAAAGGAGCTAGATGTCAGCTCTTGATGGTTGCATATACCTATGTATATGCAACCATTAATGGTTGCATATACATAGGTATATGCATAGGTTAACAAAACTAACCCTGAAAAGGGTTTGAGAAACCGAAATTCCTGGTTTTCCAAGTTCGAGGTAAATCAACCCAGAACCACAGGTTTACATCAGGGTTTGCTAACCCCGCCTTTGTGAAGCGGGTCCCTTCTTGGCAGATTTATTATGTCCCAAGAAACAGAGGACAAGACAGAGAAGTGGACTTAGAAATAAGGCACTGCTCATTTCAAGCAACTCAAAAAAAAAAAAAAAAAGAACTGTTCCCAATAACCAAGAACATTTATCAAACTCAGAGTTGTAGGGATTCTAAATCATGGTTAAAGGCAGTGTGAAAGAATTCAGGGCAGGTTGTTAAAAAAGAGATCTGTGTCAAATAAATGCAGATATATGCGGGCTGGGAGTAGTCTGATTTTGTATGTGTGAGAGAGAACATGTTTCAAAGTCAAAAGGAAATAGTCTGGGATAACAAGTTTTGGCAGTTCAGGAATTATCCTGAGCCATGGTACCTAGATGAAGGCACTTTAACAGCATTAACTCCAGTTCTGTTTTAGATAAAAACAGTGCTGTTTGTTGCCTCCAGCTGTACTGTAACATGCTACCATTATAATGTGCAACATTCAGCAACTGTTCTCAGCAGTTTGGAGCATGTGTGACTACTCTCTTTTTAATAAAAGTGGAGGGACATCAGTTGCTTAACCAGCCTTTTTCAGCTTCATTGACTTGCCACTAGAACCTCCACCTTCCACTTTTTCCCATACCTCCTTCCTCCTTAAATGGACTCCATTAAGTGAGGTTGATTCATTACATTATAGGCACTCAGTGGATTACTCCTCTCATTCCCCTTTGAGTTTAAAGCCTTCACCAAGGAGCTGCAGCCACCACACCGCTCCACCGCCACCACATCTTCTGTCACACACCCCAGTCTACCTCAGCCCCACTCACAGCTCTCTGCTCGGGTCCAATGAATTAATTAACCAACATTAAGTACTAACCATTTCAGCGGATTCTGTCAAGCTGTCAGGGCATAAATCTGTTCTTGTGTGGAGTGTGTGTGGATGTGTGTCTTGTATTTGTGCAAGCTTGCCCATCTGTAAATGTACTGTATGTGATGAAAAAGAGAAAGACAGGGAGAGAAAAACACTACAGTTGTAGTCTAAGATCAACACACAAGGGTTTCTTCCTTTATGTATTTATTCCTTTATTTATTGATAAAAGTAACACAAAATACTATTGTAAAATCAACAAAAAACATATTGAAATTCAATTTTCAAGTTTTATTTATATAATGCCATATCATAACAGGAGGATGGAGGGTGGCTGTATAACTTGACCAGTTGAGGGTAAATGGGGTGGACACATGCCTGTGTGTGTGTGTGTGTGTGTGTGTGTGTGTGTGTGTGTGTGTGTGTGTGTGTGTGTGTGTGTGTGTGTGTGTCTACATATATGAGATGATAAGCCATGGATATGCTCAGGCTGGCACCCTTCTGGCATTTCAAAGTCTAATCTAATGTCTGCTCCTGCAATCTAGATATAAACATAAAAGGAAGCGGGGTGTCTCACTCATTAAATCTGTAACTTTATGACTTGCTTTGCACTGAGCATGTCATTTACATATTCAGCTCTAAATGGTTACCCACTGAAGTTTCAACATTGTGCAAAAAACTAGGTCTAACTTGGTATTTACTGGTGCTTAACAGAATGACTTCACACATTGACATGTTTTGTTTTTTTTTTCTTCGTGATATTTAGTGTTTGCTTCATCTCTTAACGTTGAAATATCCAACACTGCGTTCATAATCCTAGACATGTTGCATAAGGTACCCACTGCACTTACTGTGTGACAAGGAGTAAAAGGTCAGGTCAATGTGCAACTTGCAGCACGAAGATGTCTGGATATTTGAGAGGCGAAAGGATGACCCCAACCTTAATGTACGTGTATTTTGGTCAACAGCAGCAGGAGGTGTTGCAATTGTCCTCCTTCTGAGAAGAAACCCTAGGTTATACTATTGAGAGCTGTCAATGTGAAAACGTGCTGAAAGGTCACCAACAAAAGACTTGTGCTTCCCTGACGTAATGCACCTTCATCATGAAGCAGAGAGTGATTAATTTGTATAGCTGTTAGTGTTTTTATTATGTGATGTGTTGAATAGGTACATGCAATTCCCATATTTTATGTTATTTTTGTATCATATTTGATTTTGCAACTTCTGCCTTATCTCCCCAAGCTGCACTTCTGGATGATTTTTTCTTCCATTGGATCTCTGCCACGGGTACCTGTGTGTACTTCATCTAACAATGACTGGCATCCTTCCTCTTCCCGGATCTTTATCTCCGTACCCCTGAGCACAGTAAGACGACCAAAGCAGGTTTGAAACAACCTGCCCAAGGACATTCAGTGAATCAAGACAGAGTCATCTCTTAATTTTATTCTTAAAGAGGCTTTTATCAGAGGAACCCTTACCACGTTTTATTTTATGGTTGTCATTTTGGCACTTTTATGGTTTAATACCAGCTGTGTTACAGTTTGTTGGAAGGGATACTTTTAAAGGTGCTGTTCGCATTAAGTTGCTTTCGTGCTATTGTAAGCATATTCTCCACTTGAGTAGCATGTCTGTGTTCAATACTTGGTCAGCCTGACAATGTAAGATAGTAAAAACTTTTATGTCTTGCTTCTGTTGATCCTTTCTTATTCCATTCTGTCTTTTGAACATGTGATTTATATATTTGTTTATTATTTAGCTGGAGACTCTAAAAATATCCCAAAGTGTCACAAATAGATTTTTTAAAATAACCCAGTGCCACCCAAAGCTTCTTTATACATTAATGCCTCTACCTCCAGATAGGGTGTCAGCACCAAGCATTGCAAGCGTTGCTAATGCGCACCTAGGATTTAGGTGCATTATGGCCCAGGGGTCTGCAGCTCTCCCAACCAAACGGTGTGATCCTCTCAATCCACCATACAAAGGCACACATCAGCATAATTATGAAAATGCTTTTTCTAAAATGTTGTTCAGACTGTCATTTTTCTTGTGTTTTCACAAATGCTGTATTTCAGTTAATCACCATCATAGTTTTTGAGTAATTTAACTTTAAATAACAACCTTTGCTAATACTAGGTTTGACATGTTCAATTCTGTGTGTTTTTGTTGACTTAACTTTCATTTTTGGCATTCATTTACATTAAATATGGCAGAGTAACTTTACTTGTCTAGTTCTTATCCTTTGTGGAAGCATAGGGATATACTGTATTACCATAATTCATTTTGCTCCATGCATTTTTAAAACAACCCATGATACATATTTGATGTAGAGGCCTATTATTTATCATTTCTAAAGCATTCAATATAACCCTGTCCCATAGTTCTGTGTTGTTAGAGACACAACCTCCTGTGCAAGGAGGAGTAGAGATAACAGTAGAGGTCAATGGTTCAGGCACTTTCAATATCAAGGACCCCCAAAGTGAAACAAATTAAACTACAGACCCCCGCTTGATAAGATGATATGAATTTTGCTTTTAGGGGTTTTATTATGTGAAGTGTATAAAACCCCTGATCAAAACAGACATACATTTGCTGAATGTGTTGATAACAAAATTAAGTTGATTCCCTGCTGTGCTAGAGAGACCATGACACTATATAGTCACTTTAGAATCCACTGTGGTAGAGATAGTAGTTAGAATGGGGTTGGGTTGATGAATGTAGTAATATCAAGAAAGATATTTCACATAGTTGTAGAGGTGATATTAGTCTTAAGGGTGGATATGCTGTCAGCTTGTGGTACAAATAAGGGTAGTGGTGATGTGGGAGAAGTAGTAGAACTGGTTACAGTGACCATGCAGGTAGTAGTGGTAGCAGTATGAGTTGTGGTAATGAAGAAGGGCATATGGTACTAGCTGAAGTAATAGAAAACTGTTCCATGGGTCATAAAAAAATGTTGCATAACTGATGGAAAAAGAAATTGCTTGGTAAAGATGTAAACATGAAAATAAAAGAATATAAAATAATAATTTCCAAGAGAAAACACTGTTCAGCAACTGTGTTACTAGGCACTTTGCATGATTCCAGATTTTAAACAAAGGATATCACCACGTGTGAGCAGAACCACTATTACCAGGTCCACAGAGGACCATGTATAGACACAGTATCTTGAACCATTTGAACGTGTAGAGTCATAAACCTACAAATTAACTCTTAAGAACCTCCATTGGCTGAATCAATTACCATTCATCATATCCCCTTGTGCACACTGTGAATTTGTGTGAATTAATGCACAAGTCTGTGTGTGTGTCCATGACTTTGCATTCCCGTGTGATTACTGCAGACATTTCATTACATATGCATTCCACTATAGTAAGGAGGCATCAATGACATGCAGCCAACCAGTCAGATTTTCAGCAGAGCAGTCTGCCTAGCACGGCTGTGAGGGTGTGAAGCTTAACACCCCTGTACTTTTTTTTTTCAGGCCCAACATCCCGAATGGAAGGCTTCCCAGCTGCATGGGTAAGAGACTTATGTGTGTACCAGCACGCATCTGTCTTACTAGGGTATACATTGTTAACATCTGTGGTGATTAACATACAAATCAAAAGCTGCACGAAACAATGTTGGTGCTGAGGAACAAGCACCTTTTGGAGAGCTGACATACAACAGAAGCTAAAGATGCCATGAATTGTTCTGCTCTGTGTCTAAGAATAACCTCTACTAATGGGAAAGAAAGGCCATTTGGGATTGTTGTCTTATTAAAGGGTCAGTTAAGTTCAGAGGCAGAAGGCACACCCTTGACATTCCCTCTTAGGGCACTCTGTGAAAATGAGCCCACACGTCCACATTTTACACTAATTGATTCTCTAAACAAGCTGTTAGCCTCCCACTAATTCCTTAATGACTGGAGGTCCCTTTATATGCAGTGACTCTTGATTACAGGTCTCTGGCACAAAACACATACATACTCACAGACACTGGGTACACTTCATTTGCAAAGGTGGTCTAAAGCAACGAAAAGTCTGAGAAAACTGGGGAAAGACAGGGAAGGAGACAGCAGGATCAAGGCCCCCTTCATGCACCAATGAATTCCCCTCCGTCAGCTTGTCCCAGCCTCCTAAGACTGTGGTATGTACAGCAGAGGAGCTTCTGCAGACCATAGCAAATGGGCCATGAAATGTTACTCAACACTCAACACATTCTTCAGCCCAGGACACTTTTGCACATAAATGTCTATCATGACGTGGAGCTATACGGCAACTAATGACAACAGGGTTGGAGAACAGCATAATGGAGACTAATGTACACAAGCGTACACAAGCTTTTGTTACAGTTTGTGTTAGAATAGCTCGTCAACTCTTTCTTGATTATCATTCATTAGATGCAACATTTTTTCCACATATTTCTTTACTTGAAAACTCAGAAAATTGTAGTTTTCTTTGCCTAACCACACAAAATGAAAGATAAAATATGCAGTTATATAGACCACATATCTGCTCCATTTCATTTTGTCTTTCAGATTTATTCTCATCTACAGACTAATCATCCAAATGAGTACTTGATTAATTGTTTTGGCTTTGGGGTTTTATCTCTCACAATATGTACGGGTTGCCATGGGTGTTAATACCTGTAGAAATTACTGAGGTGTACACAACAGATTGAAGTAAAGCAGTAAAGCACAATGCCCTACATTAAAAACTGAACCATCCCCAAGCTCTGAGACTGAACATTTGGTTTATAAACACATTGAACATCTTACAGATCAAATTATGTTTTGACCTTTTACATTATTAGCTGCTGTGACCTATGTGATAAATTACAGTTCATCATGTTCATAAAACAAAGTTGTGTAGTATAAATTTATCCAACAGCAGAGGTATTCAATCTTTTTTTTTATAATGAAGTTATCTATATACATACAAATGATAAAAGTCAGAGCCCACTGAAGTTATTTTCAAGCTTAACAAACAATTTTGACTTTCTTCCAGCTCTACTCTTTTCAACAGTAGATAACCTGGACCCATTGCTGGGTGCCAAAATGCATATTAGGAAAGCAGAATGATGGTTTGTGTCAAAGGAGAACAATTTGTAGTTCCATTTCTGCAGTCTTACATCACATTCAAAGTTCCCCCATTCTCTCAGCTGGTGATGTCTTTCATTATGTGCTACTTGCAGCCATGGCGGCACTGGCAGTGGGTCTGAGTAATGAGCATGAACCAACATAAATGCTGTGTGGCCAACTTGGCTCCACAATGGGAGCTTCAGTCGCACTTTAATCAGGGATATTGGGGAGGAGTGTGCCTGGGAAGGCAGACCGAGGCTTTTAAAGACCCGGCTAATAAGACATGTCAAAGGGAGCTGGTCAAAAGCCAGAAATGATACGCAGACCTTCTCCCTATCTGCTTCCCATCCTGACGCATCACGTGCTGCTTGGGTGGCATCCACACACAGATGGTGTTTTATCAAGGCAAGATATTCACTGATGTAAACAACCAATGCAGCACATCTCAAAGCAGCGTGTGACTGTCATGGCTTATCACTTTTGCCCTTCATCTCTCAGCTCATCCCAGATTTTTACTCTTATTTGTTGTAAAATTTGGAATAAAATCAGAAACACAAGTTTGTCTCCTTCATTATTATTTTTAATATTAGTCTCAGCTCTTTAAATAAGCATGTTTTATAATGAAATGTTTGAAATAACATTGTTAACAGCAAATTGTTGCCACTTACTATCTGCTTGGTATCTGTATGACTGCAGCACTGAGACAGCATTGTGTGTACAGCCGTGAGTCTTTGTTATGTAATACATAACACAGATGGTTCTTTTGCACACTTCTTCGAAAAAGCAATTGCAGATGTTTTCATACAACCTTCTCTTTACAGCATTAGATTACATATAACGTATACTGAAGAGAAAGTATAAAATTTATGTGTGATGATAACTTGCAATGTGGCTACTAAAAGTCTCTGTGCATCTCTTTATATGTTTATATTTTGTGTATTTTGGCAATTGTTTTTTTCACTCTTGAAATTTCTTTTATGGCAAACCCACTGCCTGTAATTCCAATTAAAGTGAAATCAACAACTTATTTGGCTATAATTATGATAGATGAATAGATGGAGTGATGAATTAATGAGGAAGCGTATTTTATGATCTAAAAAGGTAATTAGCCATCGGGCTTAAGTAATCGCAGAAAAATCCAGGTCGTTACATGCCATCCCAGAGGGGATAGTTTTGCATATACTCATGGCAGATCAAATCCCTCAAGAGACAATCTATTCACTGAGAAACCTTGACCACACAGTTCTTTTGAGGCTAGAACATGTCTAGCCTGAATAGTAATAAGCATTGATGCAAATAGGACCAAAGTTGACAGCGCTGAAAAATGTACTTGTCTGGAATCCAGAGACTTTGTGGCAAATAACTTCTTTGATCGCAAAACTGTTTGACAAGAAGTGTCGTCTGGATTTTGTAATTTACTTTGATACAGGAAATGTAATTCCTCATGTAAGTCTATAAAATCACCCTTATCTATCAATGTTTCTATCAAATTACTCACACGATTTATCCAACGGTTACAATATATTGCGCTGCAGCACCACCTAAATAATTAACATTGTCTTTATTGTAGCCCATAAATCATTTACCAACATACCTTACATCCTGTCATTCCCTTCACTTTTGATCTCCAACTTCATGCAGTCATGCTATCCAGACATTTGTGGCTACATATTGTCATTTTCATCTTGTATTTCTTGTACCTTACAGCATTGTACCAATATGTTCTCAGTTGTAAATTGTAAGTAAGTCTCTTGGATGTAATTTGACCACAATTGCTTTTGCATGCTTTCCTGCATGCTTATTTGTTCAGGAAAAAAGAATATTTCTTTTGTGTATTTTAGTCCTCTGAATCAAGGCTTGATGGATAAAATATGTCACAATTGTTTAAGCCCTTGAACTACTGTTTATACTGTTATACTGGTCTTGCTTCACACAAAAAACTTTTGATTATGATTTCTGTTTAGAATTAGTCAGTCTTAATATTTTCTTTTAATGCCAATAATTCAGAAATATCACAACTTATCTGAGATTCTACATTCTACTAAATCTGAAATATACAGTGGCAACGTTATTACAGTGTTCATTTTAAAGTCTGAGTAACAAATTAGCCATAAATTGTAAAGAATCAAAATTTTTATTGTGAAAGCAATGTAGCTTCCATAAAATACCTGCTTTTAGACTGGAGTTTTGACTAAGTCTGACTTTAGTTTAAAGACTACCAGGAGCAGAGGATATATGGGGCTAATAATTATATTAGTACATAAAGTGAGCTGACCTACCTTCCAACAATTAACTTGTAAACATTATAAAATAACTTGGTAAAGTAAATTGGGTTTGAAATGACTTCATGTCCACCCCTCTTGGCTGGACAATAAAGGTTGTATAATTAACTAAAAGGAAAAAAAAAATCAGAATACATTATCATAATGACTAAAAAAAAATTAACATGACTGCACATCAGTGATTGCACAACATTTGTTGAGACAAACTAATATTACATTATAAAACTTCTATTTCTTTTCTTGATGTAATGACAGAAATGGTTGCCTTACTACCCTGCCCCCCAGGATGGTCCCAATGACTAAGTTTGGGACTAAGTTTCTTTTCTCAATACACTTGTACCTCCCGCCCCCAAAAACCTATAATGAGATCTGTGCCCCTGCTCTCTAGACTGAATTTTCACATTATAATGTTCTCTAACTGCTCACTTCATCCCAAGGGCAAAGTTATTCTGCTAGAGTGAACAGATGTGAGCTGTTTGATATGTTGTACATGTTTTTTTCTACATTGAAAAAAACCCTCTGAACATACCCAATTGACAGCTAACCACTCCTACTGAGAATAGTCAATAAAAATACAGCTTTATACAATTCAATAGATTCAGACATCTATCTGTAGTCTTAATATTAGCTTGAGTAAGAATAATGGTCATCGGGGCGGCAGTGGCTCAGTGGTAGAGTGGGCGATATAGTGGGTCATCGAATATTAAGATCAGCAGTTCGATTCCTGCTCCCGCCAGAAAAAAAAAAACACCTGGAGTGTGAGCTGACAGTGGGAGGTGTCAGCTCACCTCCAGAGCACTGCCGAGGTGCCCCTTGAGCAAGGCACTGTCCCCCTTTACAAGTTTCTCATTTGGGGCGCTCCACAAAGGGGCTGCCCACCACTGTACCTCCCCCTGCATGTCTGCAGGCCCCCTTGTGTATGTGTGTGTGCTACAGGGGCCTGTACAAAATATGTATGCATACGTTTGAAGTATTTACTAACTAGAGTGTGCTTTAAATTTCCCTTTGGGGATCAGATCAGTATACACACACACACACACACATATATATATATATATATATATATATATGTGTGTGTGTGTATGTGTGTGTGTGTTTTTTTTTTATTTTTTTAAGCATCAAATGTATGTATTTCAAAAAGTAAGCTGTCAGAGTTTAATGAAATGTAACCTAACAAAAACAGGAAACCAGGTTAGAGTAATCAGATACAGGCAAGCATTAAATACCAGGACTGATGGCACCAAAGTAAATGTGAGATGCATGTGTAGCAAAATGGTAATTAAAATGCCTGTATCCTCAAATCCTTGATAAATATTTCATCAGGTGACTCTTGGCTCTTGTGAGGCAGCAGCAATATTCATATTGCCTTTGTTGAAATTATTGTAGCACAGCTATCAGCATTTCCTCTACCACCACAATCTGCCCACACACACACACACACACACACACACACACACACACACACACACACACACACACACACACACACACACACACACACACACACACACACACACACAGTCCCATACACGTAATAGTGACACATGCTTATAAAATAAACACAGACAAGTTTAGTTTGAGCAATAAACATCAAACATTGTCTAACATTGTTATTTGACAATGAAATAAACAACAATAGATAAAAGATATGGTAAAATTTAACAGAACTCAATTAATACGTAGAGAGCATATAAATTGTTGTGAAAGAATTCAATTGAAAGTGGAAAACATTCATATTACAATGTAGAACAATTTATATTCGTACACATTATTGACATCACTTTTCTTTTATCTGAGTCATTCTGGGAAAACATGGGAGGGGGGCTCTTTTATGCCTTGATGACAAGAATATTATAGAATAATTATCTATTCATGTCACTCCAACATATAGGCATTAAAAAAAAAAAAAAAAAAAAAAAACAAACATCAATGGATAAAATGTGTACTGTCTAAAATTCAGTTAGAAAGATTGCCCTCTTAGAGCTACATTACCTTTTAATATTACAGTGCAGCTCCTGGCTCCAAACCATAAAATGACTCTTGTACCACCTGAGGAGTTTTGGGCAAGTGGCACTGCTGGTTTTCAGAGTGTCTGTTGATGCAGCAGCTCAGCTAGAGCCGGCTTGCCCATGGGGGATTCAAACCTGACAGATTTTTTAACACCAAAGTAGCACAACCTGGTACAGTCCAGATGTCCATCGAAGCCTGCAGTGACGTCTTGTCAAGATTTGTGCCACTACCTCTGAATGTGATATCTACTCATCTCTACTTGCTTCAACATCTCATACGTTCTATTGTTTGGTTCAGGTTGTACAAATGAGACACAGTAAAATGTCTCAATAGAAGCAAAGCTTTCTAAAGTATGTGTACCATCATCACCTGACTGATTCAACGCAATGCAAAATAGATTTTCCTTTATTATTTTCTTACTATTTTTTTTTCCTTTTTAGAAATTAGCTCAATCTCTCTATTGGCTTCTCATATCCTCTCCTGGTATCATCAATCCATCCATCCATTTTCTTGTAGATCAGATGACAGCAACTGACTCATCTACAGCCACTTATCTTATTATATTATCATCATCATCAGCAGCAGCAGCATCATCATCATCGTCGTCATCATCATCATCATCATCATCATCATCATCATCAGGTTTCCCCTATGGTGTCGATGACTGCCTTGGGGTGTTACCACTGCAAGTACTCATCAAGTGATTGCAAGTTTTGCTGGAGCCTATCTCAGCTTGCTACAGGTAAAAGGCAGGATACACCTCAGATAATATCTATCACTTTTCCACTGCTTATATGCTGCTGAATTTGTGACAAGCAAGACATGGGTCTTTATCCATGTTTTGAAGAGTATATTTAGTCAGCTTTCGCATTACTATTCTCTTTTGGGCTGTTCAGGTAAAAGCACAGCTGCTCCTTCTTAGCGGAGGTGAACCTCAATCTCACTCAACAAAAAAACACAGCATTTTGCCAGTGAAGCCAGCCACTGCCGAGGCGCCCTTGAGAAAGGCGCCGTCCCCCCTACAAGCTGCTCAATTTGGGGCGCATTCAGAAGCTGCTGCCCGTCACTCTGCCTCCCAATGTGTGTAGTTTGTTGTGTGTATTAACTGCATGCTTACAGGCCCCCTTGTGTTCAGGGGGCCTGTATATACTGTTGAGACTAACACAGATTGTATATACTACCTGAGTGACATTGTAATTTCCCCTTGTGGGATTAATAAAGTGTACTTCTTCTTCTTATTATTATTTATTTCAGCTGAAGGAAATATCCAAGCAAACCTGACAAGCCTGTCCACCAGTCATTAGTTGAGTAATGAAAAGACTGCAGATGACACACGTGATTTGAAAAGAAGTACCGATTTGTGACTCAAGTGGTAACAAATAATAATAAAAAACATGTGCTTTAGTAAATATTTTATATTTTGCTTGAAAATATTTTACCTCGTCCCAGTCAAGTGTCAGCCCAAAAGCAGCACTCCAGAATCCATTGAATTTTTTGACAGCAGACAGCTTGCTAGCGTTCTAGTGATATTTTTGACAACCAATCACATTCTGCCCAGACAATAGACAACATTTTGTCTTCTTTTACTTTCCTGAAATAGATCGACATAGTAAATATACACTGATGTTGCTGGAACAATCCCTCTCAGTCATACTGAGTGCACCTTCAGAGTAACTTTAGTTAGACAACCTACAAACCTGCAGTAAAAAAGTTCTATAGCATGCTTGAAAGAAAGATAGCTGTACCTGAGAGTGATTCTTAAAGTTTAACAATTAACCAGCCAGCCACAGGCTTTAACACATGGCCAAAACAATTACATTTTATTGACAGAAAAGGGAACTATTTCCTTTATTCAAGGCCTGTACAGACATATGTAACAGATTTTCTTGGACATACTTTAGTGAATGTGCATTGCAGCCTGACAGATCTTTCCTGACTATTACTGCACGCCTAGCCTTCTATAAAATCTATCTTGTAGTGGACCATGGATGATGATGAGTGACAAAAATCTTAGGAAATCCTTCTGTCCTTGGGAAAGGTAGGTGTAATTTTTGTATGGTATTAAAGACAAAGCTTCATCTCCATGGGCATTAGAGAAATACTAAAATGTATTAATATGGCAAAAACTGACTTAATAATAATAATAATAATAATAATAATAATAATAATAATAATTTTAGACAACTCATTTTTCTGAATTCTGGACTGACCCATTTAGCACTTACTACTCAAAATATCTTGTTTTAATGGTTTGCAATACATTGTACTAAAAGAAAAGAGAAAAGAAAAGAAAAAAAGAAAAGAAAAGAAAAAAGAAAAGAAAAGAATAGATAGCTACTATAGGATGAAATAAGATAACTGTCATGTGTCCTGTAAATTTGTTATATTAATGCTTACAGGCTCTATATAATGATGCAAACATTTTTTTTATTCACTTTTTTATTTTTATAACAAAATATGTTACTTGGCATTGAACATGCATCTTATTGTCATAAGACAACAAACAAACCAAATGTTGAAATGAATCACAGATGCACAAAGCAAAATCAACTAGAGAGCCTGTCAGATTTAAGCATTCGGGGGGACATATCTTTATTTGATATAGACAATGACTGTATTTTATATGCAGGACATCAATGCACATTACATGGTTACTGATGGTGTTATAATAGTCTTTTCAGATATAAAAGCCTAAATTGTAGCACATCAATTAAGAGATGAAGTGAGATGAAGCTATTCCTTCATGTCCTGTAAGGTAGACACACAAAGATCTTTTAACGTTTTTTTTTTTTTCTTTTGGTGTAATTAGTCTTTTCCTTACATTTCCGTGTTTGTTGGCCTGAAATAAATTCAACACATACATTACAAAGTTCTGAGTGTCTTACGCAAAATCACCACAATTAATCAGTATTCTCTCTTTTTTTTTTTTTTTTTAATTTTCAGAAATTACAAGACCAGTGTCTGACTGTTAAATACCTAGAAATTAATGTAACACATCGACTTCTACTAACTGTTTTAAAATAATTTAAAAGTAAAGAAAGGAAAGAGTTTTTTCTTGCAAAATGGATGATAAGAAACAATATGTTCATGCAAAATGGTTGGGAGGGTTTTCACTTCATTCTTACTGTGATGATTTGTCTCATTTGTGGCTGTGAAATGCTGTTAGAAATCAGAGAATGTGGCACCCTGGAGTAGCTGTCATTATTACACTGTTTCTGAATAGTAAGTTATGTAAATGTTCAAATTTCTCCATGGCATTTTTCCACAGCTAGAGCTGACTGAATTTGATATGAGACTTCAGGTCTTCATTTTGGTACAAGCTCACGATTTTGCTTTTTTTTTTTTGCTGTTGTTGTTGGTGGTGGTGGTGTTTTTTTTTTTTTTTCTTTTGTTTTTTTTTTACCACAACTCAGAAATGAGAAACCATCAGACTTTTTTCGAAAGGAAAATCATAAATACAAAACACTGAAAAGAAAATCAGTGCACTCAGAAAGAAAAAAACAGCATCTAAGTTACGAGAAAAATTAATAAAATGAATATTAAAACTAATACAATGCATGAGAAGGATGAGCGATTTGATATGTGATGACTAAAAGAATCACTGTTCAACCAAAAATTTGATTTTGAACGTTCACTAGAGTAAAGTCTGTGTTCACATTATCCAGGCCCTTGGATCATGGTTCAGATGGCTGCCCAAAGGCCAGTATTCAGTGATTACAAATCATCAGTTAATTATATTTGGGGGCTAATCATGCTTTAACTGACCAGTTGTTGACTCTGTATACTTCTATGATGTGCTCCAGCAGACTTTGGCTGGCTCCCTTTCCTTCTGTTTTTTACTGTACCTTAACATTAATTCCCCTATAATCTATTAAATAAGATATCTATTAATTAATTTATGTTGTCAAATGATATTTTACTAATTGTTTGGCGGCACAGTGGCGCAGTGGTGTAGCGCTATTGCCGCAGCAAGGCGGTTTACAGTTCAAGTCCCACTCTGTGCAGAGTTTGCATGTTCTCCCTGTATCTGTGTGGGTTCTCTCCGGGTTCTCCTACTTCCTCCTACCTCCAAAAACATGCAGTTGAGGTGAATTGGCCAGATATTGAAGATAATGAATAATTGTTTGGTATTTGGAGATTAACAACTAGGAGAGAAGGAAAAGCAGCCAGAACTCATAAAATGGAAATAAATCACAATTACTTTTACATGAGTTAACCTTTTCTGAATAAACATAGAACTGATGAATTGCTATAACAGCAGAAACAAAACCCAAATTAAATGGTGATATTTCAGTCATTCCCTCGGGAGAATGGATGTCGGTTCAATATTTTAAAACATCCAATTAAATAATTGTTGAGACATTGAAGTGTGCCAGTGCTATTTTACTGCTCTTTTCCAAAATGTAGTAGAAAGTAGAAGCATACATCCTATAATGGAATACATCCTACAATTGATGATTGACAATCGTCAATCATCAATGGATGATGTATCTTATTCAGCAGATGGGGATTACACCTGGTTCAATCTCTTAAGTGAGGTTTTGCCAGTGAAGCTGGGGTCTGCATTAAAATATTTATCTGATATGGAAGGATGCTTTCCTATCTGACTGTTGCATCATAGTAGGTCTGTGTATGCCAAAGCTCATTATCAATCAAAATGTGACATATTCAATAGCAATGGTCACATGTTGATTATAAAACCATTATAAATCATAAATTCAATGTGTAATGCCACTTTACAAAATGTACTAAAAAAAAACCCTGAGGAAGGGATTTCTCACCATTAAAAATAAATAAAAATAACATAACACACACATTTTTCTGCTGTTTTTCTTGTTGTAACAAAGCTGCTGGACATACTGTTGCTTTTATGGTCTAAACTGCATTTAAGTGTCAGCCTGTTGTGCGACCCTGTGGTCCTGACATCAGGACCCACCCTGATTTTACTTTTCTATGATTTCAGTTGCCTGTTTTAATACACCCTTTTGATAGCAGAACCTTGGCACCTTTAAAGAATGCAGGATTTTATTGTTTATTATTAAGAAGTGCATATTTTACAAGACTGTCAAAATAATTTGTATCTTTTCCTTAATGGTGTTCTAGTATATTTGCTATTTAGTTATGAATAATCTCCCTTTGGATACATTCCCCACTTAAGTGACAGCTAGAGAGGATCCGTTTAGCTGCATATAAACACAGGTCATATCTGTGAATTAATGAGATTTCAGTGAACATGTCTTGAAATATCATCATATTTACCAGTCATGTACCCAAGCCTTGTTGAAAGGCTCGTCTAATATCAGAGCTGCGCACATGTTCTGAGACATGGTGAACCTTGCTTGCTTTTATGCTTCATTTAGCATGTAAAAGCATTTCGAAGTGTGAATAAAAATGAGTACAAATACATGGATGTAGGAAGAAGAGATCAATCTCACTGTAGCGTGTATAAATGAGAATGTAAGGTATGAAAAAAAAACTGAAGAAAATGGAATAAAGATAAACTGGGGTAAAAAAAAAAATGAGGAAGAGAGGAGATGGAGAGGAAAGTAGACAGCAGGAACACATGAAAATACAGTCATGCATCTACTGAGCCATAGTGCTTATGGCTGGGCTGTGGCACTCTTTTTATTGATGTTGGAGAATATTTGTGCCGACAGGAAATGAAGCAGCCAGCTGTCCCCCCCATTATGACATTATCTCAGAAGGATGGCCAGCAGCACCAGTGTTCCTATCACAAGAGCTGCACCCCAGTATGTCCAGAGGAGAGCTTGGTCCCATGGCACACATCCGCATCGTTGATCATATAGACATACACTCTATATATTATACTATATTGTGTGTGTGTTCATGCATGTGTGCTTGCATGCATGTGTGTGTGTAGCGAGAGAGAGAGAGAGAGAGAGAGACAGAAATAGAGAGAAATGGTTAAATCTTACACTTTAAAACAGAATATCTCCATAATAACGTAGATATTATGGAGATAAGATAAGCGTACTACTGTGAAGTGAGCAAGAAAGCTGAACTTCACATCCGACTTACAGCAAATTTGCTATGCTTAATGTTCTTAGTCTATGTTTCTCTAGTGTTTAATAAATATAGATTTTTAATTCCATGGTTGCAGCATTGTGCTAGCACAGCACAGAAAGAAGCAACGTCAGAGAGAACAAGCCTGTGCGTAGTCCTCAAAATAGCAAATTGGCTCACTGAGATGACAAAATTCATGCAATATATTGCCACAGGTATGCTGACATACCCCTCCATGCACATTTGAGTACTGTATGTTCCCCTGTGTACAAAGTGAATTTGATGCAGAAAAATATAAAAAAGCTTATGCATCAATATCGCTGCAATAAACATGAATAGGGAGAACTGGAACAATCCCTGAACATTTTCTCCAACTCAGAAAACAGCAGCCAGTTGTCTCACACCATATGCTAGCAGTGTTGTATCAGCAGTCAAGCTTTTTAGCCATTACAATAATCTTGGTGGACAACCTTTTCAGTCAACAATTTATTATATCATTGAGGTCTGAAGAGCTATTAATAAAACCATAACTCGATGTGCGGTATCAAAGTAAATTGATATATTCTATCCAATGTCCTCTTAAGATATTGTAAATAAATTCCATGCCTGCCACAGTTTAGAAATATGGAAGAAAAAAAAAATCCAACAGTAGTGAGAATAATCTTGACATCCAAGTATACAGTATGCCACTTCAACAGCCTCTGTCTCACTGTAAGTATACGACCATGATGTTCAACAGAAAAAGCCAAAACATATCACCTGCTTTACATGGATTCTCTCACAAGGTGAGGGCAGTCTATGTCAAGTTAGGTTCACCTATATTTGAATATTATGCATTGAATATATTGGTTATGGAGGAATGATATGCACATAATGAAACCACCTTGGAAGAAGGTACAGCATACCATTTGTGTATCTCTCTTCCATGGTATGTTCTATGCACATACTAATGAGCTTCCTTGTGTCGAGACAATACATGTGATGTGTCTGTTTATGGACTGGACTCATTAAATCAGAAGGTGAAAGAATTTTTCTGGTAACACCCTGGCAGCTTCGGTTACATTCCTCTACTTTCTTACCGGTGCAGCTGACATCCTGCTGAGGAGGTGCCAAACCAAAATGTCTTGCGAGAATAGATTTGAACGTGTAGGAAAGTGTCAACCCAAAAATGTGCTTCAACAGACAAAACTAGATTTGAACTCTGACCAGCCGTCCAGCCAACACTGCCGATTCTCCTGCCAAGAAAGTATCCAAGTTGGGTATCCGGGCATCTGCGATATGGCCTATTTATGTAGCATTTCCATGTCCTCTCTGTGTCTGAATGGGTTTTCTTCAGGTACTCTGCCCCCCCCCATCATTAAAAACAAACAAACAAACAAGCATCTTAGGAACATTAGGTAATGTTGGCTCATCGTGGTGGCTACTTCAGGTAGCACCAATCTAGGACTTAGTCTCCACTTTAACCTTGTAATTTCATTGTACAATTTGTATAATGACAAATAAAGCTGCTTCTCCTTAAATTATCGGCAGCACTATTGGGCACACAGGATCCTACCACATAGGAAACATGAAATGGTAAAGATATAAAGACAAACCTCTCTCAAGCTTGAGCCCTGAAAGGCTCACAGAAGTCTATATCAAACAGGTTGCAAACCAGCGCCAAAATCAATTGCTTTTGGTTCGTTCAAACTAGACCGAACTATGACATCACTGTGCCCCCTTGTGTGTGTGTGTGTGTGTGTGTGTGTGTGTGTGTGTGTGTGTGTGTGTGTGTGTGTGTGTGTGTGTGTGTGTGTGTGTGTGTGTGTGTGTGTGTTTGTGTGTGTGTGTGTTAACAGTCATCTTCAATGCTTGTTCCTACAAAAAACATGTTGCTACCCCATCCTTAAATCTCTCGGGTTTGGTAAACACCTGAACACATTATGGCATCAAACCCAAACTAACATTGATGCAGTTCTTTCATACCTCTTTTTAGGCACCATTACTACCTCCAGGAATCACACAGGTGACATTCCATTATGCTGCCATTGGATTCAAAGGAATAAAACCATACTAAGCCAAATATGAAAATATTTTGTAAATGAGGCAAGAGATTATTGATATTTCTGGATTATTCTTGACTTTTATTATTAACTTCACCTGACCTCGGATTTTCCTTAGGCAGTCACGTAATACTGTATGCGCATTCTATTGGCTGACGGCCTCCAGAAGTGCGCTATGTTCCGTCAGTCTCAGTATGAGGAGCGTTCATAAATGTTTAGATTACCATAAATGTAAGATAAATAGTTTGTCATTCTATCGTGGAATTCGTTAATTGTGTATGGTTCCTGGCATGTATTACCCGCAAGGAAGGAGGGAGCACTGTATTGGAATTTGGTTCAGCAGCTTTATATATATCAAATTGCATTTTTTGGAGCAGGAGACTCTGGAGATTTTCTGGATTTTTTGTTTTTATTTGACTGTCATCAGTAGTACAGGCAAAGGGAAACATTTTTTTACATTAACCTTTCCCACAAACATTCACTAAACCATGTTATGTTATCATTGCGATGCCCACTGAGACCTGAGAGTTCCACCCTTAAGTGTAAAATCTTGTCCTTGCTGGACAAGTAGAAGTAGTCACTGACCACTGTAGTGTGATCCCCTTCAGTACAGTACGGGCCTGTCTGACTGGTTTCTGGAAACAAACAAGCACACACAAACATACATAAACCACCCACACACATTTCTACCCCATTGACAAAAGCTGTGTAGTTAGTGAGAGCAAAGTTTGAAAAAGTTTAGAATTTCCTCAAACTTCGTCAGTTCTTTCTGACTTAAAAGCAAAATGCCAAAGCATCTCCAAAATCCAGAGTTGCAGTGTACCAAGTTGTTTATTTTCATACTAAAAGCTAAAGCACACATAGTGTACACATAGATCACATCTGCCTTGTGGAAGTGTGGGACTGTGCAGTCTAATGCAGAGACAGTGTTTCAAAGGAAGGCATGAATAGAGGATGTCACTCTGACTCATTTCAATTCATTCATTCATTCATTCATTCATTCATTCATTCATTCATTCATTCATTCATTCCTTTCATTCATCTTCTTGAAGAGAAGACCTCTTCAGCCACTTATCCGAATACAGATCAAAGGTTATGTTGAACTCTATCCCATTTTATTTCCATTTCAGATGTGAATGATTATCACTGATAATTCTTTGGGATTTTATTTGAAAAGTATTCTCCCCTTGTTAAAATTGAGAAATTTATCTCATAGATTTTTTACTTGTGAGAGTATTATGGCATTTTATTATGAAAGGCATATAAGGTTTCAAATAATTAAGTGAGTGACAGTAACAACCTTACTCCACTTCAGCAAATTAGCTTTGCGTTGAGCAAACATTAGCATGCTATGACAGTAAGTGTTTTAGTCACGTGTGTGTTGCTATACAAGAGTGGTGGTGAAGTGTCTCTAATGAGAAATAACAGTACATTTCTGTAAGTGTTTCTTCTCATCTCTCAACCTGTAAATTACGACCTTATAGTTTTGGGATATCGCATTTCTTTCCAAGAGTATTAACTGCTTAGTTTGGCGTGAAATGGCAATGTCAATACATTGGACGTGCACTGGCTTCCAAACAGTCGCTACTTGTGTTAGAATGTATGACTAAGTCAGTTGGACATGCAGCAAAGAAGTTTGTGTTTTACCTCAGTAATCCAATTGGCTGAGTGTCAACATTTCCCATTTTTTCAGCATCACTTTCAGCAGGATTGTGACTGTATTTTCAATACTTCATACCAATATGAGATCCATTAAAGAAGACCGCTGCAGTTATTTTTATGTTTTAATTTCATATGCTGTCGGATCGGTGAGACATTACATGTGTTATGCATGTTTAATGGAAAAAAATATATATAATTTGCTCAGTAAACATGCAATGAGTTATCTCAACTTCTGGTATTTACTGAAAGATGTCTTTCAATAGGATCTCAATGCAAAAAATGTATCCAAGTGGGCTTTATTTAAAGAGAATGATTCTTCACCATTACACTGTCTGGGGACATTCACATAGGATGTTTTTTTGACTCAGTTTCACCCCCACGTTGCTCAAGAGTGCATTCTGGCGGGGCAATGAATAAAAATGTCATGTCTACTAGGAAAGAAGAAAGAAAATCTCCACTCAGAGCTGTCAGTGATTTTCCCATCTTGCCTTTACCATGGAAAGCTAGTAAAAAGTCCACCTTCCTCATAAATTGGCTGGGAGATTTATTTCTCGCCTGACGTTCTCTCCAGAGATGCCACTGAGAACCTGGGCATCTGCTCTTTGGAAGGAAATGACAGGGCTATTGTTAGAGGTGGCGGGAGTGGAGAGCTATTCTATTGCTTTATCCCCTCTGCCCCTTTTCTTTCTCTCTCTTGGTAACTTTCTTTCTTCTAATGAAGCCTTTCAACAAGATCTGACAGCCATTTAAAAAGGAATATCCAAGGCTCATATACGGCCTGTATGTCTATTTCATCTTATTAATTTCAACATTCAACATTTCATTTTATTTCAAAATCTTTTGAGGCAATCCGCCTAAACTCATCGGTGTAATGTTAAAGTATGCATTATGACAGCTGGAAAATGAGACAGTCCCTGGCATCTAATATCTTGGGAATAGTAATTATCTCACTCCATCGACAACCTCCCATCTTTTTTTCTTATGTCAAAAGAAGTGAAGAGAAGTGAAAAGAAAAAAAAAAACGGTTTTGAACATTTGCTCTTTCATGTCTATATTTAAGAACTGCATGTAGATAAGTACTGGGTACTTACTGATTTCTAATCCTCTCATGTGAGTCTATTGTCCTCATATTTCTAGTTGGCTGGGTCAAATCATGACAGATAGGCCTTTGAGGCAGCACAGACCTCCTGAAAGGATGCATTGGCCATGAAGGCAAGGGGAATCACTTATATACGTCACAGGGACCAGATTAGGGGAGTATGACAGGGAAGACCTAGAATCCATCATCCGGGAGATTACAGGAACATGACACAGCACATCACCAAATCCCTTTAATCATCCAAATGTTCCATTCTCAGCCAATCGCGCTGCAGGAAGAAAAAGAGGGAGGGGATCTGTTGAGAAATATCTTTCCCCCGGCCTCGCTGGCTTGTCCTCATGATGCTCACAATTAGGGTACGTTTCAGCAATGTGAACAAATTACTTCGGTTTGGGCCAAGTCAATTCAGCCGGTCAATTCAGTCAATTCATCCCATTTTCAAAAAATTGGATGTACCACATACAGAGGTATATGGATGAGCAGATTATTAGCTTTAATCGCCAACATTTGGCTTCTCAGATCTCTCTGTTACATCGTTAAAAGAAAAGACAATTAGTCTGAGGAAGTGAATGTGTTACGTTAGTGTTATTGTACTCATGGAAAACTGACTCTTGTTATTTTCCTTGTAGAGACATTATTTGTTGTTCAGTGAAAGGAACAATGTTAATGTAAAGTTAAAAAAAATGAGAGAAAGGGAAAAAAAAAAGGATAAGGACCGAAACTGAAGCATAGAGATGAACGCAAGTTTACGCCTGTATACTATTTTTTAAATTCACTACCTAATTGGTGGTATATGCATGCTGGTTTAGAATAAAAACACTGGCCTAAACAAAGAAGAGCAATGTTTGACTGAAAAGGAACAGAGGGCTGCAGTCCTTCTTCTGTTAGTCCGATGACAAGAAAGCAAATAAATAACTTCTACAAGCTATTCAAGATTTGAAATAGATCCAGTTGTATAGAACATGGGTCACTTTTGGGCAGACCGAGTCTTCTATTGAAGGATTTAACTTACCAAAGGAAGGTTGTAATACAAACAAACTCCTACACAATACAAGCAGAACTGAATAGGTTCTTAGATGAAGAAGGCCCATGAGTCTTACAAATCAACCTGTTGAATGGATAAAAAAAAGGTTGTGTTGCAATGATTGGTGCAAAAAGTAACCAGGAAATGAATTAGGTTTCAGTTGGTTTCAGGTTTATACCTTCACAGAACCCCTGTCCCAAATCTCCACTGATTACAGGAGCACAGAGTGAGGAACAAAAGACATATGTATCAAAATACGACAGAGGTTTTTGTTGGATTTATCTAAGGAAGTTATACTTCACTGCAGCCTGCTGGTAATTCATTTGCAGGTGTGCATTTAGCCCTCTAAGCAGCTGGGAGCACGACACCATAAATGGGATGAGTGTGCCTTTCCCTTGGGTTTTGTGTATTCTTCCTCATTAACGAAGACATTCTCAACCAGGCTTTATCATCTTACAATTGCACTTTACTTCCATGTTATTCCTCCTGTGTTATAAGAAAGAGTCATGCACTGATTAGTGTATAAAACATGCCGCACATGTTGTGAACTCAGGAGAAGAAAAGATCTCATTTACTTTACATGGACAGTTAAGTCTCTTTTTACCTGACAAAAAAGACAGATTGTATGAAAGTGGCATGTTTACTTCCATTTAATTGTCTGAGTGATGTAAACGAAATTCTGTGGGAAGCAAATGATTCTTAAAAAATCTACTTTATGAAAAAACAAAACAAAACAAAACAAAAAAAACCTCTTTCCTTTGTGGTTAAAGTTTTATTTTTTGGGAGAAGAAAACGAACCATTATGGTTTATTTTTCATACCTCTGCTCGTAATCTTTACGCTGTTTTTGCACTTTGGAAAACAGAAGACTGTTACACCTACTAGAAGCCAATTAGCGATGATTTTCAATGTTAGTGTCACAATCTTTTAAGCAGTGTCTCTCTAAAGTTCCTACTTTGCATTTATTTTCCAACTCAACTATAGAAATGTTTTCTTGCTGTGAAGCCAGAAACACTTGGTAGGAGCCTTCAGTGAGTTCTACTGCTGCTTCCAGGAACTACATAGAAAGTGAAATATCAATAAATAAATAAATAAATAAAAACACCGCATACATTTATTTTTTATTTATTTTTGAGTGAGAAGGCACTTAGAGCTATTAAAAAGACATATCCATGTATGATGCCGTTTAGGTTCATTTGAAATTTTCCATTATATTACCCAGTGTAAGTGACTTACAGCTAGTCAAATCAGGTAGCTGGGCTTTTATCATTCCATTTTTACATGTGTGGTAGACTATAGAAGTACTGTCATGAAGAAATGTACGACTGAGATACCTTATATTAAAAAAATCTATTGTTTTTTTAATGAATGATTTCTCAAATTCCTGTAACCCAGGAGTGCTCACACTTTTTCAGCAATGTCAAAAATGACCAAGTCAAAATAATCTGCCTACTAGAAAAATGAAAAACATGTATTTCTAAATATATTGAGAATTCTTTACATGTAGAATGCATGTTAGTGTACCTCACATAAGCGCACGAGCCCGTATCATACAACACAACATTGTACATTGTTTTGACAGTATAACCTAAAAAGTGTAATTACTACCTAACTCTATTTCACTAGGATTTTGAAGTATATCTGAATCAAGTTGAAATTTGTTTTCAAAGCACAAAAAGCTTCAGTGAGGGAGCGAGGAAGAGTAAGGCAAAGCAGGAAAAGCATTCCGACCTGTTGATTAAGCCACATGTGTGACGTTGATAGCAGCTGAGTCTGTCTGCCACATTCCAGGAAGCTAGGAGGATAGAAATTCAACACGAAGCATATTCCATCATAGGACATGACCCTTTCCCTATCCTATCCCCTACTGTGTATGTCACAGACAGCATGTTTATGTACAGGTACTTGTGAAAATGTGGGTGTCAGAGTGATAACTAATAATATAGGCATTGTGCATGTTTTCCTATAATGGTGGGCTTTTCCAATGTCCTTTAATGGCTTATAAGCAACATGCCTTATACGGAAAAGAGCCAAGAAGGGTTATTGAGAGCAAAACAGAATTACTGCGTGTGATGTGCATACACTATGTGTGTATGTGTTTGTTGATGTCAGTGTTAATATTAATAGCCTGGTCCTGGGTTAACTAATGGAGAATGTCGTGTGTGGGCCCTGCAGAGCTGTGTGACAAGGGACAATTTGCACACCTGTGCTCTCATCTGCTACATCGTGGGAGGACTGATATTAAGTCATTACTACAGGCACTGCCAACACACTCTGATTGCCAGGATGAGTGTGCTGCCATTGGATCACACAGACCGTGTTTTTCCAACCAGTCTCCTTAGTGAACAATATATAATGGAGAGAAGTCTGCTGTCATGGGCATTTGGAAAATACAGGCCTTGCAAGTGTGAGTCAGATGAAAGGACAGATGCTAAATCATCCCATTCTTGTTTTCATTCTTTCTTCTTGCATGAATTGGGGGGGGGGGGAACCAATGATCTAGGAAAACATCCGTTTGATATCAGGTTAGATGGATTCCTGTTCTGCCTTGACTTGGGAAACAGCAGTTAAGCACAATCCCTTGATTGTGACTGACTTACAACAAGATGTAACCCCAGTTGTAACTGTATTTACTTACTTTCTACCACTGCCATCAAATATACCACCTACTCAGTGCACTCAATAATGAGTTGTATGTCAAATGCATTGTACACTGAGCAAAACTGCTGTAAGACAGCAAGTGCTATATGCTGCCCTGAAGCTAAAGATTTCAAGGATCATGATAACACCATATGTCTCATCTCGCAGAACATCTCAGCATCAGTCATGTGCAAATATTTTCTAGCGGGCACAACTAAAAAAATGTAACTCAAGTGCTTTGTTTAAAAATGCCTCAAGATGGCAAAAGATTCTGGGATGCCTAAATTTTTTTTGAAAGGAGTGGGTGAGCGTGTTTTGCAAGTTACAACAGATGTACCATGTTTTTTAAGGGATATTCAGTGCAAGCAGGATATAACATGGCCAATAACAAACCCAGAGTGATTAAATGAATCTACTTTGCTGCCATCCTCCTTTTTGAGAGGTGTATGTTGAGTTTACAATAATTGCATTTCCTGTTTCCACGAATCAACCTCCAGCCATTCTGTTGGCTTATTCATGAGATGGATGATTGGGGGAGGGATGAAAGAGGGAACATGAAACATGAGATGTAGCGAGAATCCTTAACTAGATAGGGTGAAAAAGTAAACACAATCTCCTGCAATTTGACTATCAATCAGGCCAGGATGTCTCTGGGAGAGGGGGCCTAATTACGGCCTAAATAACCATTGACTGTTTTCTAATGGAATTATTCAGACAGCCAGTGTTTGTATATGCCAGTTTCTCATTTGCTATTCCCATCCATCAGGGATGCATGTTAAACTTTTTTTTTTTTTTTTTTTTTTTTTTTTTAAGCACAGAAGCCAGATCGTTCATATAGAAATTGTGCCCCTCTTCACCCGAATGTCTCATCCAATCCAGACTCAAAGTCATCATTGCCCTTGTTTGCTCTTTTCATTCCTTCTCTTTTTCATTGGGGGAGGGGGGTGACTACCATTACAAAAAGCCTGATAAGTCAGGCAGAGCGTTGGATCTTAATGGCCTGGCTGGTAACACTGAGTAAAAAAGTACACTTTCTAGATGAGTGAGTTTTCCTGATTCTGCACCTTACGTCGTTGGGGTAACTGAGGGTAATATGTGACAGTGGGACATGCTAGACCTACAAAGATGGGTTTAGGTGTGTGAAATGGATTTGAAAACAAATATGGAAAAGGAGTCAGAGATATGTTGGTGGTAGAGAGTAAAGATAGAACTCAAAACTGCTGTGTCTGAATGTTAACAAGCTTTGGGATGTGAGTAGGAGTTGTGATTTGTGCCACCATCACTGTTCTAAGAATCAAAGTTGAATATGAGGATGAGAGATGCATAGAGATAGAATTTTGTGCATGTGTGCACAAACTACAGAGCGAATAAGAAGAGATTAGAATATAATATACCAGGCCTCATTTATGCTTTCCAAGTCCTTAGGCCATTGCTGCAAACTGAGTACATCTATTGTGCTTACAGTAACTTCACTCTGCTAAATGACCTGCATTTGAGTTATATGGAGCAGTGGTATAGTTCAAGGTGGCTTGAGGCCATGCTCCAGTAAGTGTTTTCAGAGCGATGCTCTTCTTGTTGCAGCTTACACTCTTGGATGGTAAATTAGGGGCCGGAGAGACATCACACACTGAGCAAAACAGCAACCTCATTCAGAGCTGACGGGGCTTTGTGAAGCTTGATGAAAGTCATCATTAAAGTTGCATAATGCCTCTCGACTGCCAACGACAATAACTTATGACATCTGTCTCTGTGTTTCATGTTGGCTGTCACAAGCAGTTAAATGCTAGTGCTTAATGTGATAGTCACTAAGAAGATAAAGTATTGTGGATGTTGGAAACCACCCCTGCATTGTTTCTTGTCATATGGCATGGATGTTTAAATGTTCTCAAAAGAAAAGGTAACATCATCTCGTTAGTCAGACTCTTACTATTACATGATTGTGCTCATATATTTTTAACTAGGCTATTTTTTTTTAAACTAATTTACATTTCATGCATGCATCCATTTGTAACCTAAAGAGTGTTTTACGTTGCTTTCTAGTCAAGCAGGGCACAAATGAAGCATTTTTTTCAAGTTTTGGTGCTTAAAGTGCAAAAATATACGTGGAATCAAACTTAATTGAGGGATTGAGATGCTAGAGGAGTGACAGTTATTAATCTGAAACATTGAATAATTTTGTCCTCTTAGTTTAGTGTCAAGTTAAAAAGAAACAGGCTGATGGACATATGAAAGGTTTGATAAAGAAAGTAAAAGGTATCCAGGAAAGACTTTGCTACGGGGAAAGTTAAATCTATTTACAGCAAAAATGCCCTGGGAAATAGGAGGGGAAGAGACTGTGAAAAAAGGCAGGCTTCAGAAAAGATTTCTCAAAGCTACAAGCCAAACAAAACAAAACAAAGAACGTGAAATGGAGCAAGGAGCACAGCTTCAAAGCAAGCAGGTTGATTTTCAAAAAAGAATATCATTAACATATTGTCGACTGAAGGACGCTCATTTACAAACAACATACAGTAAAACCATTGGACCAAATAATACCGCCCAATTATAGCAATAGCAATGCGGTGATATAATTATCTTATACTCCAATGATGATCACAATTAAACAGGAATGGGGAAATCATATAGCTATCAGTGACAATATGCAGGGCTTTAAAAAAAAACATAGCTAAAATAATCCACATGTAGCTAAAGCACATGAGAGACATGTAGTGATGTAACAGCAGATGACGAAAAGGCCTATAGCTCCCCTGGAAATAATTAAAAATTGTCATATCATGAACATAAATACTAGAAAACTGATGACATTTGGGTTATAGCGTCACAGAGCAGTGTTTCTGCATTACTTTAAGCAAATGTTGGATGCATAAGTGCAAATGTATATTGGTTATACTGTACATCCCCCATACAACTTGATAGATTACAGGTGAGTGCTGCCAAATGGAATTTTTGTCATGTTACATGGATTTAAAAAAAAGAAAATGAAAAAGGACATGTGTGACTTCCAATTTTCCCGATCTTGGAATCATACAGCATCTGCTCTCCTGTGAAGGACCTATGGTAGAAATCACTCTTCAAGCATTTTGGCAGATGTCTTATTCCGACCCTATCAGTGGGTAATATCCCAGAGCAACCACTATATATCTGATAACCGATGGTGCACAACCCCTCACTTCCCTCAACATTTCCTGAGAGGAAGCCTTCAGAAGGAGCGTTTCAGTGCTGATAAAACTCACATGGCCCTTTATTTGCTGGCTGAGAGATTACCAGAGCAAAGAGGCATTGTATAAGCCGATGACTTCTCTGGTATTGCAGCGGATGTGAGATTTCTTTGCTTAACTGACAGCAGGCATGTCACTGTTTTTACAAGACATGTTGAAAGTAAAGGGATGCAATCCATACCTCTGCCACAGTTTAATGCACAGTAGATCACATTTTAACTGAGAGTGTCACATTCATGAGTAAAATGCACATTGCAAAAAGGAGTCACATAAGATAAAGGGACATTTTATGTATGCCATGCCTGTAGGTTGATGGGGTGGTGTGAACATTAACAGACTTAATATGCATCCACTTGATGCTGTTAAACATTCTTTAGAGACACGGAGGGAGAGAGAGAGAGAGAAAAAGAGAGAGAGAGAGAAAGAGAGAGAGAGAGGAAAGAGAAAGAAAGGGAGACTGGGACATAGAGAATGGATGGCAGCCGTCAGAGTGCACACAGCACAGGAACCAATTTTAGATGAAAACCCACGCAGGGCCAGGAGTCTTCCTTTTCTGTGTGCTACATTTACTTTTGACATCTTAAAAGCCATTAGTTCAGCAATGCACACCAATGCTTTATACAATAGAAGTAATGTTGCCTTTTAGACTTTATATTGGTACAAGCGACAGAACACTTCCATACAAGGATGTACAGATAAGACTAAATGTAGTCTTTTTTAATCAAGCCACAAGACACATCACAACACCGAGTGACATATCATACGCTTCATAGTTTACATTCTTTGAAGTAGCCGATGTTTACCTTGATGACAGCTTTAAACATTATCATCATTATTTCAATGAGTTCCTTGAGAAAATCTCATTAATTCAGAGATATACCTTGCTAATTTAAAGTTCAGTAATGAACATTATTTCTTCTAAATTCATTTTAGATAATCATTTCTGCTTCATGGAGAGATTTGGTAAGGTGTCTCACCGGGAAATAGCCCCTTGACAACTGCAGCAATTCATATTATGTCAACAACTACTCAAATAAGTAGAAGATAAACTGCTGTCCAACATTAGTTTGAGGTATGAAGGTCAGACAGGGCAGAAAATTGCAAGAATTTATCCTCAACATCAAGCGCTCAGAGGACACTGTGAATCAAACCTTCATGGTCAAATTGCTGCAAAGGCACCACTTCTGAGGGAGACAATAATAGGAAGAGAATTGTATAAACCAGAAAGCACAAGAATTGGACAGTCACCCAGTGGAAATCTTTACTTTGGTCTTATAAGACTAGGAATTTTGCTTTTTCTTCTTTTTTAGAGACATCCTTGCCTGTATGTAAATGAATACTCAAGATATTAAAAAATAAAAAATCCTTCATTTACTGTTGGCTAGTATACGAATATAACCCAAGAAACTCAGCAAAAATTTGGTAAGGGGGTATATTTTCACCAACTTTATTGTCACCTACGATCAGTACAGTCTTAAACATTCAGTCTGAATGAAATCACAACACTACAAAAAAACACATTAAAAACAAATTATCGCATTATCTTATACTAAGGCTAAGCAAACTTCCTATTTATTTATTCATTTAGTTAGTTAGGTAGATTAACTCCTTAGCAAAGAGGAGTTAATCACAATAATAACAAACAGATTTTAATTATGGAAAGCTAAACAAAACATAAATGCTTGAACTGATATGAACAGGCACCATGAAAATAAATAAAAATAGATTAAACCACCCACAAAATATAAAAAGAAAATATATTTGAAGACATTTAAGAGAAATAATATATTGCAAAATAAAAATATAGACCAAAGAAACATTCAAGTAAATGGAGTATACAAAATTATTAATGTTTATGGATATGTTTGTATTGAAACTGGGCACTGCTCATCATCCAGCAACATTTATCACTGCTGACCAGGAAGCATCATTTTATCAGCACAATGACATTTAAAGCAATGTTTCAAAATGGTCATCATACTTTTGAAGAAGGGAACAGCTGTTTTGTTTTAATTTTACTTGATCATTAACACTAAATGCATTTACTCCAACAAAAAGTGCACTTACAAATTTAGCCATAAACCACAGGTGCTGAACCTGGCAGAAAATGTGAGGTGAGCGTGGTATTGAGGGGTGGGGATGAGTAAAGGGAAACCATCAATGGTAGCTGTTGAGGAGCAGAAATTGTGGGGTGCTGCAGCAAAATGTGATTTGACCATATACTTGTTCTGTCATTCTGGAGGTAAGCTGCAGTTAAGAAGATTCATAGCCAAATCTATAGAGCGCTGAAACATCTGGTGGTTTATCTACGGATTGGGCCTCATACTGTGGCTGCCAAGAACATCTCTAGGAAGGAAACAATCATCATTTTTTTCCCCATATGAAGCTCCTTAATAGGACAATATTGCACAAGCCATTATTCATTCAAACAGGTGTACTCATGAGGCCTGTTTGAAACACAAGAAAACAGATGACTGCGGTAGAAGGAATAAAAGGCAAGTATTGGTAAGTCCAAATTGGAAACATATAGCTCAATGAAAAACAATTTCAGAAATGTACCGCAACAAGAGATGCTATACAGCCAAAGCTATCAATTTACGTTGAAGAATTATTGAACAGGTTTGCGCTTGACACAAGGACTTTATCCCAACCTCAACGAATTCTGAGGGGATTTTCCAATAGATGCCTGCTGCCAGTTCATCTAACACAACACACTTCAGTTCCCCTGAAAGCAATTCTCAATTCCATTCTCAAGACCAATCTCTGTTTCACATGCACAAGAGCATACACATCATGCACACACGCACGCATGCACACATATGCACACATATGCACACACACACACACACACACACACACACACACACACACACACACACACACACACACACACACACACACACACACACACACACACACACACACACACACACACACACACACAAACACACATACACACCAGAAAAATAGAAAGTAAGAAAAAGAAAACAAAGGCGACCTACTGCAGATTGCCTTTTGTCCACACCTTAAAGGCTGGCCACCTGATTCCTACTCACCTTCAATATGATTCATTATGGTGGCCATGCATCCTTTCAGCTGCTGTTTTAATCTTAAGACATGGATATGCCTGCCTCTGCCGCGGGCTCTCCTTTGCTCTAATAGCCCTTAACCCCTGTGCTGGCCTGTCATGCCACACAGTGCCCTTTGTTATCCTCCAGCACTAAGCGGTACGCCTCTTGTCTCTATTCCTGTTCTCAAGGCCATTTGTAACATCACAACAGCCATTTCTTGTACTTTAAAGCTTGCTGTAAATTATATGTGGTGGACGTGAAAAGATTTTCCCCTTAAACAGTGATGTAAATGAATCCCCTGTTACAGATTGCTATGGCATGTAACAGTCCCTGAGTGTCTTGGTTTAGAGGGTTTAACAAGGTTAAATGACTGTGCTGGGTGGGTTAGGGACTGGGGGATGGGGCTTGACGATGGGGAGCAAAAGGAAAAAGGCATGTGGGCTGAGATTCATGTCTGAATTTATTAAAGCATGATGATGCATCACGAGCTCATAAACACCCCACTTGCACCACAGGCAGTAAAGGTAATACGACAGAGGAAAGACAGTAAATGCAGCACAAAGACTGCAAGTTAATGTCTTAGTGTGAAAGCCGATATAGCAAAAAGAGTTTAATAAGAAATGTCCCGATTTTGATTTATTCTACACAGTCATTATAATGACTCATGCCTGGTAAAGAATGAACACATGGGGAAACACAGCAAGATGTGGACAAAGGCCACAAAACTCCTCCGCAATTATGTTGGTCGAACTGGTCATTTAAATGTGTATTTTATCATCAAGGGTAACTCAGGTGACTCACTTCAGCTTCTTTGCAAACTGCAAACTCCTTTGTCATTGTTACACATACATACAGATGCAATTCCGAAAGACATTTTCCGTCTGTTTCACAGTTTCCAGAAAAAAAAAACAACAACCCTGAAACAACCTAAAATATTAAATATGTTTGCACAGACATTTGTTAGAAAACTATACTTGTTCAGCCTTCTGGAGTGCACCCCGCCTCGACTCATCTACGGGAAAATGGATGGACGGACGGACTGACAGAATGGCGGACAGACAGAAGGATGGATGGATGATATATTGTCTATACAAGAACATCTCTGGCTTTGAGGTTGACAAACCTCTTGTTAAGAAGAAAGTTGGGTGAAAACTAATTTTTAAGTATTTGAAGTGACAAATACTCAAACAGGCTTCTTGACCAAGGGTGCTACTGTAAACCAAGATGACAATTTAACTGTGGTGCTTGAATCTAATAGTATTTCAGCCAAGGGTGTGTCACTGTCATTTCATTATGAACCTGTGATTACATCGTTAAAAACAAACAAAATAAAAGTCAGAATGTGTTAAATCCACTGATTTACAGAATTTAAAAAAAAAAAATGTCAATGCAGAAGACTTGCATGGGCTTAAAAAGTGAGGATGGACTCCATTTTTCTCAAGTACAAACCACTATAGCAGGTAAAATATTGCTCAGTGTGTGTGTGTGTGTGTGTGTGTGTGTGTGTGTGTGTGTGTGTGTGTGTGGATGGTTGATGGGGACTTTGATTGTATTTTCCTTTCTCCTGTCCCCCGAGGAGGTGACATGTTTGGTATTGTAATTCCACTCTCATTTCCTATGTTGCGGTGTTGACTGCAGACTTGTCACTCAGGAGGAGCAGAGAATGGGTATGTCAATCAGTCAAGGATCCATTACCAAAGTAATGCCAAAAAAGGCTGTTTGTCCCCATCCCATGTTAGCATGACTAAACTTTAGCATTTTGTACATGAGGAAACAGTATGATTAGGGCTACTGCAGTGAAACATTCGGGGTGAAGAGATGTAAGAATATGAAGCCTAATGGAAAATGCCATGACTTGTATACTGTACTTGATAGAGTGTTCAGAAAATACAAACCTGCTGCACGTCAACATCAGACAGCCTAATGCAAGAATAAGTTTTATTAGTGAATTTTGTTATAATTTGAAGGATGATAACTAACTTATGCTTAAATGATTGGCAAAATGAAAATAGGCAGAGATCTGCAGATCAAACATAATACATTGTTGATTTGTGTGCAGCAGAAGCACTCACAATGGTAAGACAAATAATGTCATAGGAGAGTGAAAAGCTACAGCAAAGTTGTTTCGTAAAGCAGTCGCGGTAAGAGAAAAATTCAAAGTAATGCTGGGCAACGTGAGCAGGGTGCGGTGCATGACAGGTAGAGTAGGAGGAGGCAGGCTGCTTCTGTTTTCACTGTGTGCCTTACCCAGCGCAGAGCTCTAAACAGAATACCATTCATCATGCAGGCAGTCACAAGTGTGACATGACAGGCGAAATGGTGCCCTGTCAAGATAGAAAAATCCTGAAACAGAGCACAGGGTGGGTAAGCTAAAACAAAAATAATAGAATATGGGGAGAAAAAAAGAAAACATGATTGAAAGCAGGGGAGATGCTGAGAAAAAGCCAGACAGAGAATGGTTCCAAACTGACATCAGAAATTGTGGAAAACCATATTGGATAATTTTACTGTATACAAATAAAACTTTAATCCTGCCTTTGACCCTGATATCCCAGCAAATGTTGTCAAGTATAATATTTTACACATCTGCAACACATTTTGTAATTATACATGACATACTTTATTTTCAGTTTTCTTTTTTTCAAAATTTTTTTTTTTTTTTCCCAACAAAGACTGACCTTTTGTAGATCAACTCTGCAGTGCCTCATTAAAAGCTTGTTTTTATGGGATGGCACATTAACTACATGGTCTGACAGAGCTCACACATCAACCTTGTTACCAGCAGCTGCTTTCCTCAGACAAACAGGGATTTAATGGAGAACACACAGGGGTACTTATGCTGCTTCACGTCCGGTCAAGGTGGAGGTAAGTGTTGGCAAATGCATTTGGCTGACCGTCTTTGTAAGAAATCTAAAATATATCTCCAAGGGCGCATACAGTACAGTACATCACATTTTGTGTGACATAGCAGAGTTCAGCAGAGGTGCTTTGAAAGATAAGCACAATAAAGAGATCACATAATTTTTCTCCATTCAATCAATGCTTTATCATGGTTAATGTCATTTCTTCTCTTAATTCACTGCCTAACTTGCACAACCAACACTTTGCTCTTCAGTTGAAAAACGAGATCAGCTAGAAATTAGTACTAGTGAAGTATATGCACCATGTGATTCTTGTCTGGTGTAAATTTGGTTTCATGATTTAAGTTGATTTAAGTGATTAAGTGATTAATTTCTGATTTGTTTTAGGATTTCTTATCCTTTCGACAGACAAACTGACCCACAACATTTACATCTACCTGTCAAGAGGTCTCTGTTTTGTTTCAATTTTCATCCTCTTCGTTTCCCATGAAAAATGCATGTCTTTTTTAGGTATTCAACCAAAGCATAGTTCATTTCGAGCGCGCCAATGATCAACCCTGTTATTTATTTCAAGAGCGGGCTCTGCTGGATACTGTGTTTCAGTGGTGTTCTCACATACACCACTGAAATATAAAGCAGCCAAAATCTATTAAATGGTGGGTGATTGGAATCCTTGACATAAACCAGTGTGGCCTCAGGAGATGGAGAGTTCATTCAGCCCAGTGAGATGGTTATATTCTGCATTTCATTTTATATATTTTTTTTCAAGGACAATGGTTTTATTTAATCTATTTCTTGCATAAAACACAACTCACTCTTTTTTTTCTTTCTGCCAGACTGCATTAGAACAAAGCACGCCAGTGAAAACAGTTTATTGCTCGAAAGGCCACAACAATTATGATTTTGCCGCAACAATGAAGAGCAAGACAAATGTTGTTCACAGAGTTCTGGACTGAATGAGGCCACATGTGTTATGAAGTCCTAGTTTGTGGTGTAAAGAACAAACAGGCTGCTTTTTGGATAGAAAAAAGCCACAAAAAATAATTAAATAATAACAGCAACCTATTGTGCACGTCTCATCTTCAGGGGACATAGTACGAACCAGCAGTTCTGGAGGAGAAGCCGCAAGAGCCATTAGATTGACGAACTGCAAAACACTTAACCCTTTCATGAGCTGGACCTCATTCATCGCCCCCATTCAATTTTGTATTCTGCTCCATCACCACTTTTCCCCCTTCACATCTTCTCTCTTTCTCTCACGAAGGTGAAGTCCCTCCTCTTTTTTCTCCTCTGCATGGTCTTTTCTGCTTTTTCATTTTTCCTCTATTCTTTTATGTGTTGCTCTATCTCTGTCTTTCCAGCTCCTGTGCTGTGCTGTCTGGTGCACAGAGCAGAGGCCTTCACAGGGGACCTGTTATTGATTGAACTGAGTCAGCAATGTCCAATTTAATTCATTAAACCCCTGATGTCAATGCCCATTGGGCAATTCCGATAATGCAAAGGGACGGGCCAGGGAATGTGCATGTCGGTGCTATGCACAGGTATGAGGAAGGAATACTGCATGTACGTTAAAAATGAAAGAAATGGCTTTTAGTGGGGAAATGAAAATGAATAAATCAAGATGTAGAGGGAAAACCCAATATATATATATTTTTTCCAACTGTAGTGGATACCAGTAATTGAATTGAAGTAATGCCTATGGTAATTCTCAGCATTTCATGCATATCCCTGCTTACATGTGTAGATTGCAATTCACACACCTATTTGCACAGTCTAGTTCCGTATGAATTATTCCTTAGTCTTAGACAAACACAGCTTTGGATGTCTAGAAGTCAGCTTCAGTGGAAAATGAGCTTCCATAGAATGGATAATTATGCAAGCATGGTTATGTGACAGAATTTGCATTCCACTTGAATTTGCAACTAAGAAAGAACATAAGAAGAAAACTAACTATAGCAACAACCTCATAAGTGAAGCTAATCAGAGTGGATTTATCTTCAATCATTACGTTGCTCCATTTCATCTTTCCCTTCCCTAAAAGGGTGAGTGGTATCACAACCACTCTGATCCCACTCAACAAAATACTCTCCCCACTGTGTGAAAAACAGTCTTGAGAAAATGGAAACCGAGCAGCATGCGTGCAATCACATTACACACTTGTCATCTTAAAAGGTCAACATATTAGTTTGGTTCCAACTGCATTTGCAAGTTGCTCCAGTCAAGTTGTCATGCAGACTAGACGTTCACCCCTTGCTAAAAGAGAACTAATCACACAGAAATGTTCTACATTTCTAGAAGGGAATGATGACACTTTGTCTATTTCCTTGTTCTGAACTGCAGAAGGCTCAAGGAGAACATGTACCACGTTTTCTTGCTGAGAAGAATTACATACATTTTGACACATGCTGAGGCTGAGAGTTAAGAGTCTGACAGCAGTGATCCAGAGTGTGTGAGAGCAAAAGGGCATCACCGGCACAGGATCAGGAACATGACGTGTTTTATGTACGGCTCTGCTTCATCTTGCGGCATTACACTTCGTAAATGAGTCTTCCTCTACTGATGTGCCATCTCTGGGTGTGACACATCGGGCTGTAGTCAGTGACTGTACACCCAACTCACAACCCCCACAAACAAACCCCCCCCCCACCCCACCCCCTCCAAAACCCCTCTCTGGTGTGTCAACCCTGCGTTGTTGTCGTTGCTAATTTTTTTTCCATCAGTGCTTCATTTGGAAATCAGAAAGAAGATCTTCACACACAGCAAACTGCTGTCATATTGAACACATTACATTACATAGCATTACAATACAGGCATGGGTTTTTCTGGTTACTCCTTCTGCCAGCCACTTATTTACCATACACAGATTGACATCTGAAGTAATTAAATATCAAGAACACTTTCACCAGTGTGTCTTTATGCAGTCCTAATACACAACTCTTGATGCACACTGTGCTGCACACACACACACACACACACACACCTATATTTGATTTGTGCTTTCATCTACCCCTTTTCACTGTGAATGTGGTCAAAGATGTGTGATGTGGTCTGTGTGTGTGTGTGTGTGTGTGTGTGTGTGTGTGTGTGTGTGTGTGTGTGTGTGTGTATGTGTGTGTGTGTGTGTGTGTTTGGCTTTGCCTGAGGATGAAGCAGTGGTATTCAGCAGCCCTTATTAAAATGCCAGTCTGGCCTAACGGAGTTAGGGAAGACACAGGCGGTTGTCCTTGATTTTTCTCATCACCCTGCAAACCCCCGATACACAGACACACACCAACACACACACACACACACACACACACACACATGCCCAAGCTCACTTCCCAGTAGACCAAGACCTGATGAACTCTTTTGTTTTCTCTCCACCGCTCCCTCTCTCTCTCCCCCCCCCCTCTCTTTTTCTCTCTCTCTATCTGTCGGTGCATGCTGGGAGAGTGTGGCATGAGACACTGAGAGACTGTTCATTGAAAGTTTGTTTGCTTTTGTTTATTAATATCACAGTTTAAATCACATGGTTATATTGGTGGTGGTTTATATTGAGTACACTTTAGTGAATTAAAGTTTTGTTCTCTTTCTCCTCCTACCGGTGTCTCGTCCGGTTTATCATGGCTCTGACGCCATGATAAATGGAGACTTTACTAAGCTAACAAGGAAACATGGCACCAGCCGGGGTGGCTACTGCTGCTGTGGGCCTGTGTGTCGCTGTGGGGAACGCTCCGGGTGGGGGGGGCCAGTGCAGCGGGGCCCTGTGAGTGTGCGACCAGTTGTGGCTCCTCGTGCTTGGCTTTGCCGGGACGCTGCAGTGTCCAGTCCGGTGCACAAGGTGTTGGGAGTTAATTTTCACAGGGAGTGTAAGGGTGAAGAGTTTAGAAGTCAGGTGAAGGAATGTGATGTGAATGAGAAAAAAAGGTCAGAAATGGAAAAAAAAAATAGTGCATGTGAAAAACTGGTAGACATGGTAGGTGAGATCAGTGAGGGTGAGACAGGAGAAACACAGGTGGAGGTGACAGGAGAAGTTAAAACATGGGGTGAACAGGTGAAGTCTGGCTGATTTGTAAAAAAAAAGTTCAGGGAAATATTCTTCAATTTTTACCCTGTGTTGATTTTTGTTTGTTGCAGAAAATACGTTTTTGCGGCATGATGTTTTTCTCTGTTGACTGTTGCTCAGATTAAATCCTGGAATGTCGCTATTGTCTGACACATACTCTTCTTCAGTTCTCTCTCTCTCTCTCTCTCTCTCTCTCTGTCTCTCTCTCTCTCTCTTTGTTATTGTCTCTCCTTCAGTACAATCCAAAAGGGTGAGAAGAATTAATACTCATTGTTTACTGGAAAATTAGCATAGATTTAAAATATTTCCATCAGGCTGCTGTGCTTGGAGAACTACGTGTTTCTTTTGTTTTTTTTTCCACATTTGCATATTCATATTTCAGACACCATCTACTATCAATAAACATACACGCAGTGGAAAATCAGATGAACATGTAGAATTTACATTGATTTGTATGTTGGAATCCAATCTGTTGTTGAAAATCAGATTAGCATTTATATGCTTCCTCTCAATGTAAATTTTGGATTTTGACATTTTCACAACAATGGCCATAAATAATCTCACTGCAATAATCCCAAACATGTTAGTATTTCTATCCAGTCATAATATGGGTATATCTTGGCTAACAGGCACAACATTATAAACCTATAAAATCTATTGTCTACCCTTTAGTCTTAATAATATAATTACTTAATATCCTGAATTAAGTACTTTAGTATACCATTATTAACAATTTATACCCATTCTGTTGACACTATAATTCCTGTATCATATTTGGATAAAATTCAAACCTGAAAGCTAGTCTTTTTTCATCAAAAAGCATCACACACAATCACCTAAACCTCCTGCAATTATTCTTCTGAATCAATGATTATGTAATCATTATTTTAATTGGTTTTTTTTATTTAATTTTAGTAACAAAACATATTGTTATGGTCTAAAATTTCTTATATTTTGTTCTGCCTGTGGATCTTGTGAAAACATATTACAGTTTTATCTTTTTGAAAAAAAAATCTGCACACATTAATCTTCAGCCCATTACAAGACCAATTTTCTCATCATCATGTCCTCAATTAGATTTTTGTTATTTAATTGTCTTTGACAATAACTTTATGTATTCCACACCTTAAAAAAAAAAAAAAACAGACAAAAAAAAAAAAACCATTAACTAATTTTAATTAGAATTAAAACAAAATGTATGCTATGATTAAAAAAAAACCCACCATGACCTTTGGTGACAAGTCAAGAATCAGGATCCATTAGTGGGACCCAGCCAGAGGATATCATACAGAGGTCAGGCTCACAAGCAGTTAGCAGGTCATGATACAACACACATACAATAAAACACTGTAACTGCATCTTTGTCTGGAGGTTTTTTTGTTCAATATAAATAAGTTCATGCCTCGCTTACTCATTGCACCTTGAAAATACATATATTGACACAAATAAAAGCACTACAGTGTAATGTATAGTTTACCCGAAAACCCGCCAACATACAGAAGCCGCCACCAGCTCTTTAGTCTTTAGTGTTTGTTCGACATTCACTTCTGACACTCATTTGTCATTCACTTACACAGTGGACACAAGTACTTATAAAGCACCACATCCTTTTGCAGTGAGCTCAAGAACACATTTAAATTCAATTAATTTTAGTTTGTTTCAATATTAGGACACAGCATAAAAAGAAAGAAAATGTAGTGGAATCATTGTAAAGGGGCACACTTCTTGATATCCCATATGTTTTTGTTGAAAAGAATATGAAAAACAAGTAAATTGAAGTTATCATCTCCAACTTAATTAATAGACAGTTATTTAATGGTGATTGTAACTTTGTTTTCCTCACTTGGTTGTTCTTTTGCCTTTTGCCTTCTTATAAGTCTAAGACGAAGCCACAGAGAATGATGCTTCATGTAAAACAAAACAAAACAAAAAAAAAAAAACAATAGAAAAGTAGAAAAGAAGGTGTTGATGTTTCATTTTCTCTTCTGCAGGTTTCTTTTTTTGGATGTTGACTGAAATAGTTTCATGAAATGATTCAACACAAGGCAACATTTGATACGTAAAAAATAAAGTTTCATATCCTTTCTTTTATGGCTCTTAAAAGTACATCTTTTTATTTTTGTTTTTGTCAGTACTTCTTGCAAACGGTATCTTGCCATTGGGAGCTAATTTTCATGCTAGATATAAAGGACAGCTATTTTTGCAATTTGCACACAGATATGAGGTGCACATGCAAGCAGGCATAAAATGCAATGTATTAATTAATATTGAGAAGCTTTATTGTGTCATTATACATGGTACAATAGAATTACAAGGTTAGAGTGGAGAGTTGGTCCAAACTCACGAATCCTATCCTTTCATTTTTATTAACAGGCTTCTAGTTCTCCTGACATGCTCAATTAAAACATAAACTAGCAATTATTTGCCAAACCAGTAGCTCTGTTCAACCAATGAAATGCTAATCAAAGTATGGGACAACTCTTGTTGTGCGCAAGACATTTTTGGAAGCCACTCCGCTTCACCACTGCATGGTGGCACATCTCAAAAGCACCATTCACAGTGTGACACAAGTGATTTCTTTCACTACAGAGGATGTCACACCAGTTCTGCAGTGAGGCCGAGCTGCAGGTATCAGTCTGTGTGCCATTATAAACCACGGCTTTGTCATTGAAAGTGTCAGCATGAATTGCCTCTGGTGAGCCACATCCATCATGTGGAACCATGAGCCATAATCAGTGTCTCATCTACCTTTGCTGCCCACTTCACGTGCTTCCTTACTGCTTTTTGAGAAAAATGTACAAAGCTTAGGCATTTGTTCTCATGGAAGACAGCACTAGAGTCAAAAGAAGATTGAATGATGGAATTGTATTAATGGATATAATCAAAATACTGACACCAGAGTATGTTGGGAGTGGAAATTAGTAACTATCTACCAAATGCTCCTTTTGTAAGTTATACATATGTCAAAGTTTATTATCATATGCAGCTTCTGTGCCACATCATTAGAATAAATGGAAAACCATTTCCTACACTTTGAGTTATCGAGCACTTTTTGAGCAGTGAAGGAACAATTATTTTCTCTGTGTCAAAGTTGAAACTTATGGAAGAGCTTAAAGCCTCGATTCCTTGGGACTCCACCAGCCACACTTATTTTGCTGCAAGAATAATACATTAAAACAGTGGAACATGTGCCCACAGCTACTGTATGCCTGGAGGGCTTATTTGCACTGCTCATTCCACATCCCGAAAAGATTATGTAATATAAGTGGATTTGGACACAGTGGTAGCACCTGTGGAGTCTATTAAAATTTGTGGTTTCTTAAAAAAATCTTCACTAGTGCAATCACTATTTAAACCGAAGACCAACATTCTGCCTGTATATAACATGGAATTTATTTTAGAAGACTGCATAATATTACCCAGACCAGGGGATTGAAATTACATGAAAAAGTAAATAGAAAAGGACACTTTAATCTCTCATCAAAGCAACTCCAAAGATGGATCATATTGTAGTATTAAAACTAAATGTAACGGACTGAATGAAGTAGCTGAAAATATAAAATGAGTTTTCGTGTAATTTAATACTGAGTTTGAAAGAAAAATAATGAAATAAGAACAGATCAGTGAAAGAATTCAGATGTTGGAAATATTAGCTTAAAATTCACCACAATGTTATTAAAAAATGGATTTATGGAAGCTGAAAAAATAATTTTTGTTTATATAAATCCAAATTATTACATGTGCAAATAACTAGTTTATACTCCTTGTATTTAGAGCAGTTAATGAGCCCACATGCCTTGAAAATATTATCTCTAAATACTGCGGGGTTTTTTTCTTCTGCAGTTTCTAGCAGCTGTTTCTGTGACAACTTGATCCAGGAGCATCAGCACTGAATGCCAGACATCCTGCGTAAATGAATGTTACATAAGTCTTATGCCCGTAAAACACTGCAAGTTCAAATGAAGTGAGAGACAGAAAGAGAGAGAGATATGTGCTTTTGTCACTCTAGAATGTGTGACCACACACATAGATAACAAAAAAAAATATATATTTTTGCACCCACGTAAGAGTACACTCCTGAGTTTGGAGCTAGCCGATCCTCCCACACATAGCAACCCTCCATTCCTGTTTACTCCTCAGCCACTGGTAAGTAGTTCATCACTCCTCAAGGAGAGCCATAAAACATTATCATCGCTGGGTAGATACTGCACCAGGAATCCGCCATCCGCATTTTGAGGATCAGAATACATTCATAGATAAAAATACTGTATTTCTCATCAGTCTTTAATTTAAAAATAAAAATGGGTGTTTGCTGCCGGTGAAAGAGATAAAGTATAAGACATTGAGGAGTAAAAAGAGAAAATGGAATGTTTTGAGGCTTTCTTGTTGCCTAGATACAGACAGATGGGTGGTCTTCTTATTGCAAGCTATCTATTGCCTAAATTGAAAGGCACATGCTTTTCACAGCATCTATTCAAGCAGAATAAGGTAGGATAATTATCTTATTTATTTATGTAGTTACATTCAGGGGTCAAAGTATGCTTTTGACAAGTTCATAAATACAACTGATTGTCAGCTTCATATAATACACAGCCAGTTTATCTTTCATGTCATGCAGCAGTCAGCCATGTCCTGCAGTTGTTGCACTCAGTGGTTACCCAAAGTCCTGGCCTAACAGACCTGACACTATTGGGGATAGGTGCAGCTAGCAACAATTCTGCTTCCATTTTCTATGTTAACCGTTCTCTTGAAATACCAGTATTTTGAAATAAAAAAAAATGAATAAAAAATCTGCTGTACAACCTAATGGAGAACATAAAGCCTCTGTTAAAGCAACAGTTTTTTTTTTAAATTCAGTGTAAAAAAATTGCATACTCTCTGCTTGTAAGGCATGTGCTCAACCACCTGAGCTTCATGTGGTAGAAGGAAGTAGTTGTAATCTGCTAAAGCAGAGTTTGAATGTGGTCAGGTAAGAATAACCATTAATACAATTTTGATGATTTATTTTTGTAAAAGTAAGATGTTTGCAGCAAAATATCTGTGTTTGATTCAAGGCATGAAAATAAGAAATCATATTATTGTGTGAGGTTTGGTTTTGGATATTGTTGCTCTCTTTTTTTTTTTTTTTTTTTTTATTACCCTAGAAATTAAAGGGAAAAGGCTGCTTTCAGCTCTGTGTGTTGGTCTGCATGCATGTGTGCGTGTGTGTTTGACAATGGATGTCAGATTTAACTGCAGCCTTGAGAGACTGTTGATGATGTATTGTTGTTTTCTACTGAAGCGTGGCTGATGTTTGTGCAGGTCAGAAGGTTTGAAGGTTATCCTTTTTTAAAAATTTATCGAAAGGATGTTATGTTGTTAAACTGGACTTGTATTTAAAAACAAGTGGAACAGGACTAAGAGTGATTATTTTGCATGATGAAAAGTCCGATGTGTAGGTTGACAACAACACTCAACTTTCTGTCTTCCTCATACCATATAACAAAAATTCATCATCATCATCATTATCATCATCATAGTTATAAATATTTTAACTATTAAAAAACAACATTGATTGAACACTGATAATCCTGTGTAATGTTGGTGCTTATCCCAGTGAGATGGGGTACGCCTGGTATGTTCAACACAGGGGTACCAAAAAGATAGAAAAGCATTCAATCTCACGTTTAATCCACTTCACGTCTACTGCATGTTATTGGTGTTTAGAGTAAGATAGATAAGTCCTCTTCACAGAAAAGTCGTGAAAAGGTCCTCAGGTTGATTTGAAACCAGGACTTAATAATACATACATACGTGTGTACCCAAGATCTGGAGTCTGGCTTCTGTTGCTACACTGCAGGGATATCCAACCTCCTGAACCCCACTTTAACCCTGGTAACAATCATTCATGTGAAGTGATTTCCTTGCAGAAAAAGGTATTGCACTGCACTTTCTCACAAAATGGTTGAGTAAACAAAATAATATGTAATTTGTTGTATGATGTGAAGCTATATTTCTCTAAAATGTTTGTGTTTCCTGTTCATCAAAATGGAGTGTGAGTTGCTCATATGGATTAACAGCACCTCCCTAAACACAAACAATCCAATCTGCCCTCGAGTATCTCAATAATACACATTTAGAGTGGGAGTCTGCTTGCATGCTACTCTCACTTGTGTGTGAAGTGCTGATTTCTTGTTCACTGAGCCCAGAGGAGAAACAAGCTCATTACAAACTCTGAAAGATTTACGAGCTATTATAGAACAACCCCAACTGCTCATTTACTTAGATGTGCTTTTATTTGTTTACTTCCGTATAAATGCATGGATTAGGTGATTAAAACTAAACATAATGAAGGTTATTGTGCCTCTCAGTAGGGGACCAGGACTGCTGTCCCTCGACCAGTAAGAGAACAGGAAGTGGAGGCAACAGGACAGCTTTATGGTGGGAGTAGAGCTTCACCAAGAAAAGGAAATGATGTTCTGAGTCGTTAAATTAGCATCTAAAGTGGCTTGTCTTAATTCCTCCCTGTCAGAGGGAAATGTCAACAGTGATGAGGCATGTGGAACCTCACTGGAATTGACTTTTTACCTGGCCTGCTTTGAACACAGATGCAGGATTTGTTTGAATCTTGTTAAGCTGATCACAGACATCTGTGTAAGCGGGGACAAAATAAAATAGTAATTTGCCAAAGCAAAATTAGAGTTTTGATTAACTGCTTTTTAGGTGTCCAAGGAATTGTCCATTTTCATTTACAGTAATTGTTTTCCAGTCATGTGTAAAGAATCCAACTTGTAACTGGTCTTGTGGGACACCTGATCAAGGGCAGCTTGTTAGTATATATATGCTATTAAATAGAAGCTTTAAACCACAGAGGACAGATTTAGTTGGGAAGAAAATGAGAACACCTTCACAATTACTAGCCTCTGTAGTATCCCTTTCAACACAGGGAACAGAGAGCTTCAAATTTCAAGCAAATTGTCAAAATTAGTTACAGAACACGTTCTAATATATCACACCATGACAATGCAAAAGAGACTTGAAGTAATCGGAGGAAGAGAAGGTGCCAAGAAGAGGAGCAAATGAAGCAAGCACTTCAAAGGAAATGTCGCATGATGAAGAAAAGTGGATGAAGAAGTGATAGCTCTGATTTATTTGAGTTTGGCCATTAATCAAAATGACATTGCACTCATAGAAACGATTGCTGACTACAAGAGTACAAGAACCAAAATCAGTGCAGCAAATAAGAGTTAAGTAGTCAGTAGAGTCAATAGTTTGGGTGACAGTTAAAAAAAAAATTGTTCAATTTACTTTAAATGATAAAAGTGAAAGTTAATGCATTCAAAGTGGTTGTAATACAGTCATCCATTGCACAAGCAAACAAGGCTCCCACGAATAAGGCAAACATTGTCATGAAAATTTCTGAATGGATTGTAATTCAACTAGATCATTTGACTTCTTTCTAAAAGGGTGTTTCACACCCCATCCATTCTTTCATTTTTATTAATTAATGTTACCTGATGATAGTAACTTGTCAACGGTCGGTTATAAATCAGGTCACTTCATGAATGGGAGATGAAATGTTTCCAAAACTCAATCAGAAGTTTTGCTGCTTCTGATTTAACTGTGGTCATGGCTAACATAGTGAATAACGTACGATTGACTGTGTGTCTCATCCTGTCCTCTCTTTACAAACGGGACTGATATGTCACCGACGCCAGAAAAAATGATACATTTGGCTATGACAGATCCAACTCACTGGAACCCCAAATTTTTCTTTATTGAATGGTATGACAAGAGGTAAACAAAATCACAGTGGTAAAAGAAAGATGGAGAGGATGGATGAAGGGTACAGGGCTGATGAAGGAGCAAGAAGGGGTTAGGGGGGAGGGCTGAGAGAAATGTTATAACTCAGCCCCGCTCTCTGGGGCAAGGTCTCTAAATTACAGTGAGATGTGGACAGCTTGTCAATGCTGAGGTTGGAGCCAGCTGTGGAGCAACATCACACACACATTGCAGCCTTTTGAAATCAATGCTTTCTGTCTGTCTGTCTGTCTCTGTCTGTCTACCTACCTGCCTGTCTACCTACTACCCAACTACCTACATACATACCTACCTACCCAACCACCCACTCATGATCCATCCATCTATCCATTCATCCATCCATCCATCCATCCATCCATCCATCCATCCATCCATCCATCCATCCATCCATCCCTCCCTCCATCCATCCATCCATCCATCCCTCCCTCCATCCATCCATCCATCCATCCATCCATCCATCCGTCCATCTATCCATCCATCCATCTTGGTGATTTATTACTACCAAAGCATTGCCTTCCATACATACAGCCTACTGAAGCAGAAAATTGGATTGCCCATCCAAATACTACACTGCCCACCTTCCGTTTTTGCAGAGAAGCATTCGCAGAGCATTAGCACAGATCCTCCTGCCTTTCAATTATTTAGTCACAATGACAAGTAGCTTGCATAAGAGTTGACTGGGTCATTTTTATGGTTCACCAAACCTTCACCTATAAATAAAACTTTTGCAGCCATAGTTGAATCCAATCTATTAATTTTCCTTAAAGATTTTACAGTCGGGGTGTACTGAAACATTGTGTCTTGTTGCTTAATCAATTCCAACCCTCTGTGTATGGGTTCAATGAAGGCCATTTTTCCCATTGAAGTGGCAAACATAAAATCAATAGGATGACCTCTGTGTGGAATTTGTGCATCAATTCCAAATTAAAATGGATATTAGCTTTGGATCAAATATAGTTTATCAGCACCAAAGAGAACAGATCTCAGACACACACACACACACATACACACACACACATGTGTGAATATTCATATATACCTGTACATGTGTGTGTGTGTGTGTGTATATATTGTGTGTATATATACTGTATGTTGCCAATGATATAAAAAAATATCAACTTCAATGATGTAGGCTAGGGAAAATAATTGGAACACATAATTTAATACATGACTGATTCTGTTGTTGTGTTTCAGAAAGACCATCGGGCCCTGATGTCTTGCTGCAGGTATACATCCCTATTTGCTCAATAATTTAACCAACAAAATGCTTTATTTAGTAGACCCCTTGGCTCCTCCTATTTTTTATTTTCTGCTTTTGGCGTGTGTAAAGAGTATTTACATTAGGAAAAATACATGCTACCCAGACCCAGAATGGTGATGTAAAACATCTAAATTTTTTAAGAAAAACATGAGAAAGAATTAATAGTTGATTAGCAAAGTTCATGTTTCTCTAGACTAAAACAATCCATTAGGATTCATCATTTTTGCTTAATCTGCAGTGAGAAATTGTGAAGGCCTGCAGACCTGTCGTTTCTTCTTAAATCAGCCATCAACCAGCTGGAACACAGTCAATTAGCATTGTGCCCCCCCCCCCCCCCCCCCCACCACAGGCTGCTAGTTCCCTCCGTGTCAATCAATGTGGAGAGCTGTCACTCACAGGGAGAGTCAGTAGGAAGAAAAAATCCCAAAGAATCTCATAATACCCCTGCTGTGTCTCAAGGCAGTGAATGATTGGATATGTTGAATCAGAGCGTCTGGTCTGAGGCCTGTTGTATCCTTGCCTCACCCAGACACCATTCTGTCCCCACCCTGTTGCCTACTGTCTGATCCTGTGCTCATTTAGAATCAGTTCATGTTTTTTTTTTTATGTGATCCGTCCCTGCCACTGGGCTCTGAGCCTTTGTCTGCCAACCACATTAAGGGAGGAGTTGGACACAGATACTTCACCTGCCAAGTCCAGTCGACATTGCTCCATCACCAGCCTGTGGCGTAAAGTAACACAAAGGGTGCCCGGAACCTATAAATAATCCTGATTTTTTATTCTGAGGAATATAAAAAACTAGATGCACACATTTAAAATGTGAAGAGTTGGAAACTATCTTGCTCAGCAATGCTTCTTTGAGATTTAGGACAAAGAATATGCTGGGGCAAGAAGTGTGATCATGTACAAAGTACAAACTAGGTTTAACCATGTTAAACTTTAATGATAAAAAGTTACAAAAAGGGGAATTGTTCCTAAGCAGAGTTAGGGTTGGCTGAGCTAGATTTGTTCATTTTCTGACAGGGTAAACTCATGAAAAAAAAAAAAAGAAAACAAGGGAAATCCATAACTTCAAACTTCAGTAGGAAATGCTCTCAGACCTCCACCAAGGAAACAGACAATGCTTGAGATAAAATAAACAGTTTCAGTTCAATCGATTGCTGAGTCTTCATCTCACATTGGGATCTCAGGGAGACTCAAAACAACAGCTGTCCAATAAAAACAAACCCATGCGATGCCTCTTGTGTATTGTGGCCACTTGTTGTCCAGTGCACCGCTGCCTGCTACAGAGGCTAGACAGTCTTAATTGTGAATGTTGTGATGGTGAGTCCACAGAACAGAGAAGATGATCTTGGAGGAGAACAAGGCTACATATCAGAGATGCATAGAGTTGTAAATTAGACCAGTCTGTGTGTCAGACTGTGCACACACAAATGCATATGCTAATGATATTAGGTTGGTCATCAAATAGTGGGTTATACTCTAAAGCCACAAACAAAGAAATGTAAGAGAAAAATATCAAGAAAAACAACTATAACAAAACAAATATAAGTAAATAAAAAAAGAGTTAGGAGAAAAATAAAAGCAAAATTATCTGATTATCTGTAAACCTTTCAACTGTAGTGCCAACATGTACCAGCTGATACAGAAGGCACATGACAATAGTGTGGGATTATGAAATTTTGGTTTAGTGGTGTACTTGCTCATCCCTAGTTGTTAAGTTACTTGCTAGCTGAAATGTTATTTGAATATTTATCAGGGCTCTGTGCCACGAGGCGTGTATGACATTATTCATCTTACCTTAAACACCACTGCTTGCTGACTCATAACTATTACACTATGTGAAATGTGGTTGTTATATTGTTGCCCTGAAATGTTGCTGTAAATATTCATATGGAGTCAATCTAGCAGCAGCATTATGAATGTAAAAATATGTGTGTAAAGATATCTACACAGTGACATAATCAGGATTTGATAGAGAGGCCACACTACTTCCTCATTAGGATATAAATGATTGGACACATGAAGGGACCTTTACTACCGTTTTCTCTCCCTTTTCCTCCATGTTTGAACGTTATTAGTCAACACATCTGCATAGTCAGAGGATGTGTTGCAGGATGTATTGCAGAAGTTTCAGCAAGCACTGATTGTTAAAAAGAACGGCTTTCTGTTAGTCATTGAAACAGTTTCCAACGAGATGAAAGTACAAAATGTACCTATACTTCTTATCATGTTGGTACAGTTATTTACAAGTATGGAAGCAATTGTTTAAAGGTAACCAAGTATGAGAAATTATTCTACTGAAACAATTCTGGGAGACTACCCCCAAATTTTCCAGGCTTTTTCAGGAAAACAAGGCAATAGGAGCCCAAAATTCCCTTTATGATAAGGTGTGCAAAGAAAAAAGAACACACGTTGTGCCAGTTCTATAGACTCATCTGTAACTGTTTCCCTCAGTTCCGACAACAACATTCTTCTTTTATGAAAAGCATTTTTCAGTGATAAATGCATTGGGCAATTTTTATGCGAAATATGCAAAGATTTGTTCAGCTTGGCCGACATGAAACGTAGCAGAGAATCAAAAGCGTGGAAAGACACACAGGCAAGAGACAAAATGAGGAGGAATAGGGAGGGAGGTGGGGACTAACTGTAGGAGGAAGAGGAAGCACCAAACTGTGCATTCAAGCACACACAGAAGAGGAGCACCTCTGTTTGGTTACAGAGGAAAAGGGAGAATGCCACTGGGACTAGTTAGGTTCTCTTTCTTGAACAAATGATGTCAAGGTGGAGGCAATGATGTTAGAAGAAGATTTTAAGAAAGTCATTAAAAATGTCAAATTCTTACACCGTTAAGAAAGAATGGCCAAAGGGAATGTTTGTTACTGTAAAAGTTCTCATTTTGTATAATTTAGAGCCGACAAAAGCAGAATTTTATATGTATTTGTGAGTAAATATTTGCTATTTGATTTCACATCGCAAAATACATTACATTCACAAAAGAAGCTATTGTACGTGACTAAATCAATTTATGCTAATCATAGATGACAGTGTTCAATTTAGAAATGCAGTACGGACATTTGAGGTCATCCAGTAATTCCAGCCATGTGGGATCTCTTTGCAGAGACTGGGCCTCCTCTGGCAGGTAAATTGTTTCCGTACATAAGCACCATATACCACGGGGCTCGTTAGAAGCACATCAGGTATGAGCCTGTCATAAACATGCAGCACACACCTGTGGTGAAAGGGGCCTGGAGCGTACACTGTTTACCCCACACCTCACTAATGGCCATCTGTGGTCATTATATCTCACCAATGACTCATACCCAGTCTCAGGTATGCAGCCTGTTCTCCTCTGGGCCAGCGGTCGACTTCTCCATAACATTTCTGCTGCCACTGTTATTGTTGGTTTGTCGCTGCTGTTATTGATGTTTATTTGTTCATTCTACCCTCTCGAACACATCATACTGACTCATCAGTAAGTCTGAAGTCATGCAAAGGCGTTGTTTATCCGTCAGCAGGATAGGTGGGATGCACAAACACACACATACACACAGACACATAGACACACACGCAAACACACCTACACACACACACACGCCAAATATGGACTCTCTAATGGAAGATCCTCTCACGCTGATTCGCCTCACAGAGTATATCCTTTTCATTCTGCCTCAATCCCCCACTCTTACTCCACATCTCTTCTATTCAGCTCCTTCAATCTCCCTCTGTCTCTCTGCACTAGTATATCAGCCGGTGTCTAGGCCAGGCTGTGTATTGGATCACTGTGGGTGAATCCATAGCGGTGTTCCATCAGGCCTGAGTTTCATCAAAAAATTCATTCCTCATGTGAGAACTAATTCACTGTAGATGAAGTCCTGGCCATGCCAGGGCCAGGATATGTGGATTCAGCTGCTGCTGCCCCCAGATAAAACTCCAACAGCAAAAAAAAAAAAAAAAACAATCACAACCCATAAAGGGATGTAGGGGAAAATTTATCGGCCCGCAGCCTCGCCCAGCGGCGACTTTATCTGTTTGTGTGCAGGGGTGGACAGCTAGATCACCACATTGTGTCTCTGCAAGCCAAGCTCTGTGCAAACGCATTTATATGAGTGTTTTAATGTGTGTGCTATCTATATGGACAATAGTGTCCAATCAGGTCTAGACATCAGTACATGTACATGCATTATTTTGCACCAAATTTAGGGTTTCATGGGTTCACTCACTGACGCATTGAAAAAAAAAGTGTTTTTTTGCTTCCTCTCCACTAGTCGGCAGGTCCCAGCAGGCTTTACACAAACTATGAAATACAGCCGCCTCCCTGTGGCTCCTGTAATTACCCAACCCATCAGGAAAAAGTGTGAAGAGGAATATCAATGAGTGAGGCCTGCCACAACAGCATGCACCCTTATTTATACTGTATGTACCTGGACAAAGCCATGTCAAGGGCCTTGAACCAATGGAAAGGATGAAACTACTTGTGGACAATGTAATATAACAGCTATTCCATACAAATGCAATTACTCTGCAGCTCACTCTTGTAAAGACATAATAAAATTAAACTAACACAATTTTTTTTTTTTACTTATTTACTGTACACACATTTCTCATTCCTGCTTTCAAATGGACAATTGTGGCATGTGGCCAGTTCTTGGCAGCCGAAGACATGGGCACTGTTGCATGCAGGGTGACTATGAGGATATATTCTGTCACTCATTTAAGTTCAGAGGGGAACTGTCTTATGGTTTAGGGGATAAGACACGAGGAGGCCAGAGGATAATGATGAGGCAACCGTCACATGTCCACCTGGATCTTCCGACTCCAAAAGGAAAGACCTTTTAGGAGAGTGAAGGAGTGAGCTTGAGTTCTCTTAGAGAGTCCATTATCTGAACCAGATTCCCTAACCTTCAGGGCAATGTAGTGATAGCCCTATCCTAAGGTGAGATAAGAAAATGAACGGAAAAGAAAACACACTGTACAAAAGCAAAAGAGAAATTGGAAATCTGCATCCTTCTTAGCAGAGGCTGTGTGGAGAACATGTCATGTGTTTTCATTGATAAATGGCTGTGGACAAAGTGAGTGGGCATTGTGCCGCACTCTATCATCTGAACAACAGTATCTCTCTCAGGGAGTCCTTCTGGTTCCAAATCATCCCTACTGGCTTTGGCTTTGGAGAGAACTGCCAAACCTTCTCGCTTGTAGCCGCCAAACACAGAATTATACATTTCTTGCTTGCTTGCATTCTTGCTCATTTCCTTCCTCTGCTTTCCCTCTGCTATATCTGTCCTTCAGTGAAACCACTGACAGTCAGATGAGCAGATGGGGATCGACAGTGTTCCCCCGGCTGAAAGCTAATTGGGAGAGACCGGGAAAGGATTTCGTGCTGCTGAATAGTCCTGACATGATGGGAAAATCAATGTGAACTTTCAGTGTATTTGCATGGACTGACATAACATTGTCTCTGTTGGGAGTCATTAAGTCTTTTGTTTAAACTTTGACCCCTCGATCTATCTGACAACTCAAGCTCAATCTCAAGACTAAACTGTGACTGATGTGAGAGCTGGACGGGTGATGTACCAAAAGGGGTCAGTTATTTATGAAGAAGTGCCTGTTCATACATGCTATATGTAAGAGAATTAACAAATGTATTTTTTCTCATCTTCAAGTTAAAGTATGTTTCCAGCAGATGATGCAACCCAATGAACAAGTGTAAGTACTGTAACTTTATGAAGTTAGATCATATGCAAAATAAAGAAATTGACTTGACATTAGTCAGACTGATAAATCATCAGCCTTCTTTTTACAATACACAATATTTGGCGAAAAGGAGAGTTTCATTTCAAGTTGTTTAGAATGATGGTATTAGCATCACAATTTCTTACTTATTTAATAGGCTACTCATTAAATTACTACACTATTTAATTACATTAAATAGTGGGCTTCAAAAATAAATTCTGATTTATACGTTCACTGAAATACTCCTTTCATTTTTGAAACTATGTTATTACAGTACTAAAATATTTTAAAAATTGCTAAAGTGGAGAATAACAAAATTCTTTGCAATATTTGTCTGATTTCATTTTTTGTAAAATAATTTTTATTGTCTTATACTTTATCTGCAGATGAAGTTCCACTTCCATCTTTGGCTTTCATTTAGAGAAAAACTTTAGAATGAACAGACTGCGACTTTGCACTTGATTTTTAAATAGCAGCACTATGTTTCTGAGTAGAAGAAACTCAGCAATGTAAACCTTTGTGATCTTGTATGCCCATTCATTAAAGCAAAATACTTTCTGCCTAGCCTCACACTTTTTATCTACGGAATGATGCAATCAGTAATCAAAAATATGTCACACAAAAATATTAAGTACAATAGCTTGATTATGGAAAGTTATACTGCATATTAAAATTGTCTTCAATATATTCTGAGACAATATGTGGAGATGTGATGAGAGACCGAAATAGGAACTTTACAGGCCATTTCTTCTTTTCCTTTCGGCTTTTCCCTTCAGCGGTCGCCTGAAAAAACATGCGTTTCAGGTTAATTGGCCATTCCAAATCATCCGTAGGAGTGAGTGCTTGTGTGCATGGTTGTCTGTCTCTGTGTTGCACCTCGGGGGGTCATGCCCCGAGTTTGCCCTGCCTCACGCCCTATGTCAGTTGGGATAAGCTCCAGCTCCCCGTGACCTGCGCAAGCGGATGAACCGGTCAGAAAATGAATCAATGGATGAATGAATGAATGAACTCTAAAGTCGAGCCTACAACTGCTTGAGATTTCAACTGAAAGCACCAACAGTATGACAAAGATGTCAACCAGTCAACCTTTGACTCCTATTCAGCTTCTTGTGTTTTCACAGACAACCATTTTAAAGTCCCAAAAACCATAAATTTTAAATATTTTTAGATACATTGGAAAAAACTGTCGTATTGGAAAAAATGTAAGATTTTCAATATCAATCTGAATCTGAAACATTTATATGGAGATGTAACCATAACATTTGATTCATTTATTCAGGAATTTTTGGAGTTAAATTCATGATCAATTTATCTCCTCACTGAGAAGTAAAAGTGCCATTCAATATCTTCCATAACCAAACACCTTCATTTTGAATGAATCTGTTGCACATGACCGAAGCCCAAAGTAAATGCATCTTGAAAACAGTACACAAAACTGTGTGAGTGCTGTACCTAAAGAAGAGTCAGAAGAGGATAGAAACGCACAGAAGAAATACAGAAGAAAGGCCACCTACAGCTTCCAAAATGAGATATGGTGGAACATAACATAAAAGTACAACCTTAAAATTAGCAAGCCTCCAGGGGACAATTTTTCCCGGCATGGAACAGATTGGCCTCATCATTTTCCAGCTGTGTGACAATGGAAAAGTGGCCTCTGATTCTGTAAGTCAGAGACTCCAATTCTGTTTTGTACATCAAGTCTGATTGTGCACAACCCAATAAAGTCTATACAACCAGCAAAATATTTGGTGTGATTTTTGATGGCCTATCTTCAGATTCTGCATTAATGCCATCTCTTAGAGCTTCTTCAAAATAGAAAAGCTTGGCAAATGCTTATTTTACTTTAAAAGTTGGGTGGTCAAAAATGGAAAGGAAACCTTATTTTCTCAGATATGAACATTGCTAAGATATCACTTCATATCCTCAGTCAAGACAGTCAAGAACAAACAATAAAGCAAACAAACAAAACAAAAAAAAAACCCACACAGAATTATTCCCATTGAAATGTCTGTATGGTTAGAGTCCATGTTATACACAAAGGATAAACTTTCGAGATTTGAATTTTTATTACATTACAAAATCTCATGGCTCTGTAATGAACTATCAAAAGATAATAAAGCAACAACGTCCTCAATATGACCAACAGAAAAAAGAAAAGAAAAAAAATTATATATATATATATATATATATATATATATATATATATACACACACACACACACACACACACACACACACAGTATGTGTGTAACAACCACTAAAGAAGCCCTGTTGTTCGAAAATGATGGGCATGAGTTTGGGTTGTATAGGATATCATGTGCGTGCCAGGCACTGATGAGGAAGTACTACAGATTCTCTCTAATCAATCACTGGTCTGCACATGCATGCAAGAAAAATCACTGTTGTTTTTATCATGTGGCTTTGTAAGAAGCTTGTGAAGAATCCCAACAAAAGATTTTCTTCTTGTAATAATTTACCAGTACTATTTTCTTTCGGCTTTTCCCTTCAGGGGTCGCCACAGCAAATCAGTTGCCTCCATCTAACCCTGTCTTCTGCATCCTCTTCTCTCACACCAACTACCTTCATGTCCTCTTTCATTACATCCATAAACCTCCTCTTTGATCATCCTCTAGGCCTCCTGCCTGGCAGTTCAAAACTCCTCTGGACATGTCCAGAGGAGAGATAGTGAATATATTGGTGATACATAGTGTGATGTCACATAAGACCAGAGCTTGTAGCTTAATGAGGTAGGAGCAAAGACACAATACATATTTTGGAGATTTACTGTTCTACATTATTGTTTTACAGTGCACCCTCGTTCCTCGAGGATAATGCGTTCCAGGAACCACACGCGATTAACGAATTCCGCGATAGAGCAACAAACTATACATGTTATTATTTATTGTAATTTAAACGTTTATGAACCCTCCCCATACTGACATTAAACCACCTCCTACCTGTATTACCATTTCCCACACTCTTGGGAAATGCAGTTTTGTGTAACTGTGAGCCTCCGGATGCCGTCAGCCAATAGAATGCACATACGGTATCACGTGACTGCCTACCAACGATCGGCGATGAGATGAAGTTGCGAGCGTTGATGTGCGAATGAGCGAAGGCTCACTGTATTTGTTTTTCAAGTAATTTTGCTGTATTGTATAATATATCTAAATATATGTATATATATATATATATATATATATATATATATATATATATATATATATATATATATATATATACATATATATATATTCTATATATATTCTCCTGTTAGTCCCTGGTCAAGCACACTGGCCCATAGTTGGAGTTGATTCCCCATTATCGAACAATGGCTGCTTCAGGATGAATCAAATACAAACAGCATCCATCACTATGTTGTCCTGAGTAGAGTGATTGTTAAAATAAGGAATCTTCTTCTATAGATGATGAGTGAACTGGAGAAGGCATGGGACCCATCAATGCCATTAGTAACTGGCACGTGTCATTCCAACGACACTTTTAGAGAGTCTACATACTTGTATCCATAGGAAGACAAGTCAGAAAGTACTATTTGACCTGAGACTGAGGATGTGACAGAGACAGTTAAAAATTACGACTCTACTACTTGATTGTTTATTAAAATTTGAGAAATAGAGAACTATTAGAGAAATATTAAATAAAAGTTTAACGAATGTCTACTATTAAGTAAATTATATAAAACAACCTAAACATGGGTTTAGGAGGGGATTTCATGACCATGAAGTAGTGGCAGACAGCTAGCAATTCTTTACAGACAGTACATAATTCCTTGAGACATTGATCTGTTTCAAAACCTTGGTATGGCATTCACAGCTCACAATACAGTATGGGTGTACACTATTCAGTCCAGCCCTACAAACACTGCAGTCTTTTGTGTACATGAGGAAACGACTTTGTATCATCAGCAGTTCCTTCTGTTATGCCGAATAAAATCTATTCCAGTAGGTTTTCTGACTCATTATGGTTTTCAATAGTCTGAGAGATCTCTACAGTGAGGTTAGGATAGCATAAAACAATGTGTTTATAGTCTTTATTGGCTAGCATTGATAACTTAAGCACTTCCAATTTTATCTTCTTGCAAGAAATAATTGTTTGAATTGTGTTGTGACATCTAAGCATGATTGTCAAGTGAATACAACTGTAGCTCACCAAAACAAAATAGATCATATAATCTTCCTTATCTGTAATAGTTTCTCTTGATTTTGGATTAGGTTGCTCTCCAAACAGGTAAGTATTTTGCTAAGAGGCTTTTATTGTGGTAATGACATGATAAGTTATTAGACTCAGGCCAGTTACTGACATATTCGCTGTCCTCCTTAGTAAGCAAATCGTCCTGCTCTCTGTGAGGGACCTCTGTCATTTCAAACAATTTGGATTTTGTTTGCATTTCAATATCAAATTACAAAAATAGCTTATATTGCATATCCTTCCATTTTCTTTGGATTCTCCTGCTGAATTCTGATCACAGATTTTCTCCATAGAATAAACCTAAAGGCCAGATATTATTAAAGAGTAGAAAATATTTTATTTTTCTTTAATTTGAGTGAGTTAACCCCTTTACTCAGTTAATAATAACTATGAGCAAAGGGCTCAAATATTTCCCCTTTTTCCTCCGTAGCACTGACATAACCAGTGGGATGGACTGAATCACTGCTTTGTGTCAGTATGCAGCACTGCCTTATCCTGGATCACAGTGCTGATACATTTCATCCTTGAGATTTCATGGATAGCACAGGAAACACCCTTAACCTGAAAGCTTGTTGTTATCTATTCAGACAGCCATGGGATCCTACCCTTTGCACTTTTTGTTCCAACAGACTGCTCTTAACAAAACACAGTTGGTAAAGATTCAGGATCTGAAAACAACAACTTGACAATTGACTTTGGCCAGTATGTTAAGAATAGATGTAGGGAAACACAAGAGACCCATGTCAGGTTCAGTGCTACTGCGTGATGTAGAACAAGCAGAGTGACGATCAAAAGGTGTTGCTTGAAATCCAACAATCCATTTTCTAACCGCTTCATCCGCTGTCGCAGGTCACTGGGACAGCGGGTCCACAACAGTCACCTCTTCTAGTCTTTGTTCTCTCTCATTTTCCTCGTTCATCAACTCTTCAACGTACTCTTTCCATGTTCCCATCACACTACTGGCACCTGTCAATACACTTCCATCCATATCCTTAATCACCCTAACCTGCTGCACATCCTTCCCATATCTGTCTCTCTGTCTTGCCAACCTTTATATGCTAACCTAGCATACAAGTCACCATAAGCCCCTTGTTTTGACCTTAGGCTGCATCTCCCTGTACTCCTGTCTACTCTCCTCAGTTCTCTCAGTGATGTACGTCTTCTTAGCTAACCTATTACCCTGTATATACTCCTGTACCTCTTCGTTCCACCACCAAGTCTCCTTATCTATTTTCCTTTCAGATGACACACCAAGTACTCTCCTATCTGTCTCCCTGATCGCACCAGCTGTAGTTGTCCAGTCATCTGGAAGCACCTCCTTACCACCCAGAGCCTGTCTTAACTCCATCCTAAAAGTCATGCAACACTATTCCTTTTCCAGTTTCCAACGTCCCTACTCTCAGTCCTATACTCTTGGCGTTCCTCTTCTCTGTCTGTCTTCCGCTCACTCAAACACACCCCGATGCAAACTCTGAGAAGTTGTTTATACTGTGTGCGGAGCTTCCTCCTGGGGTTCTGGTGTCCCAGAAAGCCTCGGAAATGTTGTGGGAGATTATCTTTTTTGAGAAATTTTCATTTTCATCTGTTTTTCCCGAATGCTGGAGAAATGAATGGAAATGTGTGAGTGTTGCTCATAATTTGCTATGTACTTATGTATTTACCATTTCCATATTTATCTTTTCTTAAAAAAAGAAAAAAATCCCTCAAGGGAACACATATATTATTTAAAAATATTGACAAATCCCCTCGGTATATGGACAATTACTGAAGAGGGCCAAACAGGTGCAGACAATAATGCCCGTGGGTTTTTGTTTTTCTCCATAGTTCATTCAATTAATTTATTCCTATTTTCTCATCAAAATAAAATGTAGTGTATGTGAATGTCAATACGTAATGCCATGTGTTTTTCATCTCTCTGTACACTAATATGAAGTCAATTAGTGAAATCAGGCCTGATATGGAGGGAATATAAAGTTGATGATCAGTGGGACAGGGTAAATTGCAAATCATAAAAACAAATCATGGAATTAGGAAAATGGATTCCTCTCAAGTGAAAAAGGAACAGCTGTCTGCTCTTGACTGCCTTCAGCTGTTGCACATCTCAAGCTTGATTTGAAAGTGACTAAAGGTGGCAACAATCACAGCAGTGACTATTCCAAGATGTTCAATAACCTGGACAAACTGGACAGGAACGAATGAGGATGGCATTAGTTCAGAATACTAATTTTATTAGCAGCAGAAACTGGTTCTGAAATTTTTTCCTGCTTTTCCCTGTGGAATATTTTGATAAAACTTTGATGAATCGGTGAAACAAAGTTCACATTTCTAATCTCTGAAATTCTGACTTACATGAAAAAGAAGATTTTGATCATTCCGAGATAAGGTATCTTTCTTCCTTTGACTTTTTGCCATAACGAAGCACTGACATTACATAAGTACCCACATAGTGGTAGCAGTGTGTTAATTATATTATAACTAATTATAGAGATCAGAGATTAAATTATAGAGTGCCGAGAATAAATTATAGAATACAGGATAAAATATTACTGCTGAGTGGATTCAATTTGATATAAATGTTGTATTAAATGGGTCTACTTTACAAAGAATGAAGTGTGAATTCATTTGACCCTGTAGATGTGTGATTGCATGATCAAGATCTTTCGGGCAAGTGCAGTCCTGGATGGTACAACAGGCATTATAGAGCTCATGCCTTAAGTGGATCAGTTCTTTCGGAAAGCCCACTGGTAGTCACGGCGAGGGAAGTGTTTATTGCTCAAGTGTCGACTTGTGGGCATTAACCAAACCCCATACTGAAAGTAGGCCATGCAAATGATGCCGAGGGGGCCTTGGGAAAGAGAGGAAGCTGTAGAAATAAAGAACGTATGAGAACCCAAAACACGCACAGAAGAAATGGGCCACACTGAACAAGTCAAAACATTTTTATGCTAGAAAAAAAAAACAAAAAACAGTTTCTGATACTCTCAAAGACAAGATTCAAAGCTGGTGAATCACAGTGTCAAAGAAACAAGAGATGTGGGAGAAAGAAACATTAAACTGGAGCAGACTAAATAGATTTCTGCTTTGTGCTGAGGGACTGTGATGGCTAAATCTGCCGACTGCAGTGTAGTGATGAGTCACGATTGAGGGCTAAACCTTGAAAGCTCCCAGATCTCAAACCCACACAGCCTTAGAGTAACCTGGGCATACAAGTGGTGATGAATAGCTTGAAACAAACTCACCAAGCTGTTACACAAAAACCAAAGAACGCTACAGCTAAACTCTTGCCTTGCTTTCCAAGAGGAGCCATACTACCCATGTGTTTGTCACAGCTTAACGGTTCAATTTGAATCCATTTATATAAATATAACTGGAAAGAATAAAAATGGTCAAATATCAAGCCTGTAAATCTTTAGGTTCCCAAATGAAACCTTAAAAAATAACCGTCAGAAATAATGGGATAGGTTTTTATCTTTTTTTTTTTTGTGAAAGAGTTTTCTGTGAAATGCCTCATCTAGTATGGTGAAGGAAATTATGACCAAGTTGTGACATTTAAAGTTTTATGACAAAGGAGCTGAAAAGGTATCAAACATAAAAAGCATTAATTTGAAAAAAAAAAAGTAAATTGTATTTTCCATTTCTTTCTCTTTCTGTCTCTCTCCTTCCCTCTCTCTCTCTTTCTCTCTCCCTCTCTGTCTGTTTCTCTGTCGTTTTCCAATGTGCCACAGTTGTAATGAGAATAACTAAACTATGTACTGCTTATCATCACTGTTTCATCTATCTAAGTATATTATATCAGCCTTTAGTAATTGCTACGTCATTAATTTTTGAAACATCCTCATAAGACCTTGATGCTCTCATACATAGATGTTACTTGTTCTTTGCAGACTTTAGAGGATGCAAAATCTTTCCCAGGCAGAAAATTTGCATGAATATTCATAATATAATTTTCATAGGTAGCTGTCACTGAAGAATGGGTGGAAAACACTGTTCAACAGACGTTCCTTTGATGAACTATTCCTGTTGTACAAAGTTAATTTAATAAATTTAGGGTTTGATTTCAATCACACCAATCTTGGTGATTGTTGGGAAGATTATTGAGGAATTCAGGGACTATATATTCATTTTGTGTTGACTCTTAATATAGCAATCTCAGCAAAGGGTGAGCATTGAATTTTTTTAAGAACAATATTGTGGTAAAAGTTTTTGTTTTCATTCATGAGTTTTTTGTTTGTTTGTCTTTTGCATAAGGTTGGGTGGGCAGGAGAGTATCACAGCCAATATTAGACAGGAGGTGGGTATGCTCAGGACAAGTTGCCAGTTTATTGCAGCCCAACATGACAGACAAACATTCACACTAACTTTCCTGGCTATGTACAATGTAGACTCGTATCTTCAGTAGTCAGTAGTGACCACCGTTAATTTTGCAATCCCTATATTGAAAGAAGAGCATTGTTTTCCCCCCAGAATAAACATAATTAAACTCTGATTACTTAATCAGGTGGTTCATTTTGAAGCCAGTGTGGTGCATGACAATGTCAATGGTTAGTCTTGATCACTTCACATTGCAGTCATTTTGAATGGTCATGCCCACTGGTGGAACAACTGTCATTATTCTACGCACAGAGCTACTGAGCTGGACTGCTACTCCGTGCAGCATCATGGAAGTCTGCATATTTCAGCCTCATCTTGGCCCTAGTTACACCTCCTGCCATGGCCTGTTGTCTCACCGTGTTGGAGGGAAGCGTCTATTGTTTTCCTGTGCCAGTGTAAGCAGATTTCTGCTGTGATCTGCACGCATGAGGTGCAGTGCTTAGGGCACCAAGCCATCCAGCGACACAGTGACCACCTGGAGTTTGAGACATACCATATATCTCTAAAGACAATGTGGTGTCAAAACTCTCTGCTGCCTACAGCTAGGATTTTGTCTGGTCCCCTGATGGCAACATTGGCCACCACACAGACAACAACAGCTTTACCTAAGCTGTCCTCTGAAGTACTGCTTGCTAGTTTATCACCTCTGAACATGTTGTCATCATTCAGTCAAGTCTGGAAAGATGGCAAACCAAACATAGTAGAAGACATAGAGATATATATGGAGAACATGGAGCATATAGGGAAGAAAGATGGGATGGAAGAAGCAGCAGCATTAGAAGATTGGCAAGTGTGTCATGAATGGGAGAGAGACTAATTAAGGGAGGCTGGATTAATTAGGCTTCCAGTCTGCCTGCCTCTCATACTCCCACAGAGCTTCACGCCAGTACAGGCCTCAAACAAACTCCCAAAAGCCAGCCCATCTATTGTTCAACAGATTTCCCATTTAATCATTGGAACGCATTTCCTGTCCAATGCTAAGGTTTAGAGCTATTAGGTGAACTTGGTAAATTGCAGAATACATCTGAAAAGGACTGGCATAACCTCGGATAAATAGAGTTACAATGCTGCATGCATGAAATTCATTGCTAGCCACTTTTAGTTAATGATGCTCAAAATTGCAAAAAAGTGAAACAATGACCATTTGAGGAACATGGCCTTCAGGTAGATATTGTAGTCATGGTGCTCCCAACTCGGTTTGTGAATTTGATTTTTCTTTATTATAATGGTATGTAGCATTCAGAAGAAATGAACTTAATACAGTATTCTTGAGGTTTTTGCAATATAGTAATCCCTCTCTTAGTCATGCTTCAAGATGCACGGCTTCACTACACTGCAGATTTGTAGTAGGTAGTCACGTGATACTATACGAAGATGCCATAGGCTGACAGCATGCGTGTGTGTGCTGCGTTCTGACTCACGGTTCCTCCTGAGACTTTTCTGTAATGCAAAAGTGCTTGAAACAGTGTATAAGAGTGTGGGAAAAGGTAATACAGATTATAGTACACAGATCTGGATGAGGTGGCATTTTTTTTTCTATGCCTTGATAGTACAGGAGAATGGTAGTAGAGGTCTTTGCACAGCCTTTTTCAATTGCATTTTCCTTAGCACTCACCCCTTTGTTGAGTTAAATTACTTCAAGACCAGTCCATCATGATGAAGGTTCAAGTTGATAAAGTGGGTTCTGAGTCTCATAAGGATACACTAAAGCTACAGTGGCTCTTTTTTTTTCTTTTGTTAGCGTAAAATGGAATGGAAAGCCTTAACACATGATGAGAGATTATCTGAGGGTGACCAATAAAAGACATAGACACAAGTGCCCTCTTTTCATTGTGTTCAAATGATATAGGAGAAGAGGAGTTATCATACAGAATACCATTTAAATCAATATTGACACAATAGCACAAAGAGACAGCAAACCTCCACGAAAACTAAACGTTCCCTCAGAAGGGTCGCCCACTAGTTACATTCCTATTCATCAGCAACACCTATACTTAGATTCTTTCACTTTTAAATCATAAACCTAAATCTTAAGTCTGTCCATAAATTTATCATAATTTATCCATAATTTATATTTTATCATTATGATTATAACTTTTATGATCACTGTTTTTTTTCTTTCTATTATTTATTTATTTTTACGACCTAATGTTCTTGCCATTTTTTTCACACAAAGTTAAACAGTGTTGATTAAGTGTGTTAAACAGTGTGTGTGTGTTAAACAGTGTGTGTGTGTGTGTGTGTGTGTGTGTGTGTGTGTGTGTGTGTGTGTGTGTGTGTGTGTGTGCGCGCGCGTGTGCTATGTAACAGTTAAAATATCTATACAGTATACAAATTATTAATTTGAACTGACGTAAAAAAGTGTTAAACTAAGAGCAAGCAGGTAAAAAGAAAAACAAAAAATGAGTGGAGTGGAGGCAGCAACACATTTTCAGCTTACGTGCAACAAAACCAAACAAGAAACAAGTTCACCAAGTAACTTTAAATAGACTGAAATAGAGGCAAGCTGAAGAAAACCTAAGAAGAAGAGCGTGAGCTACAGTGAGTCCAGGCACAGAGAGATCAGTCAATGTCTGTGTGTGTGTGTGTGTTGTGCAAGAGTGGGACAGCGATAGCTCTGGCTGCAGTTTTGTGTGTCTGTATGGGGGGCGGGCGCTGTGTGTGACTGGCCAATCACAGAGCGTGAAGACAGTCAGTTCTGAGGATTTTCCTTTAGCTATGCCAGCTGGGATAGACTCCAGCTCCCCGTGACCCGCACAAGCAGATGAAGCGGTCAGGAAAATGAATGAATGAATGAATGAGCACGAGTATTGACGAGTTTTACTCATATCGTGCTGGTACGTGTCAAAATTGCGTTATCTGTACCGGATACTCGTCTGAAACGAATACCCGGCTCAACACTGATCAGTAAACATAACATATAAACAAACGTGTAGGTAACAACATAACATTTTTTTAATCAAATGTGCTTATTTGTGGGTTACAGTTTAAATAACTGTGTGTAATTCTGCTGTGAGACTTTAAACATAACCCACTCACTGTTGCTAATGAAATGGGGAATAAGCTACACTGTAAGTTCATATTTTTATTCATTTTATTGCGATGAAGTCAGTGCCTCACCAGCCATGAACATCACCGCATGTCACTGCTGGATTCTGGATCCACTCTAAATATAATGGGAGCCTGTTGGACTGGACTTTTTACCAATAGTGAACATCATCTACTTAGACAAAAATGATGGAAAAAAATTTAGATCTCAAAGCTAAATAACTGGATTCAGATGAACTCCACTTCAAAGGTATCTTCAGTCTTTTTATTTTATTTTATTATCATTACTTTTTGTAGTACTGCTAAGATAGAGAAGCCAAACAGATCACCTCAGCTCCTTGGCCGGAAAATTATAACAAATGAGGGAACTGGACTCAAGATGTAAAGGTCATGCTGCATTTATCATTTTCACTTCTTCAAAGAAAATATGTGTGTGTGTGTGTGCGCGCGCGTGCATGCGTGTGTGTGTGTGTGTATGTGTGTGTGATTTTATGTTTGTATTTGTATGAGGAGGAACACAATAATTTAGTCAGGCTTTAATAATTTCACAGGCTGTTGATGACAAAAATGCCCCCACCCCCATCCCCCACACTAGAAAAGGATGTAATTTAAACCTGCCTTCAGCTCTCACTGCACCTTCAAGTCTTGGCACCATCAAGGCTGGATTATGATGGGATGAATATTTATTGTGAGTCCTTGCTTTGCATGAAGAGGTTGGGGAAAAACAAAGTAGGAAAAAGCTGGTGTCACCATTTTTGGTCTGATTGACATTCCAGCTTGCAGCAAGCAATTCATTCTGGGTGGGAGGCACAAGTGCCTTTGCTCCTTCTCCCTGCACAACTTTATGATAATCCTAATAAATTATGATGCACTGCATAGAAATTTAAAAAAAAATCTGATTGGCACTAAATCAAAGAGCCTGTGCCTCTCAGGTCAGAAGGAACTGTGAGAGTCGCTGTGTGTGTGCTATTTTATGCTTTCCCACCAAACTATCAATTTGTTTTTGTCTGCCTTTTGTAGGTGATTAAATTCAGGATTTCAAGAGTAGAAGCAGGTTAACAACTGGTACTTTAATCTTGCCTATTCACACATGCGTACTAGGCAGGTTATTCCACCATTCTCAGCTATTGTGGTCATAGGTCCAAAACATTCATTTGCTCGACCAAATCTCTTTTTGCCTGATGAAGATTACTGCCCCAGACTGACCCCTCATTATGACAAAATTGGAGCAATATAACCCTGCCTTGATTAAAATAGTGCTGAAAAAGTCTGTCTCACTGTTTAAAGTGTGCAGCCCTTGATAGTACAGGGTTTAAAGAATTATCAATTCCACAGTTTCAGTGCAGGTTTTATGCTCTGAAAATAGAATTCTTTTGAATAGTGGAACTTTCTTTAGATATGTTAATGTTCAATAAATTTATAGCAGAGTCTATGTCGTCAAATCAGACAAGAATTGGCTTTTAAGGTGAACAATCAAATACATCAGACAAAAGTTGAAGGACATTGGCTGAGGCAGTAAAAAAATCAAATTTCCATTGATTGTGATACGCTTCAGATTATGTAAAATATCAGATGTCCATGTTACAAAGAATATATCCTCCCACTTGGTGTGATCACTCACTAAATCACATTCTCTGCTATACATTTTAATGCTGATGGTGGTGACCCCATTAATTCCCAGACAGGCTACATGTTAATGATGATAAGAAGTTGGAAAATAGCAGCAGGGATCATGTCAAAAAAGGCTGCATAACAGATGATATGCGTTTCGCAAATGGAAAAGGCTAACATTCTTTTGAAGATTTCCCTGATATCCCATCAGGTGAAGAAGAAATGTAATCAATATTGGTTGGAATATTGGAAATCTTATATTTTGCCCAAATCCAGCTGCAACTACTACGTACTTACTGATTATTTTCTTTATTAAATACTGAATTAATCCCCACAGGACAATAGGGGCACACTCCAATTAGTATGCATGCATATATATATATACCTCAGAACCCTCAGACTCCCAGGCCTCTGGTAGAGGACCCGAGCTTGAGGATGACACACAGACACCACCCCACAAGGGTGAGAGGGACATTTTTTTATACATATATATATATATACATATATATATATATATATATATATATATACAGTATGTGTGTGTGTGTGTATGTGTGTGTGTGTGTGTGTGTGTGTGTGTGTACAGGCCCTGAATACACAAACGGGGCCTGTACGCATGCAGGGAGAGGTAGAGTGGGGGGCAGCCACTTGGTGGAGCGCTCAAATGAGCAGCTTGTGAGGGGGACGGCACCTTGCTCAAGGGCACCTCGGCAGTTCTCCAGATGAACTGACACCTCCCACTGTCAGCTCACACTCTGGGTGTTTTTGGACGGAAGCGGGAATCGAACCGCCAATTTTGACACATTGGATGACTCGCTCTACCGCCCGCTCTACCACTGAGCCACCGCCGCCCCATGTTTGCATCCAACTGTCAAAATGCTACGGAATAGTTACAAACAGATACACACGTACACACATTCATGCACACACACACACACACACACACACACACACACACACACACACCTGCACGCATATACAATATATGACAACTGTTTTACCTCATTCTTCTTTGTCAATGACATTTTCTACAATACTTCTCTTTCATCAGAGATTGTGGGTTTGTTTGCAAACTGACAAGATGCACCTGTCTGAAATAATACAAGTAGTGTCAATATGAGACTCCTCCACAACATGCAGGGCATATGTCCACACAGGCTCCTCCATATACCGACGACATTGGGTTCCAATCCTGATGCCAACATCACTTATAGGGTGAAGCAGATGTGCAAGCGGGAGATTACTTCCTGGAAATATGGCAGAGGGTGGAGATGGAGATTAACTGATCCAGAGAGAGTTAGGATCTTTGTTCTCTCACTACTGAGGTGAGTTAAATTTACATGCAGTTTGAGCATCCCCCTAACATGAAATGCAAACACAGAATTTATTGATGACTGAGATCAAATTGACTTGGAATGAAATTTTTTCTGTGTTGAAAAAAAATACAAATTGCTTCATTACAGTGAACCGCTTTTGCCATTTCATTGCCACATTTGTCTGGGGTTAGTTTTAGTGGAGTGAAGCTTCATTTAATGTCTCGTAGTCTCGTAGCTCAGGACAATTTTCAATATCTGATGTACAGCCTTATAAAATAATGTATCGTACAGATGTGCTATGTCAAAATCGAGAATCATTTTCCATACAGTGTATATATGGCACATATTTCTAAATAAATTGAGCTGGGAAATAAAAATGTGATGCACAAGTAAACTGAAAACCCCCATACAGTTTAAACTCAATATATAAAACTTGCTGTCTGCAACATCCTTAGAGGAAATACACCCCTGAAAGTACACTGAGCTGTTAAAACATCCATGTGTAGTGTACTGTATGTGCATGTCTATAAAAGTATTGATTTTAGCATGATGTGGGGGCTGGTTTTACTCGCCGTATCGTTCGTAGTGTGAGCTTGCCCATAAGTAAAATTTATATAACACATATAAGAGAGAATACTGCTACTCAGCCAGTCTACGGCTCATCATCATGCCCCCAGACATGTCAAAATAAAAATAGTCAATCCTGAGCTTGATCAGAATTTGACTGCCGTCACTTTAAGTAATGTAAAATACATTTTTTACTAAGTATGGATTTTGAAGATAGAAGTTATACATTTCACAATCTGGATGAAATACAAAGCTTTTACACTTCTGAATTTTTATTTGTATTATAGTTTTTTGATCATCATCACCTGTGAGTTTTTTGTTTTTTTTAATCATTTTGAGAGGGTCAATTAAATCAGAGTGGGGTCCTGTCCACCAAGTTATTTCATCAGCTCAATAGTACAATCAATCCCACACCAATCCATTCCCAGTTTTGTCAAAAACTGAGCTTTTATTACTACTATTTCAATCCATAAGAGGGGACATTATACATTACTGAAGAGGATGGCCTTGAAGTATATGACATTGGTTACATAGAGTGTGCTGCGTATCATGGATACGGATATTGTTGGAGTCAGTATTCAAGTGCTTTAATAGACAGTTTTTCTTACCTTCTTTTTCACCTGTCCTGGGGAGCCATTCTGCTTCTGACAGCACAGCAAATATGAAAAATGTGGACTTATTTTCAAAGCATGTGTTATTATCATATTCTAGCAGCTTGGACATGTAAGGCCATCATACTATTGTCAAGCTGTGGAGGAATAGAAGTCATCAATCATGAGAACTGCACATGTTCCTGTGGTGGAAGACAACCTTCATCCGGGCGGATGCAGTGAGGCCAAGAGTGGGATGTTGGAGGTTGACTGAGACAGGTAATTAACTAAAAATAATATGTGCTTGACACAGCGAAGAAAAGGGCTTGAAAAAGAATGTGAGACACAACTGAATAAAAATCTCCCAGAATATACTAGCTGGGGACATGAAGGTTACTTTGTAGGCTGGCATGAGTGGATGCAGCACATGCAGTCAGACTGCTCTGACACCTACACCGTAGAGAAGGATCAAACTTGAAAGCCATGGAAAATTTCATTAGATTTTCAACATCAATATATTTCAGACACCCACACATATTCATGTCAGCTCTTTATTTATTTAACTCCAGTGCTGGAAATTTGGTGTCTGATTGCTTTTTTATTTATTTATTTTATTTCTGTATGTTCTGATTCCTCTTTGCCTGCTGTAACTTGTAAAAATGTCAGGAATGGCACCCACACGTCACCCTTTTATTTAAATCATGCATGAAACACGAGTTGTTTGCAACATGATTCTGAAGGTGGTAGATCATTCTGTAATTCTCATTTCATTGAAAATCCTTCAATAGCTCAAGAAATAGAACAAAAGACTGTGAGGAGACCTAAATATTTTCAAGGCTGTAACTAAAAGGTATTAGCACCCCCTATTTTGAGCAGGATTTCCAAACTCCTATATAGTCTGTATATGCAGCAGGAATGTCCTATTGTGAAGAGCTGAACAACTTTAATAGATAATCATTGATTGTCCTGCAGTTTCACCATTGAGTTGAAAAAAACATGGTTATTTGGTAAAAAAAAAAAAGGAAAGAAATATCAGTCTTAATTGATAATAATTTTTGTTGATTACTTTTCTGTCTATCAATTCTACTCATTTTATCACCTAGGTGTTTCCAGTACTGCAATAATAGACAATAGACAATGACAGCATTTATAATGAGTCCAGAGCTAAAAGGGATTGATCAGCAGCAGTTCAGAGCACCTCCTCCAGCCTGTCAGTAAATGCAATCCTCCATGTGTTTTCATCTTCGGTGTAATTTTCAAAGTTGGATGGTTATCAAAGGTTTCTGACACAATTTTTTGATTAAAAGTGTCCAAGGAGACACACACTCCTCCACACCCAACTCCATTTTAGGTGCAATGCAGTTCTGACCTCAGAGGATAACATGCCAATCTGCTGGGCCTTTCCTCCGACTTATTATCTTACTTCAAAAAAGCTTTTGAGCCCTCACCGATCAGAGGATGGACAGCTGTCCACGAACAATGGTCTGTGTGTCTTTGTGGACGGATGCCTGCCAATCTAGCTGTCGGACCTGGTCGAATGCCTGATTTTCCTGGCTTTCTAACTGCCTCTCCTGTCTGCCTGTCGGCCACTCCATCCTGTTGAACGTCCTCTGCCAGATTCACTTGCCTACCTGTCTTACTCAGCTTCAACCACTGAATGTCAGTCTGTCTTTTCTGCCTGTTGAATCTGCTCACCAGGATGACTTTCACATTGTCAGTATCAGTAAATGCACTTATACCTCAGGAGCTCTGAGAGAGCCAGTTTCTTGGATTTAATAAAAATATACTGTATATTAAAATTCCATTAAAACCCTAAGAAACTTTCCATGAATATAGTATAGTCCTTCCTAGTATGACCCTTACTGATATATTGATCTTTCAGTGATCTCTAACCTATACAATTGGGTCGTAGATATATATAAACAATGGATTTGAATTAAAGACATTATTCTAACCTCAGACTACCAGACTGCAAAGTGCATTTTTGCAATCCCAGGATCTATCAACACCTTTCATCTTATCATGCACATGCTTTTCATTATCTGTCAATGAATGGACATGTGGTGACCTCGTATATATAGGTATGGTCACACTGAATAACAACCAATTATATGAATGACAAAAAGGATATTTTCACCTCTTAACAGGAACACGAAAATGATTCAAGGAAATGTCAATCATGCAGATTGTAGATGCATCTATGGAGTGCTGGGAAAAGTAGTGATCCATAAATACATAAATACATACTGCAACCAGGATACCAGAGATAACTCATGGGTTTAAAGTCATTAGTTGATGGTGGTAAAAAAAAAAAAAAATCAAATCCATGTGACTCAAGAAAGGTCATGTTTGCCTGTTTTTAAGTGGTTCATAGAAGGATCTTTGAAGAAGTAACTGTTGGATTTTCATGAAAATTGATGAAAGGGTCGAGTGTAAGTCTCAGTGAGATGCTAGTCACATTTTGGAGCACATCTGAATCACAGGAAATATTATTTATTTTTCACTTTCAATGAATAGCTATATATATATATATATATATATATATATATATATATATATATATATATATATATATATATATATATATATATATATATATATATATATATATATATAAGGGACGTTCTACTTATATATATATATATATATATATATATATATATATATATATATATATATATATATATATATATATATATATATATATATATATATATATAAGGGACGTTCTACTTTTTCCTATTTTCTAACTACATGAATGGATAATGTAAAGGCACTACTGCAACAGACAGAAATGCTAGTTGGGAGATCATATTCTTTGCTCTTTAGTAGGAAATATTTCAAAACAGGATTAAAAAAAATCACCAATCTGTTTGGAGACCGAGATTTCTGGTCTTTTTTACTGTTAATACTCCATCCACCCACGAAGAACTACAAAGAGAAGGCCTTTATCCTCTCTTTTCGGGGAGAGTTCCTCTTAATTACATCAGATAGTTGATTAAGACTAGCTTTAGAATTAGAAACCTGCTCTTCCTTGCAGTAATGCCTTCGGAGTTCAGTTCCTTGAAACATGCTATCTTTAATTTAAAGTAAGTTCCTTGATGCTAGGCCCCGGGAAACCTATTAAATAAAAAATATATTGACTTCATAAAGCTGAGGATATTTTCTTTTGACAGCAGTGTTATTTGAGGATGACGGGCTAATTACGTTAGACTCAATGTCGATTTGATAAATAACACATCATTTTTTTTTTAGAAAGAGTGAGCAAGTCTGCACGATTTCAGCAGAGTGCTTCATTCAACAGCGTGTTCCTAAGATAAAAACAAAAAAATATTATTTAAACAACCAGAGCAGATATGGTTTGGTTGGGTTTCACTTGTTCATCTTGTGGCTCTTCAGATGTGAACAGATGTACTACAGGCAGCAGGTACTCAGTGGTGTATTCAGATGCAAATCCACAAATGAGTCACCCTCCTCTTCCCTCACACTGGATGAACTGCATACATTTGAATTTAGTGATTAATGACCATGGTAATAGTAAGACTATTCAACTTTAATGGAAATTATGATGCAATGAATTTAAATTAACAGAAACTGCTAATGGTGGGGTTTTTTTTTTTGTTTGTTTGTTTTGGGGTTTTTTGTATTGAGGTATCCTAAAATGGAGTAATTCAGTCTTTTTTTTTTTTCTTGAAACAATAAATAAAAAATATTATTCTACTGGTAAGTTGTGTTTGTTTGTTTTATGTTGTTGATTTTACGAAAATCTTTTAGGAAGGACAATTTTGAAAGGATGACGCTGCTAAGCGCAATCCTGCTGCATAGCTTCTCTAACAAGTAGGGTGTCACATGCAGTAATAAATGTAGTGGAAGAAAATATGAGAGTTAGGGCACATTACTGAGTGCCGTTAAGTAAATGCAGTGACAAGCATGGGAAGTCATTCGGAGTCTGATTATTACTCCCAATTCAGAATAAATAGCCTTTTGCTGTTTATCTATTTAATAGTTTACAGGCAGATGCAATATATTATTCTGGTTGTCTCATCCACATGGAGGGGGTGGATAGAACACGTTGTGTAAGTCTATATGGCTGATGTCAGTGGGTTGTGAAACAGGTCAGAGGTTCTAAAAAGGGAAAGAGACTATGTGAAAGAAATCTTGCAAAGATTTCAGAATTTTGCTTTGATAGCCAACAGGAAAATAACAGGGGAAATAATTATTATTTAGTGAGTAAGTACAAATCCCACCTCCAAAATCATGTGCTTCAGGTTAATTGGTTAATTGTCCCAAATTTACTGTAGGTGTAAGTGTGTGCATTCGTGGTTGCCTGTATCTCTGTGTGGATCCGCAGCGCACTGGCATTGAGCCCGGAGCTTCCCCCACCTCACGCCCTAAGCCAGCTGCGATAGGCTCCAGCACCCTGTGACCCGCGACAGCGATGAATGGCTGGATGGATGGCTGGATGGATAGATGGATGGATGGACCTTTAAATCATGGAATCAGCAAAGAGGTGGAATATAGGCGGTAGCAAATCAGAAAGTTCAGTGTTAACGATTCACAAGGGTTTCATTGAAAAAACTTGAAGAAAAGAAAATAAAGTCTTCCAGGTAGCATAATTGGCATATTGGTGCTTTAATATGGATCAAATGAGCAGGAGTAAGGAAAAACAGTGTGAAACAGACAGGATTAGCTGATGAGAGAGATGTTCTCCCTGCACTGTGCATGTTTTAAAGTCTCCCGCATGGCTAATTGTCAACCAAAGCCACTGGGATCTTGCAGTTCAGCCTCCCCACTGAATTACAGATCACTTACTTGGCCTTGGCTAGCCTCTCAGTGTTGTGTTTTTATTTTTTTTATTCATTTTATTTTTTTCAGAGCAATTAGCAATCAGATTCCATGACCTTGGTCTACAGAGACTAGGAGAGAACAACCAGAAGAGCAGAATCTGCTCATACCATAAAAAATAATAATAATAATAGTGATGTAGGACACATAATTTTAACCTAACAAAAATATGCATGATTTCTTATTATTTAACGTTTAAAACATGAAATTTGCCTTATAAATTATTAAAGCTCTACACCAAAGCTTGTAAAAAAGCTTTTCAACAAACACCACTATCTGAATCCTCAAATAATAACCAAAAACAAGAAAACCAAAACTAAAAAAAGAATGTTATCATCCACTTGCTGAAATTACTTGGTTCTATTTCAGTAAAAGCTAGCTGATATATGAAAGTATTGGAGTAGCTCTACTCGGTGGTTGGCAAAGTAGGACTGCTCTGTCATCAAAATCCTCATCAAAGAATAGGATTTGAGACACTTTGTTTCCATTGATAAAAGGAGTGTGTCAACATAGTTCATGCAGTTTCTGACCACCAAGGGGCATGATACAACAAATGAGTGGATCAGAACAAAAGGTGGAGGAGGCCAAGGGATTGTGGTAAGGTTTGCCGAACACATTAAGATTGAGTTAAGCAGACGGAGATGAGGGAAGGGAAGAATGAATTGGTAAAAAAAAAAATCTTGTGCAGCGTGGTAGATAAAATAGAAAATAATGACAATGGATGTCAAGTGATGAATAAGAAGCCATGAATAGTGCAGATACATTAGCAATACTGCTGGAAAGGCGCAGATCAAAGCGAGACAGAAATGCAATGATAGAAATAATCCTTTTTGTGTGGAGGGCAAAGGGACGTAACAATAAAGACTGCACCATCTTCAATTCACTAAGAGGGCTTCCAAGCTCACATTCACGTCAGGCGAAGAAGTCCAGGGTGAGTTATAGTAATGGCGCTGAATCTGAATGAAAGAAATTGTTTGAGTGATACAGGAAGAAGGAGCAATTCACATTCAGCCGAAAATGGCCAACCTAAGTCGCTATGGCCTCAAGCCTGCGGAGAGAGCAAGCCTGCAAGGTGGAGAGAGTGCAGCATGTACTGCTGCATTCTACTGAGTGATTTATGTTCGTGCAAGTGCACCAAAATGTAGAAACAAGATCGGAGCACATTCTGAGATGAACTTGTGACTTTGCGGACTGCTGAGTGATCGTTCTCGTCTGGGCTCTACAATGTTTTAAGAGACAGGGGGCCAGATAAGACTGCAGAGGATGTATTTTCAAAGATAGCTCAAGAAACAAAATGGAGAACAGTGCGGGGATAAAAATGAAGCTTGTGAAAACACCACAGTGAATGTGACAGGAATTAACAAACAATTTCACTCAGTTTTCCTCCCACAGATTCAATACCCTTGCAATATGGCTTCATTATATGGCGTAATAACATGGCATAAGCTATAAAGGTTAGGAACCCTGAGGTCAAAATGCCACACATATAATTATTGATGAGTTAATTAACAGCTAGCAGAAAGCAGGGGATGCAGGGAAAATAAATCTTCATCTTAAATATAGAAGTTATATATGCTGTGCATACATTAAACTTCATATGTGATTATATTAGATGACTTTTTGAGACACAGAACATTAGTTATTTCCTTCTCAGTCTGCATTTTTGACATTATTTTTGTATTTACTTTGTTTATATTTGTTTACAGTGATACAACATTGTGAAGATATCTCACCTTCTTCGGATGAATACGTTCAGCTACTCGAGTTTCATTACCTGTGTCTGCCAGCTTCCTTTTAGTATGGCTTATGTAAGCAGATGGAGAAGATCAGAATAGGTGATCAGATTGATATTCATGAGAGCCAGAAATGTATAGACTTAAGCTCTCCTTATGGAGCCTAGAGTGTTAGGTATGTCTTATTTGTTCCTTGCCCTTTATCTTTGATCTAGAGGCTCAAATCATTCTCCCTTTATTTAGTTGGTCTATTTTCTGTTTGTTTAAGTTGCAGAACTGTTTCTTCTGGGTTGTATTTTATATTCAATTGTGTGCTTGGTGAATCATTAATATCTCAACTTTTATTCTTTGGCACTCCTAATTTTGTTGCACCATGTCTTGGGCCATGAGATTGTGTCATGTTTTTTGTGGGATCCCTCTGAGTAGAAATGGATATCAAGTTATCGCATGAAGTTCATCTTCAGGCCTCTCTGGAATACGTTCCAAATCCATACGTGTCTTAAATAAGACTAAAACTACTTGTATTGGGTATCAGGCATGGAAGAATTTTCCTTTCACATGTTATATGAAGTAATGAAATGCAATCAACGCATGTTTTCTTGATTTATCATCACTTGGTGTAATGGCATTTCCTACATTCTAGATTCCATGGTAGTGCCTCCAAGTAGGCAAACAATGGTAACGCATATTAAGATTCCACAAAAAAAAAGGTTTACAATGTTCTGGCATCATGACTCATCATCTTTGTTGTGTATTTCATGGCTTCATCACATTCCTGGTCAGCGCACTTCTGTTGTGAGCTCCTCTAGTTATCTGTATAATTTGAATAAATTAATCATTTAAATTACAAGGATGGACATGGGAAAATGAACACCTGCTATGAAGTCACAACAAAGATTACCTCTGGAATGGTTATTTCAGTGGATGGTTAAAAACTTATTAGTAAATAATAATCAGCACAGTATTCTCAAAGCACAGTTATAATAATTTATATTATTTCATGTTTGGCACCTGTACATTCTATGAATGATGCTGATCAGAGATCATATTGTTCTCCTTCTTTTGATTTCAAAATAAGATGACATTGCACATTTTTTGTCGATATTTCATTCGCCTGAAGAAAGCACTGCATGTTGGGTCAAAGCCAAAAAAAGATGTTTTTTAAAGGAGGTCACGTCAAAAGCACATAATTCAAATTGGTTGCTTGGCATTGTACAATATAATGCAGCTTCTGAAAGACATTAATTAGAACACCCTCTATTGTTCCCCTCTACTAAGACAGCAAAACTACCAATAAAGTTTTACATTTGAAAAAAATTCCAATCGACATAAATCAGCACTCTGGGCTGAGAGAAGGCTTTCAAAGCCTTAATGGGTGAGGGCGGAGCAAACAACAAGTAAATGGAAGCTGTGATTTGCAGTCCTTCTTTTACAATGATCCCACTGTGAGCAACCTGGAGGTATTATATATTTCCAGGTACCCTGCATATATACAGGAAAGCCAGAAGGAGAAATATAAAAGAATGTGTAAGATTGAACCCTTCCTGCTGTTCCACATTGTTTGAAACTCTATTTACAATCATTCCTCCACTTGTTGTTTATTCATACCATGCAAGATCTAGGAATCAGAAGCAGAATAAGTGGGCTGATAATGTGAAAATATCTACAAAGCATAATAAAAATAGCTTTTAGCTTTGGATGATGTGCTACCTTGTCATCAAATGGAACTTGACCCATCATTTGACCCCATCATTGATCAAATGTTCAATCCACAAATTCAGTGAATCAATAATGCAAAATATATTCCAAGAGGAAGTTCTGCTTTGCTTGGAATTTTTTCAGACTGCAGCACAATTCAAGATTTAACCGACAACTGTGCTACATGTCAGTTACCCAAGAGTATAGTAGCAGAAAGCAAGACAAAAATAAGTGATAGTGATTTCCCACATCGCTGCAAATTGCTGTAGACTATGAATTACATTTTGAGGAAATTCACTGGCCTGTATAAAAAACATTAAGAAAAATCTCTGTGTGTGTTCTGGAAAGGGGGTAGGGGAATCTTGAGGAAGAAAAGTGTTATTGTACTGGTGCAGTACCACGTAAAGAAAAATGGTAAATCATCTCCTCAGGGGTTCTAGAAAGTGACAATGGTCTACTCTATACCAAGTTCTACTGTATAGTCAATGTCCTGAAGTGAATCTTCCAACTATTCATCAATCTTCCAACACAATATGCTCATCAAAAACAGAATGTAACAAGAGCAAACACAGAATGTATAAAGATTATGCAAGTAAATGAAAACCTGAACAAGCACAGATTACTTATCATAAATAACTTAGCTAATGCTTAAGATTATGTAGAGTGGGTAATATCATCATACCTCATTTTTCTGTATTTCTGTATAATTCTGCCACACAAAAAACATTTCAATCGCATCAGAGATTAAGGTTTGAGTAAATATACAAATGTCCATTTGAAAACAAGATCTATCTTGTTATACACAAAGTACTGCTAAAAGCTCTCTGCTTCAATCCGTAGTAATCCATGTGTACACAGTATTTACAGAATTTGCTGTGTACAGCTACGTAATCAAGCAGCAGACTTATCACCTATCAAAGCAGTGCAAATAATTACCTCTGAATGTCTCACTGTGGACAGAGGTTTATTTAGGAGTGGCAGTGGTGTGGGTCATACCTCGCATTCTCGTGAGCCTGAGATCGTGTAAGTGCAGGGTCCGGTCCCATTGACAAGCACATCCATGGCCTCGGAATTGGTGGGCTTGTAGTCCACATAGTACTCCTGCAGTGGTGAGCTCAGTGTGCGTTCTGTCTCTCTAGCTTTCTTGCGGCGTTTGCGGGCTGCTGCTGAGTGCTCCTGCAGTTGCTTGACACTGCTAGGATAGCGCTTCCAAGACACGTAGATTACCAACAGGATCATTGCAACAGATAGGAAGAGAGCAACACTTCCAGCCACAATCTTATGGAATGACACAGGCTCCATGTCTTGTTCAGGGGGAAGTGCCACGGGTGGCGTAACAGCTGACAAAGTTGAGCCCCTGATAGATCCCTCTCCTCTCTTTGCAGAACCAGTAGGTGAAGTCAGAATAGCTGGGTGATGCTCAGTCAGCATGGGGATACTAGATGGAGTTGGAGGAATACTCATACTGAGAGTTGTAGCTGGATTTGAATAACAAACACCAAATGCATCAACAGCATCCATCACTTTCTCCCCCTGGGCTTTCTTGGGGGAGGCACAGATCATGGTTGTCTCCTTTGCCCCTCTGAAGTTTCTCAGCCAAGCCACCAGAGGACAGATGGCAGGACCACAGTCCCATACATTCCCAGCTAGACTTATAGTAGTCAAGGAGATCCATGCATCAACAACCTCCTGGGAAATATTGGTCAACTTGTTAGAGTCCAGATTGAGTGTCTGCAGGTTGGGCAGGCATTGGTAAACAACAGCATCCACTTCCATCAGATCATTCCCAGACAGATCCAGTTTCTGGATGGACGTCCAGGTCCACGTCAAGCCCTGGTTCATTGAACGAATACGATTCCACTGCAGGTAAAGTGCCCGAAGATTATAGAGACGAGGGAAGTGTGAGAAATTGATCTTTGAGAACTGGTTATGCTCCAAATGCAGCTCAGTGAGCTTGACAAGGCCTGAAAATGCATTCCGAGTGATACTGCGTAGGCGATTGTAACCAAGATCCAGGAATTCAAGATTTCGACAATCTTGGAACAGACGCATTGGGATAATTTTTAGAGAATTTGAGCGTATGTGCAGACTGAGAAGCTTCCGCAGGCCCTGGAATTGGCCAGGCTGCAAGGCTTGCAATTTATTGTATGACAGGTCCAGATTACGCAAATTAGGGACAGGGTGGAATGTGGTGTTGTGGAGCGATGTTATCTTGTTGGAACTCAGGATCAGCTCTTTGAGCCGGCGGACACCCTGAAAAGCCATTCCATCCACAGAGGCAATGTAATTATGGTCCAAGTAGAGCCAGATGAGATGGTTGAGCCCCACAAACTGGCCTGCACGAAGACTAATGAGGCTGTTGTACCGTAAAGACAGGCCTTCACAGCCTCCTGAGAGGTTCTTAGGGACATCACGAAAGGTGCTTGATTCACAGTAGACAATTTTTCCATCACAGCGACAGCTCTTTGGACATGGGCGTTCACCTAAAGATGGATTTGCTGCTAGCCACACTTGCATCAGGAGTTGGAACACTATCCACCGATGCCGCACAGCAGAGCCTGTATGAAGGGGAATCGGGAGGGGAAAAAAGAAACAAGATAAAACTTGAGTCGAGGAAATAATGACAATCATCTGAAATTACAACATCTAAAATCCCCCCATTTTCTTATAGACAAGATAATCGCAATAGTCTTGTATACAGCAACTTGCTGGAAACTCAGCTGGCTATAGGCGATGCCAGTTCATCACCAGGCCACACAATAAAAAAAAACACACACGCTTACACTCACACCTATGGAAAATTTGGTGTGACCCATTCACCAAAGTTGCATGTTATTGTTTTTTTTTGGAAGTGGGAGAAGTTGGAGAACCTGCAGAGAACCCACGCAAACGCAGGGGGAACACCAACATGCCATCGTTTGAAATTAGTATTTTCGTAGCTTCCCTTTTAAAGAAATGTCTGCTTAACACTGAGTTTTAACACTGGCAGCTTTTGTAGTATTTATTGTTTGAAAAGATGCCGTCATATCCCTTGTGAAGATGTATCTTTAGTCAAAAATTGTTCTGCTATTTTATTTTCAGTGAGCAGTGATAACATGTTTTTTTTCAAATGTGATAACATTTGAAAACAAATGTATTGGTATTTTAAACCAAGCGGACCCATCACAGAGTTCTCCCACCAGCAGGCAGCGCATAAAATAAATAAATATATATATATATAAACTTTATGACTCATAAAGAAAGAAACAGACAAACAAATATCCAACTGTTAAGCATGTTTATCAACGCGTCTTCGACATGGAGCTGTACGTCAGAAAATAGAAAATACTTCACAGCAGTTTTTGTCGCAGGGAGACGCCCCCCGGATAGAAAAAGTTTTGGTTACAGCGTCAAAGCAGACCCGGCAGTTTCAAAAAACTCCACTTTGGCCGCCGTTTTCATCCCAGATATCTTTGTTGTCATGTGGACGAAAGGCGTAACCGCAACGAAAAGTCTCGCTGGCCGATGCCTTACACCATTTTGTTCATGTGATTGGTTGGGCGGTAGTGGGTGGAGTTAAAATGTGACACCATGAGGTTTTCAAGTGAGATTATTCAAATATATAGGTGGGGAGATTGTTACTTTGATCAATTTTTGATTTTTTTTGTTTACGGCTGTAGATCTTTGCATTGTCATTTGTGTTGCATATATAAGGAAAACATACAGTCAACCTGTTCAAGTGAACTTACTGAATTTGTTCCATCATAACTTTACTTGTATAGTCACTCAACCCAAAAGCCACCACCGCACCATTGGCAGAGGCAGATAAGTAGTGAAAGGCAGCCTCTACAGAGCATATTAACATTCAAGAGCTCAAGGTTGTGTATACAATCCTGGAGGCGTTTCAATTTAGACTTCAGCCAATTCAGTTTGAACCAAACCATAGTACCACAGGATCAATGTGAATCATCACTTCTGCTTTTCATGGGCTTAAAAAATCACTATAAACCATAGCAGGATTACACAATTTGTTTGTGCTGTAAGAAAAAGAAAAACAAACAAACAAACAAAACCACATGAATTCCGAACCTGATGTGTTCTTACTGTGGATAATGACTACAAAATCATGATCTACCTTTTTTGTGTTTTTGGATTAGATGCTCTGCTTCAAAAGCTATTAAAAAAAAAAAAAGAAAAAAAAAAGGTGAAGAGTAGCTTCCTGTGATATCGCTCCTTGTTCTGAGGTGAGACAGAGTTGTTTCCATTAAAACGGTTCCCCTTTACAGAGCCACTAATGATCTGTCATTAAGATACATTGATTTCCCCTTGAGGAGGTGGTATGGAGGGGGATGTCACTATTTTTGTGCATTTCTCACAGCAATATAATCGAGTATGATCTTTATTACCATTATCACAGTGAGATAAGAATCATTTATTAGCATGTAAGTGGTCCATGCTTTAATTAACTTAGAAAAGGTATGATGTGTTGGCAGGCGCCATACTGAGTCTATACAGCATTAATGCATTCTGTGTTGAAATAATGAAGATGCACTGAAATTTGAAATCTCTTAGCATTGATGTTAAATGCATTACAGCTCAGACAAAAAGAATAATTTCAGTTCTGAAATGTTTTTCATAATCTTTGCAATCTTTGCAATAATTCTCTGATAGAGATGCTGAGAGGCATCATACAGCATATGCTATCCAACATAGCCATTTTGTTACTTACCAAGCATCTGTTGATCCCATATGGGTATTGTATGTGTGTGTTTATGCCCATCTAAGACTGCGACTGAGAGAGACACACACTAACTGTTTGTTCCTAGTAATCTTTCATCAATCCTTACAGATGGAAGGAACCATGGAAATGTAGAGATAATTTGTACTGGCTATTGATTATACCAGCAGACACATCAATCATGTTTCTCCACTTTGAATCCCACTATTGTCATGCTGTCACATAAACATTGTAAAGACAAAGATGGTGATCACATAATGCAACATTTCTGAGGGTAGCCAATTTGTATGTACCGAGTTTCTGAATGTGGTAATTTGCCCCACTCATGTATATCCAAGCCTTACTATTAAACACACACACACATATACACACATATATACATACACACACGCACACACACACACACACACACACACACAGACACACACACACACACACACACAGAGCTGGTAACTACATTTATAGAACAAAGTATTCGTGTGAGGCATCATTTGTATTTTATATGGGGTTCAGGTTGTGTGGGCCGTTTAACATGAAGGTGTGTTTTCCACATTATGTTTCCTTCTTGTATCACAGAAGGATGTTGAAAAAGCCCCCTATTGCTTTTATCCCCCATGTGTATAATAGGCTAGGTTTATTAGAAGTGACTCCGCCATCTCTCTCAGATTTAGACTGCCTCACAAGTCACCTTTCTCCCCTTACTGACACTGTATGTGGTTTAATGAGCGCTCTATGTGCTAATGCCTCTGTAAGCCACCGCATTCCCTCCACCTGCTCTAATCTTATTCACAAAGGAGCACAAGTCACCCTCTGAGTTGTGATTCATGGGATATGTCACTGTGTTACCTCTGACCTGACATACCTCTCACCATTACTGGTTGTGTGCTGCATCTACTTTGATTAATAAATTCTTGATTTTTTAATATAAATTGTATATTTTAAATATGACAAGTATACATGTCCTTGAACTCTGTAGTCAATAGGTTGTGTTGGGCATGATATCTATTGTCATGCATGTGGTCAGGACATATTCTAAGCCCTTTCACTTCATTCGCTGAATTGTAATACTATTCGAATACCATTTTTTCTTTGTTGTCAGCTTCTGGCTCAACTCTAACAAATTTGTGTGTGTGTGTCTCTATATATGTATATATATACACACAGTCAACCCTCGGTTTTCGAACGCTTCTGTTCTCGACCAATTCGGTTTTCGACCAGAAAATCCGAGAATTTTACGTCTCTGTACTCGACCAAAATTCGACTCTCGACCAATCCGAAAGAAGCCGAGCGTACCTGAACGCTACTCACTTGGGAGCGGAGCGAACTGCCCAGGATGTTTCCTCCGTAGCACATTCGTGTTCAAAGTTCGATAGGATATCTTTTATTAAAATAAAACACAGTGTCTATTTCTACCCTTTTTTATTCATGGTAAACAGTATACAGTGCAGTTTATGGTGTAAACCGAAAGAATCCGAGCGTACCTGAACGCGACTCACTTGGGAGCGGAGCGAACTGCCCAGGATGTTTCCTCCGTAGCACATTCGTGTTCAAAGTTCGATAGGATATCTTTTATTAAAATAAAACACAGTGTCTATTTCTACCCTTTTTTATTCATGATAAACAGTATACAGTGCAGTTTATGGTGTAAAATAGTAAAAAAAACTTAGAAAAAGTTGTTTTTTGGACTTGGAACGGATTAAAATTATTTGCATTAATTATAATGGGAAAAATAGTTTCGGATTTCGAACAACTCGCTTTTCGAACAGCCTTCTGGAACGGATTATGTTCGAAAACCGAGGGGTTGACTGTATATATACCTGTATGTGTATGTATATATATATATATATATATATATATATATATACAGTATATGTTTGCTTCTTTTGTTTTTTTTTTGGTGTTTATTTTTTCATTTTTGTAAAGCAACATATTATTGTTCCTTCAACAATCCCTCCAGTAATCTTTCCAAATCTAGCATGGTGAAAGCATGTTTGTCTGAAGATGTGTGTGTAATGCTTAGTTAAGCAGCAGCCAGGCCTGCAAATCCACAAGTCAACAAGATACAGTAGCTATTTCTGCCTCTTCTCACGAACACACACAAAGTAAGAGCACTTTGCCATTGACCTAGAATAAAACTAAATGTAGCTTAATAACTTGGCAACCACGCTCACTATATTTTGCACATTGAGCACACATAAGTGGTTCATCGCTATTTGCTTCATGTCATTGACAAAATTTTACTAGCCTCAGCCTCAACTGCACATACAGGCTGGATGGCAGCAGAACCCCACATGAGAAGGATATTCCCAAACCGGCCTAAGCCACCATATTAGTCTCCAATTATCATTGAGATGGCAACAAGGCCTGCCAAATGAGACCTATTTCAACAGTAGCTGGAAAACACTGTCCTGGTGTGCCTATCATATACTATATTTTCAGAATTTGGATGAGTATTGCAGGGGGTATTACACACACACACACACACACACACACACACACACACACACACACACACACACACACACACACATACACACACGCACGCACATACACATAAAGGGGAAACAACATTGTTTCTATAATTGCTGATCTCCCTTGGTGGGAACAATTCATGTCGGTGGACTTTAAAAATAATCATCAATCAGCCTTTAGTCTTTGCTTGAGAGGAATAGTGTCTCACTCGGAGCATTACATAAAACTTTTCCAATGTGGTTAGGGTAAAAACAGAGAAGGGTTAGCATATTGATAAATTAACCATTTTTAAAAAATAAATTATTGGGTATAAAACCTTTTACAAAAACAGTAGTAACTGTGTGGGTAACAAAAACAAAGAAGGTAGAAAGAAACACACCTTAATTGTCCCTCTTGGGAAAATTATCTTTTCATTCTTTTTACTGATGCACAAGCACTTTACAGTATATGTTAGTACAGGCCCCTGAAACAAGCACACAAAAAACACCTGGGGCCTGTAAGCATGCAGTTAATATACACAGTGGGAGGCAGAATGATGGGCAGCGACTTCTTGGTGCAGCACGAAATGAGCAGCTTGTAGGGGGGATGGTGCCTTGCTCAAGGGTGCCTCGGCAATGCTCCAAGGATGGCTGGTCGGGAGCGGAAAACGAGTGCTATATGATTTCTAATCATATAACACCTACTCTACCGACTGAGCTACTGCCGCCCCAGCTAGACAGCTACTCCTGGTTGTCATTATTTCTCAATGACACATAACTAATGGAAATTCTTCTCCAGGTATTAAGGTTCAATACAAACTGTCTTGCAACCTTGTATGTTACTGTAAAGTCTGCTCCTTTTTCCTGTACCATATCACACTCTGTACCCAGCAAAACACTTAAATCCTGTTCATGTTTTCATCTAATGGCAACGCAGCAGTTCTGAAAATTTAATATGATGCTATTGTGTGTGTTTGTTTGGATATTTGTTTTTACCATGAACACCATATTTGAGTTTAACATACTAGAAATTAGATAAAAAGTGAGGCTATTTTAAATTTGTTTTGAGAAGGGTTACTTAGTTTTAGGGTAAAATGCATTTAGGATTATGTCAGCAGAGGTAAGAGTGTGGGCTAGTTGCTCAAAAGGTTAAACTGTGATATGTGATAATAAACTAATTATATTACAGACTATAAAGGTCCAACATAGAGAAACTTTTGCGGCTAAATGACAACAGTTCTATTTCTATAAATTGGTCAAATGTCTAACTTGTGTGCTGGATCATTTCAGTACAGATATATATGTGTTATTGGGGAACCAGTCCATGGTGCACTCAATCCTGGACAGGATGAACACAGACTGCCTAATGGACACTGAATTCCCAAAGCATCTTGAACTATTGATTTTCTTTTTCTTAAACAGAAACAAATGTAAATAATGAAAGCCAAGCTATTGCCCTCAAAGGCACATTTCACCTGACGTTTCAACAATGCCTGTTGGATGCTGTACAGCCAAACAGGAGGCAATCTGTTCCTTATCCTGACATATTATGAACTGCAGATGAGCCGATAGGAATGGAATGACACCCATCTCCTTTTTGCTGAGTTTTTTTGTATCTATTGTACTTTTCAATGTACTTTATTTTATAAGAATAAAAAGTGTTTAAGATGAACATACTCAAAATGCCTTTGAAGTTTCTAAATGTTCTGCTGCTACATCTCTGACTGTACTTTTACTGTCCTCACCCAACTGCTGTCTTTCTGCAAAGCAGATCTCTAATGATATGGTCCATGAAACATAAGTGCATTGCATGCCGTTAATGAAGAGCGTTATAGTCAGTGACACTGGCAGATAACTGAGATTACAGCACCATGTAATTTTCAAATAATTATGGGCAACAGCAAGACATTCCTTGGTTGGCAGAAGTTGTTATTTATGTTTGATTTGTGCACCTAGACACCGATGTGGCTCCTACATGTGTTTGTGTGTCTCAGTCAGAATTGCTGTACCTCAATTATGCAGCATTTTCTGACATACTTTGATATTAGGTGGAAAAAAAAGTCCATAAACCACACTTCTTTGATTAACCATGTCTTGTTGGTGTGCAGTGCACATAAATTCTGTCTGAGTCTCCTACAGCCTGCACTGTATGGCTTTGTGTCCCGTTATACCTTCTATTTATGTGGTGCAGTAACCCACTGTGGGTCGATATATCATGCAGGCTCACAATTAATGGTACAGCACCACCAGTGAACTTGGCCATATGTATACCACTTAAGAATGGTTGAGGAGATTAGCCTACCTCAGATAATAAATCTCGGGCAAAAAAAATGAAGTCCTGTTTTTTGTTTTTTTTTTATCTCAGAAAAGTGAGAATCGTACAAATCTGAGACTGAATGAGAGAGAGAGAGAGAGAGAGAGAGAGAGCGAGACAGAGAGAGAGAGAGACAGAGAGAGAGAGAGAGAGAAAGAGAAAGAGAGAGAGAGGGAGAGAGAGAAAGAGAGAGAGAAAGAAAGAGAGAGAGAGAGAGAGAGCTCCAGCAGAGGAAAAGAGTGAAAGGGCTGGCAGCAAGGTGGTGGAAGGAGGATGCAAGTGTTTAACTGATGGGCACCTGTAGGGTCATGGGCCAAAAACTACTCTTTTTTTTTTTTTCTTTCTGATCAGCCTTTACAATCATGCAGAAAACAGAGCCACAGATATATCATGCATCACTCAGAGAGAGTTAATGACACATAGAGAGAGGGGGAGAGATTGAGAGAGAGAGAGAGAGAGAGAGACAGAAAAAAAACACTGGTTGGACGGGTGCAGTTTTTTACACGATTTGGAGAGTTCCTCTTGGCACTAGGTGCAGATTACACCGGCATTCTTGAATGAGAATAAGCCTGCTAAGTAAAACCTACACACACGCATACGCACGTACCCCCCGCCCCCCACTCACACACACACGCACGCACACACACACACACACACACACACACACACACACACACACACACACACACACACTCTCTAGAGTTTTTGGGGAGGCGTTCGCACTGACGAAACCAGTCATTGAGCTCCGTGCGCACAGATTAAGGACAATCAATGCATATGCAGGGACACGCTTTATAAAGTTGACTGGCTTCCAACATTTCCCGTGATTAGCATTTCTATCCATATCAATGAGCCAGACAGTCTAACCACTCAGACAAAATGGACAGTCCTCTCGAAGGTAGGTATAGTCGCTTATGTGTCAGAACAAACCTTTAAGTGTATATCGTTGTAAAATAACCAGCAAATCCATCAAGAAAACGGAGGAAAAATGCATTGCAGCTCTGCGTCTCATCATTCAACACAGTTTCAGTCACATCAAGCTTACAGATACACTGAGAAAAAAAAAAAAAGACAGCAAAAACCCTTACTGGAATGCAAGTAAATTTGAAAAGACGACTGTTTTTTTTTTTTTTTTTATGCGCATATCTCATTCAAACCAGGTTCTGCTCTAGAGAAGCAAGACATTAAGATGCACGGAGACGGAGGAGAGATGGGAGTAAAATTTCGAAACAAGCCACGCTTTATAAAAAAAAAAAATTAAAAAAAAAAAAAGAAGAAGAAGACGGTCACATAAACATGACTTACCCATATCCGCTTATCTGTCAGCTCCAGCCTACAGGTTTTAATGGCTTCTAGCCCGCGACATCCGCGTTCGCATGAAGCGCTCTCCACAGACAGGTACCGTCCTAATCCACTCGCCTGGTTTCTGCGCGCAGCCGCCGACTCCAAAGCGCACCTGCCTTTCACTCTCCTAGACCTGGATGCGCTATCCGGTTCAGTTCTGCATTTACAACCGTACAGCTGAACCAGCGCGAATGTCATTTACTTCCAACTCCGGGTTAAGCGGCTGAAAAAGGAATCCAGTTTCAGAGCTCCTTCTCCATGTCCCAGTACGAAAAGCAACCGTTTTATTTTATTTTATTTTATTTTTTCAAGTCACAGTCAAAAAGAGTACCGCAGTAGGCGCAAGACAACGCAGCCACATCCAAGTCATTCATGTCAGTGCATGCGGACGAAGATGCAAAAATCCTGTAACGGAACTTCCGAAACACGTTCCTATAATAGCAAAAAATATATAAATAAATAAAAAAATAAAACAGGACTTGATTTTCAAAATGATGCAAGCAGCATTTAGATTCCTCTATCAAGTAACCCCCCCACGACCGAGCTCTCAAGGATGCTCAGTCTGATCCGCGCATGGCGCACAGAGGAAAGTAAAGCACGGTTATCCAGAAGTCTCTGGCGAAAAAAACACTCCCGCTGAATACTCGTTTCCCAAGATCGACCTCTTTATCCAAGATTTCCGTTCATTGTCGACGTTGCTCGAAGTACAGCACGACGCTGTTGTTAATCACGTCTGCTTGTCATTGCAACTTTGACGGGCAGAATCGGAATGCCCTCTTCTGGTGAGATTTCGACCCAAGAGCTCATCCAAAGGTGCATTGCGAGTTACGACCGAACAATCTCAAGGTAGCCACAGCCATGCATCCTTTATTTATGATCACCGATTCATTATTTGCTGGTTCAGTTAAAGTTTGATCACAGTTCAGCCAGGTTTTAAGGATTTATTAATGCATTTATAGAAAATATTATATCATTATTATTATTATGTACCTGAAATACAAGTGGTTCTCTCTCTCTATCTATCTTGTGTGTTCATGTTTGAGTGAATCTCTCTTAGATGTTGTTAACGGTTAGATGTTTGTTAACGTAACTATCTTGTAATACGGACTTCATGAATAAATGTAATTTTAAAAATAAAAATCTCTCTCTGTCCCTTTCTCTCTCATAATAACAGTCAGGTTCTGACAGAGTTTAACTACAGGTAGTCTATAGTCTACATCGATGGCAAACATTATCAGCCTGACCCAACAGGAAAGCCAAAAAGGTCCCATGAAGTTAGACATCAGAGCAAACTGATCATTGAGTTCCCTGGTTACCAACCCGAGGCTCCCGAGTCACATGTTTCTCTGCCTGGTTCCATGTGGCTCTTCTTCATATTGAAGTTCTTTTTCTTTTTCTTTTTTTATGTACACATTTGCTTCGCTTGAGTTCATTACGTTATGTCAAATGTAGATATGGGTAGGATGAAAATATGGTAACGTTTCCTAGTAGGGTTGAGATTAATTGATTATACAATTTGTGCCAAATTAGCTCTCAAAACAGCAGGAAAAAATGTGCAGCAAAATGAAAACATGAAGACGAACATATGGCGTTTTTAACAGAGTGGGAGAGCTTATATTTTTTTGTTGAACGTAATGGCAAGCGACTCTGCCTTATACGTCAGGAGTCATTAGCACATTCCAAGGCTTCAAATCTTCAGCGCCTCTTCAGCTCACTCCTTTCTAACATCAAGGAATTTCCAGAAGGGACTGAACTTAGTGAGTTGGTCACTTTGAAAACTTAGGCAGAAAAGCAGATTCAGTTTTTTCCAAAAAATGTATGAAACACTTAGAGACTATAACCGTAATCCAGTTCCATGATCTACGACTGAAAAGGCCACAGATGAGGCTGCAGCTGAGTTGGAGAAGATTTGTGAGGAGGACCAACTGAGACCTGCTTCAAGGGAAGGGACCATTGCGTTCTAAAAAAGTGTGCCAATGGAAAAACACACCAACGTCAAATGGGCTGCGCTTAAGATACTGTCAATGTTTGGATCAACATACGTGAGTGTGAAACACATGGAATCAAAACAGCGATCTGTTCTGACTGACATCCATGTGAAAGCATTCCTTCTAGCGGGAACAATGGAATACAAGCCATATTTGAAGAGGGTTGTCAAAGCAAGGAATGGCCAAAGCACCACTGAGCAACATGCATTGTAGCAGAAAAACGCTATTGTAAATTATTAAGTTTTTGTTTGTGGCCACACACACACACACACACGTTTATTATATTTATTATCATTTATATTTCTCAACCCGCTTAATCCGCTTACGCAGGTCGCGGGGGAGCCGGTGCCTATCCCGGCAGTCTCATGGCGTGAGGCGGGGGACACTCCGAGCACAACGCCAGTGTACCGCGGAGCCACATAGAAACAAACAATCACTCACGCACACACTCACTCCTACGGTCAATTTGGGAACGGCCAATCAACCTGAAGCGCATACTTTTGGAGGTGGGAGGAAGCCGGAGAACCCGGAGAGAACCCACGCAGACACGGGGAGAGCAAGCGAACTCCGCACAGAGCAGGACTCGAACCCGGGTCCGCCATGTTGTGAGGTGACAGCGCTACCCACTGCGCCACCGTGCCGCCCTATTATATTTATTAATTTATTTTTTATTTACATAAACAAATTGAATTGAATTTATATTATACATTTTATTTACTGTTCAGATAATAGCAGCAGTATTAGTTTCTAATAATATATGAATTATATTATATTGTTTCTGTTTCCAATTTATTTTTTTCAGCGTAAAATTCCAGAATGTACTAAAACTTAGTTTTTGCCACATTTAGGTTGAAACTGGGATGGCTTTTGACTCCCACTCACTGTAATTCAATGAATTGTCAGATACTTGAACATTCAGTACGGGGTCCTCTGAAGTTTCTGCATCCTTATACAGAAACCAAGACGTGTAAGAATGACGTCCAAATGCAGATGTAAGTGACTGAATGAGAGCAGATTGAATCCTTAAACTGCTCAGGGATGGATTCTTAGCTTTTTGTGCTCAGACAAAGGAGAGAAGGATAACTCACTCAGGGACTAATACTAACATTCCGCAATAGCTAACCCCTTTTTGAAATACAATGGTATTCAGTGACAGCAGCCTCCCTCAGTGTCACCTCAGCTACAATTTAAAGCTTGGTTGTATTTAAGGAGGAAAAGGGCAGTTCAGTATTTAATGTGCATTTTACTGGCAGTGGTTTCCTAACCTATGTTACTCTTTCCTTTCAAACATACCTCCTTGTGCTGGTATCGATATATAGCATTGTAAAATGCCTCACTGGTACTTTATCTGTTTTGTTTTATTTTATTTACTTCAACATTTTACCTCCACCTTTCTGTAAAGGAAATCTGTTTCTCTGCCGATTTCCAATCAAGACACGTAAGTACACCAAATGTATTAAACATTGTAAACGATAACTACATAAAGTTTTGGTAATGACATATAATTCAGCTGTAAATTTAATTATTTTAGGAAAATAGATCATACTAAAACCTCAAAATTTACTTCAGTTAAGGTTCTAAATACCACTTCTGGAAAATTGTCTGACAACACTTATGAACAGTGTTTTACCAACCTTGTCCACGAAACCTGAGCAGTAGCTCAGGTCACTTGAGCTGGAGACTGGAGGGTGGTCAGTTCAAGGCCTAGGTGAACCAAAAGGTTTGAAGCGTGGAGGTTCGAGTGAACTGGCAGTTAGAGCGGAGAGGTGCCAATTCATCTCCTGTGCACTGCCGAGGTGCCCTTGAGCAAGGCACTGTCCCCTTACAAGTTGCTCATTGGGGGGCACCACAAAGGAGCTACCCACCACTTTGTCATCATCTGCATGCTTACTAACTAGAGTGGATCAATAATTTCCCTTACGGTTGATTAATAAAGTGGATTTCTTTCTTACTTCTTTACAATAATCATGTTCTTTACAAATTATCAAAACATCACAATACAGTATTAATCCAATTTAATGCTAGTTTTACACCTGCTCAGAGTTGGTAATATGGCTTTAGTATGGCTCTTAATACAGAGCCAAACATTCTCAAGCACCACCTTCCAATTCATCATCCTTCCCTGTGGCCAACTTCAGTGTCTGCTCCTATGCAATTTGGCCGATGACTTCAATTCTGGATTTGGTTCAACAATCAAAGGCCACTCTGCTGACAGCGTTGAAACAATTAATACCCTGTGAAGTTATGGAGATATAGACAGTGCCAGCTCACAGGGTACAGCAGTGATTTCTTTCCTCAAGAAATAAAACTTTATTCTTTACCCTCACCCTCTTACTCTACCAATGAATTATCTCTGTTTGTGGGTTTAAGTGTCTGTCAAGTAGGCCATTCTGCACATTTACAGGAAAAAAAAAGAAAATATTTGTATTTGAAAGGGAAAACGTCTAATTTACATTGTGTCATCTTTGAAAGCTTGAGGATTCATTGATTTCCCAAACACTCCACTTTCATATTTTTTTTGACTGTTGATATAACAAATGAAAAAAACATCATGTACATGTAAAAATGAAAGAAATTGTTACCATATCATCCTCATACTTAATAGTATAGAGACTGTAAATGTTTTGATTGTTTAAACTCCAACTATGTAAAACATTTCTGTAAATTTACACTAAAATATTAATAAATTTGTGATGTATTGATGTCTTTGAGTCATTTGCTGTCAACTGCAATGCATCCTGGGGGAAACAATATATGGTTGATTATTGCCAGAATTACTTTATTTACAGGAATATGGAGTATACATATTGTTAAACATAATTGGAAGGTGTCAGAAAAGTGTGGGAAGTACAACCTGCTCGGCCTTTTGTGAACAACCTGCAACTGAGTATTACTCAGTATAATTTATTTTGACCCCCACCAAGGAGGGCATCCATCTCCATATAACAGGTTTGATCGGGGTATTGTCTGTTCAAATATTCTAAAATACTCAAAGGTAGAATTCAGTGAAATTTCTTTCATGCTTTCTAGGGACCCTTAAGGTGTGTGTCTGATCAGTGGTTTCTGCAATCCACTCATTCTGACTCTGGCACTGTCATAATGGTTATTGCTCCTAATGAAGAAGTGCTGCCTTTCCCTTTATGGTGACCTCTGTGTGTGAATGGATGAATACTGACTTGTGTTGTCAAGTATTTCGAGTCATCACTCAGAGTCAGAAGGTGATGTTATGTAAAAATCACGCCACTTTAGGAGTAGAATAACAGTAACTTTCTTTTACTACCAATAAATACAGGTTCAATACTGGATATGAAAAATTATAGTGGGAAATTTAACAAATGATTTTTATTAGATTTTTATGAGCAAAACTTAAAGAGCTAACAATTTTGTCCGCAAAAATGTATCTACTCAATAGTTTGAATTTGTCTTTGAAAGCATCTCCACCAGGGTGGCCAACAGGATGAATGTTGACTCCGAGTGAATATAAAGCAAAACTAACTGAACATAAATCCCACCTGTTATGTCACAGCCAGTGGTTTGGTCTGATGGATTGGATCCATCTTCTAAAAGCCTCCCATCGACCACACCCAGTAAATCTATGACAAACAAATAAAGATAGTTAGTCAACACTGTTATTATGAGTGCATTTAATCTAACAATGTGAGGTAAATTAAATAAGTTAATACAAATATTACATGTTAATGACTAACTGTAAGGGACTTGTGGAGGAATAGAAATGATGGAGTAACTGCAAATGAAATGACACTATGGTGACAAACTAATGAGGCACTTCCTGTCCTATATATGTTTCGGGCTGCTCGCTATTATGTACCACTCTTTCTAGTCTGCCTGCATTCCTTATCAATTTTAATTTGCCAGTGTCCAGGCACTCAAAAAAAATCTCTCTATACAACTTAGTCAGGGAATTACTATCTTATCTTATTAAAATAGTAATAAGATATCCATTATCCATTCCTTGCTGTAACTGTATTGTCGAGCTCATCCCAAACTTTTGGAATCACCTTCCACCATCAAATGTCTCAAAAACTTTACTGACTTAGGTTAGCATCTTTATGGCACAACCATACAAAGGTGATATGTATATATGAATGTATATGTGGTTTGTGTGTTGGAAGTTTTTAAAAACTGTTGCATAACCTCTTACCCGTGGAATATTCCAAGGTGCTGTTGTTGTCACAACTTTCTTGAAAAGTTCTGCTGGCAAAAGAATAAATATATAGCTATAAATTGACAATATTAGCAAGAAATATACTGTATTTGTCAGTCAAATAATCTCTGCAGGTTATAACTGTTGTACTGTATTTGTTTGTTTCTGTCCTGCTTTTTTTTCTTCCATTAGAGTCCATATTTGGCATGTGTGTGTATGTGTGTGTGTGTGTGTTGTGTGTGTCAGTTTTGGCATTGAGAAATCTTGACACAAGAAAGATGGATGCAGAGGCGGTGGGTCATTTGATGACAGATCTGTTAATGTACACCCTTCCATTGTCCATCTGCTCTGTCTAAGTGATTCTGACAACAGGAGATATTTTCAGGCTATCTCCTGGGTGAGAGACACCTCCATTATGTCCTTCTTGTATTCATATTAGACCGGGACTTGCTCTCTCTGGTGTTCTTTTTTTTTTTCATTTCCTCTGATCTTAAAACTGGAAGAATCTTAACCTGCCTCAAGGCAATTTTCAACCTGACACTGAATTTCTCGGGTTCACCTGTAAATCTGAATCATCGACAAAATATCCAGAGAGTTTATACGGCTAACACTTCCGTGCGAAAATAAAACATTTCCTCTATCTTCACTTTGCTATTATTCCTCTCTATAAGAGTTGCTGTTGGTACAAAGAATGTTCTGATCCTAAGGTTGGCACAGCAGAAGCAGTAAGTATAAAATTCTGTTTTGCAGGTCGCTTCCATTAACCTTTACCCCAAGCTGGGTTTCAATCTGGAGCTGTGTTCCACACACTGCAGCTTAGGTTGAGGTTTAGGTGTTTTGGTTTGCACATAATTTCAGGCTAATGTAAAGTAATTGAGATGTGCAAAACAAATGAGATAAAACACACATTTTATACTGCAAAATATAATTCATGTATCTACAATAATAGTGCTTCACTGAATGTCATTTGTTCACTGGTTGCATATCCACTGCTTTAAGTCAGGACAAATCATTGTGACATTCACTGCACTGTATGCATTATTTGTCTTTCATTTCCATACAAAAAAGAACAAAATTAGAAAACTAGTGAAACATGTTTAAATGTTTGATCTATTGTGTAGTCCATATTAAATCACGGTCACATACATTTTTCATCACTATTGATTAAATAAGTGTTGTGAATGTAATTTTATATGGGGAATGCACTTTTGATGCTGTATTGAATAGCAAAGTGAATTAAATGAGTAATGTCACTGATCAAATCCATCAACACTAAACTAGTTAGTAATGGTTATGAAACAAAAATGTTGCAAAAAAAAAAAGAAAAGTGGGGCATCAGTGACTCATCAGTGGTAGAGCGGGTCGTCCAATGGTCACAAGATTGGCAGTTCAATTCCCACTCCCACCCAGTCATTTTGGGGTGTGAGCTGGAGGTGTCAGCTCACACGCCAAAGCAAGCCCTGTCGAGGCGCTCTTGAGCAAGGCGCCATCCCCTTTACCAGATGCTCATTGAGGGCGTACCACAACGGAGCTGCCCGCCACTCTACCCCCCCCCCCCCGCCCTCGAACCCCCCCCCCCACACTGCATGCCCACAGGCCCCTTGTGTATGTGTGTTACAGGGCCTGTACACATACATATACATCTACATATGCATGTGTGGTTAACTAACGCTGTGCTAGAGTGAGCTTCTAATTTCCCCCCAGGGATTATTATAGTAGACAAAAATAAAAAATAAATACAATGAAAAATAAAATCTGAATTTGATTTCAATATCACACAGAAGGCATAATGCTGTCTTTGAACAAAAATATATTTTAAAAAATAAACAAAATTGTATACAACCCTAATGATGTTTCGATTGACTTCTGCTTTGAAAACTTTCAAATGTGCTCATGCAGGATTGTAGGTTCAAGGTTTAGGGGCAGACAAAATGAAAATCAAATCTCTCCGCAAATTCTATTTGTTACAATGAGTTAAATAACTTGATGAAATTTGTTGATGTGAAGATTCTGCGAGGCAGTTATGTAATTCCTTTATGGCTGATACTGGTTCTCATTGTTTCTCATGATTATCACAGGATTACCGCAGTGCATTCATGGATTGACATGATCCCAGTGTATGTAAAACCCAGATTGGTGTTTGCATATGATGAAGCGTTTGAAAATGTTACTGTGTCTATTCGTCAGACAGATGATGCTGATGACTTTCCTTCTGTAACTTTCATAATCTGAATTTAAACGCCAACGTCCTGCTTCATCACTTTTTTCCCATGTTTTACCATAATTTATGTAATATAAAGTCCTGTGATTTGAGAGTGCTTTATCCAGTACATCCACATCCCACTGCTTCCCGCTGGCACTGCAGACAATGTAAAGATGTTTTAGTCTTCCCATTTAAAGGCACTGCGAAAGTATTGGAGGATTTTGCCCTTGCTATTGTTCTTGACCCACAATAGAAGGTACAGTACTACTCATCATTATCTGTATTGTATGCTGATGATATTCTTTTATTGCACTACTATATACAGTATGTATAGCAGCTTCATGCTTTCAGAAATTATGTTGTTTTTCCATAATGACATTTGATGAAGGTATGGCTGTTGGAATCAAAGAATTGCACTATTTCATCACTGACTATTTTTCACATGACAGTATGAATTATTTCTAATTGAGAATTTAACTGCATAAGCCAATTCAACACTGAAAAAAAAAAATTAGCCTTGTGGGTTTGTGCCTGGCATGACAACACTATTTATTTATTTATTTATTTTTGCTGGTTAAACAAAATTTTCCTCTGTCATGTAAGAATGCACCTTTCTTCCTTCAATACTTCTTCCCAGATCTTTTCCCCGACTTCTTGATTCCATGTCTGCTTTATGTGTTTTGTCTTGGCAAAGATGTGTGAGATAAGAGTTTGAGCATCTGTGTATGGTAATGCCTTGCCATCTGTCAACTGCCCATGGGGTCTCTGTGGACATAAGCTCACAGGGGTAGAACATGGGTAAGCAGATAGTTTTCGATTTAATTCAGGATATATGGAAAGGAAATTTTTAAAATTTGTTTTCTAGGGAGAAAATTCTTGTATAAAACACCTGAAAGTTCAAAGTTAAGCCAATTTTGTAAGTAGAAAATACGAATTTAAAACTTTTGTGGCTTTAAGGTGATATTATTGTGGAACACTCAAAAATGAAAGAATATTACAGAGCAGTAACTTGCTATGTATTTTAATGCCATTATCCCTTATATAAAGTGCTTTTCACAACTATATGGGGTCAAAATTAAAGACACAAGCAATGTCTGCTAATGCTCTTGTGAGATAGAAGAATTTACATAATGTAAAATGATAAAGATCTATAAACCCAGCAGATCAATGAGGTCCAATTACAGGGCACTGGAGTTTCTTATCTGCCTCAGTTTAACTTTGTGCTGCCTGTGGTCCTCCACTTTCATTAAATCCTCAATGAGATTAAGCCAGCTGATTGGCACGAGTTGAAGATTATCACTGAACACGATCACTGTTTTCCTGCTTACTTTTGTGTTCAAAGGCAAAAAGAAAGCTTCCTCAAGGACAGACTTTCTGTGCTTTAGCGACAAATAGTATGTTGTGCTTCTGTGAGGCTAGCATAGTTTAGCTATTATTATTATATTCATGTCACTATATTTAATAATTGAAACTATGCTAATGACTTTTACTTATGACTTTCCAAAATGAATGCATGTGGTTGAAGTTGTTTTTTTATTTTGTTTTTTCTCCCATCTTGCAGTTTTTAAGGCCTCTGGGGGGGCTGTTAGCTATGGAGCTGCACCATTGTTAAAGCGCATTCACCTGTGAAAGAGTCAGAGCCAACCAAGGTTATAGCCAGGAGTACAGAGACTTTTTTTTTTTTTCAAAACTGTACACAGACACACACACACACACACACACACACACACACACACACACACACACACACACACACACACACACACACACAACTGTGTATTTTTGAGATTTCCTCAAAAATACAGTTATTCTCTGGTTAATGTTCTAGAGCACCATTTGTTTGTTTGATGTTCACCGTTTTTGATTTTCACCTGAGCTGTTAGAAAAGGATTTGACAGTGAAGGGAAAAAAGGCTTTTCATCCTTTCCACCTACTTTATTGTTGATGCATGGATCACAGACTCAGTGAGAGTATCTCTCTCTAGTGCTGAGGAGGAAGGAAAAAGAGATTCCTACGTGGATTGTTTACAGTGTCATTGTGACACACTGGGGGTGCACGGTTTAGCAAGACTCCGAAGAACACTTCTGTGTGACTCAGCATGTTTGGCCAATTAATCAGCTTGCTACCCACTCTTGTATCTTCGACACACCCACATTGTGCCACATCCTAACAGGAGCAGTAGCTTGTCTGACTGTATCCCCTTCATTCTGTGTTCTCCCTTCCTCCCTCTATTTTTGGCATCAGACATTCTGGGCACGTAGACCTCAGCACAATGTAAATTATTCAGCCTGGCTTGCCAGTGGGAGCGAATCATAAATCGCAGATGGTCTCAGGCTATTTCGTACGGGTGACCATGGTTAAACACCAATGCACAGAATCATTTTCTAACCCACACAAATAAAAGGTTTCATTACTTGTAGCCTGGTGAACGAGTTTGAATTTAAAGTCATACAATGTGGTTTTTTGTTGTATTCAAATTTGCACTCTGAGTGTGTACACGTGCACTGTGCCTCAGATTTCTGGCTCCACATCAAAGAAGATCTATCTGTGACAAGTGTCCCATGCTTCCACTTTCATTTCTGTTGTCGATGTAATAAGTGGGGGTCAGTGTTGTGAAATGTGCAGTATGATGAGGCAAAGTATTCCATCTTCAGGTAAGGCAAACTTCATTTTGTGTTTTCCAGAGTTCATGACTTATAACCCGTGAAGCATGATGCAGCTCTTTTCCTCTTGTTTGTTCATTGAACTCTCTGACAGTGTGAAGAGTGCGGTGAAAAATGAGAAGAGGAAGCCAGTCTGGTGTGGCACAGATGCCAGAGCGAGGAAGCACTCACTTGGACAGAATCCACATTTAGTAAGGCAGTTTGCTATTTAATTACACACTGTGGGAGTCACCTTCCTCAGACCTCTGCATTCACACACTTAGGCCAAGAGCACGATGCCCTGTCTTATGTGACCTCGACTTTGATGGTGTGGAAACACACAACACATGCACACAAATACACAAGACAACTGATTATAATTTAGACCAAAGGCTACCAATTAATGGACCACAGGCTGAATTTAGACCATGAGCATCTTCTTTCTGGACAGTATGGTGAAAAAATACAGAAATTTTGACTTTCATTAGTACAGAGATTTTAAACAGGTTAAATGTGGCAGAGCAGATGCGCTTGGATGCTTCACTGCAAAATATTTGGAAATCCCAGAGTTCAGATTTCAACGATCCAAAAATTACTTTCATTATCTTGTTTTTAAGACAGTTACTTTTCATTTTATCTCTACTATGTTTATCTAAACTGAAATAGAGCACCTCATTGTCAGTTTATTTCTTAAAATTTGGGATTGTATTCTAATCAAGTTAACTTGAACTTATGTCCTTCAATATAACTGGAAATGAAAAAGTTGAATTCAGTGATGAAACACATCAAATGCCTTCTCATCAGAAGCACCTGCAAGAAAGGCAAAAACCAATTTTTTTCACTGAATTTTAGATGGATGTCATCTTCCAATGCTTATAAATTAAAATAATGGTCTTTCTCTCTCTCTTGGTGCATGCTGGGAAAGGACGTGAGTGGAAGTGTGAGGAGTGTGTGGCGACTGAGTGTGTTTTTCATTCTGTTTTTTGCAATTTTTTTCAGATTTATTCCCATTTCTGTTAAAAAGTTTAATCACAGTACGTTTGTGGGTGTTTTGGGGGGATTAGGGGGCAATCTGGTAGCCCACAGCGGCGACATGTTGGTGAGCTTAGAGCGGTGTGGTGATTCAGAACACCTTCACCCCCGTCCTCACCCTGGCGAACCCTGCTAAGAAGGTGATAATATCGAATGCACCGCCGTTCATCTGCAAATGGGGTCCTGGAGAAGGAGTTGTCCTGGTACGGTCAACTCCTGTCTCTTATTAAAATGATCCCGCTCGGCTGCAAGAGCCCACCTGAAGCACGCAGTCTCATTCAGGAGACAAGTTATGATGGTCCCTAGAAAGACCGATGAAGAACTGAACATCGCACTCGTGTTCAAAGTGGACAACTTTGAGTAAACAGTTCATATCACGACTGAGAGCATGAAATGATAAGTGCAGGAGGGAGGGATATGTCATCCGTCCCTGTCTGGAGAAGGACGGCGAGAACCAGCCATTGGCTGTGACTGCCGCACCGCCGACGGCTACGACTGCTGTGGAGACAGGGGTTGCAGCGTCCACTACAGAACCAAAGAAAAGCCCCGTCACTTCTTACGTGGCAGCAGCGGCTTCCAGTGCTGCAGTCCCGGTTCCACGACCGCAACTACTCGGGTTTCCAACCCCATCTCCCGTTGGCTCGCCGATCACCAACCCGGAGCCACAGAGTAACACGCAAGACACAGATGACAAAATAATGGTAAAACAGGTAACTGACACACAAAGCACAGATAATGTTAATTATAGTTTACAGGGTGATTTTGAGGTGGTTGATGGGGCCAGAGAGACTGCTGCTAGTGGCGGAGTCCCTGCTGGAGGAGGAGGAGGAAGACATGCTAATGGATGAGGAATTTTTAAAATTAGCTTCAAAAAGAAAAAAAAAAAACTCTGACAAAAGTAATAGTAAAGGTAAAAAGGTTGCTAAGGAAAAAAAATACAAAGACCGATTTATACCAGTAGCTCTGACAATGAAAATGAAAGCAGTCTGAAATGAGCCGTAAACAAAAAATATTCACAAAAAGATTAAAAAATTATTTCATGATACAAAAGGTCGAACGGTTAAAATGGAAAATATCTCTCCTTACCTCAACATGTTTGTAGATAGCATCCGTTTGTTGTTAAAAAACCCAGAAGGAAGTGAGCAACCAGTTTTTACCGACAAAGAAGTTTTTAGACTGAAGAAAGTAATGGGAAAAATAAAAACAAAAACATGATTGTTTCTAATGAATAGTTGGTTTTTAATTGTGTCTACATTTTTAAACCTGTATTTTAAGTTCTTATTTGTTTTCAGCTCCATTTTTTACATGTGCAGTTTTAAACTAGGCACACTGAACATTAATGGAGCGAGGGACATGGACAAAAGAACCTCTGTTTTTAGTTTGATGAAGGTAAAAACATTTGATGTTTTATCTATCCAGGAAACACACAATACTGTATAAAATAAAGTTAATTGGAAGCGAGAATGGAACGGATAAATGTATTTTAGCCATAAAACCAGCACTAGGGATGGAGTGGGGATTTAAATTTTTTGTGCTTTTAAACCTTGCTCTGTTTTAGTGGAAGACATCATGTCAGGCCACATTTTAAAAGTACGAGCAACGGTTTAAAGGAAGACGTTGGTTTTTATCTGTGTGTATGCACCAACTGTAGGCACAGATAGAGTGGCTTTTGTAAATATTTTAATTAATGACGATCATAAATGCAGCAGAGGTGAGCACCTGATTTTAGGAGGGAATTTTAAATTTATGGAAAACCCAATTTTAGACAGGAATCACCAAGAGCCTCATGCTGCATCGAACAAAAAACTGATTTTATAAATTCAAAAGATTTGACTGACGTGTGACGGAATTTTAATGGCGCACGTCGGCAGTACACATGGGTAGGCTGATGAGAGAACACACTGTCCATGTCACGATTAGACAGATTTATTGTTTTACCCACCATTTTAGTGTTTTTAAGAACTGCCAGCTGGTTTTACAGATCACGCTCTTGTACAGTGTTGTATTTTTACTAATAACAAAAAAGCTGGAAGGGCTTTCTAGCATTTTAATACAACACTTTTACTTGGTAGATGATTTAAAACAGCTTTCATTGCTTTTTGGAATAGTTTTAAAAAAACAAAAATGTGATTTTAGCTCTCTGCAGCAATGGTGGGAAGTGGCAAGAGCCAGGTCAAGAATCTGTGTCTACCGTACACTCAGAATGTCTCCAGTGACTTGGTCAGGTCTATCAGAGATCTGAAGCTCTAATGGTGGGATGTGGGCTGGAAGAGATCAGTATCCCAGATAGACACCAATAGAAAAAAAAGGGTTTAAATACCTTGGAGTTTATCAGGGAGACCAAAACATTGTACAAAAAAACTGGGAAAATGTTTTAGAAAAAGTGGAAGGGATGCTAAATAAATGGAAGTGGATTTAATCAAAACTGTCCTTTAGATGTCGTGTTTTAATAATAAACAACTTAAGAATCTTTTTATAAGCCACCGTTAACCAAAAAAGTTGGAGATCTTCAGTGGAAGATCTTCAGAATTTTACATGGTGCTGTGGCCGTCAACAGTTTTGTTTTGATTTTAAATCCAAGTGTGTTGGAAAACTGTCCGTTCTGTTCTCGCAGAGAAACTGCTTTCCACTGTTTTCTGGACTGCCAGAGGCTCAAAAACCTGTTCCTGTTTTTAGAGAGTCTTTCTCTCATTTGGTCTTGTTTTTAACAAACAGGTGTACATAATTACTTTTAAATGCAGGAAAAGTCAAAACAAAGGGATGGCAGATTTTAAACTTCCTTCTGGGCCAAACAAAAATGGCAGTGTATTTAAGCAGGAGAAGAAAAAAAAATTGAAGGCTCTTCAGACAGCTATGCGGAAGTAATATTAAAAAGAATGCTTCAAGCAAGAATCATGATTTATTTTAATTATTACAAAGAAATGACCGATGTGGATGGTTTTCAGAATACCTGGTGTGTCAAAGATGTGTTTTGTTCTGTGTTGAGGGAAAAGGTTGTGTTTGGTCGTTATTTGATTTAATTTATGTATATGGTATTTATTTTATTATTATTATTGTTATTTTTTCTATTATTTATCTATTTCTTTTGTTCATTTATTTTGTAAGTGAATTTTTTGTGTTAATTTGTTTTCTATGAATAATGTAGCCGCAAGAGGGCACAAGCCAGTGTCTTATTGTGCCGGTCCCAAGCCCGGATAAATACAGAGGGTTGTGTCAGGAAGGGCATCCGGCGTAAAACTTTTGCCAAATCAAAGATGCGAATCAAACCTATGACTTCCATACCGGATCGGTCGAGGCCCGGGTTAACAACGACCGCCATCGGCGCTGTTGACCTACAGGGCGCCGGTGGAAATTGGATTACTGTTGGTCGAAGAAGGAGAGGAGGAAAGTGCGTTCGCACGAAGAAAGAGAAGAGGAGCGCCAAGAGTATAGGACTAAGAGTAGGGACGTTGAATGTTGGAACTATGACAGGAAAAGGTAGAGAGTTGGTCGACATGATGCAGAGGAGGAAGGTAGACATACTGTGTGTCCAGGAGACCAGGTGGAAAGGTAGCAAGGCTAGAAGTTTAGGAGCAGGGTTCAAGTTGTTCTATCATGGTGTAGATGGGAAGAGAAATGGAGTAGGAGTTATCTTGAAGGAGGAATTTGTTAGGAATGTCCTGGAGGTAAAAAGAGTGTCAGATAGAGTGATGAGTCTGAAGCTAGAAATAGAAGGTGTGATGTTCAATGTTGTTAGTGGGTATGCTCCACAGGTAGGATGTGAGCTGGAGGAGAAGGAGAAATTCTGGTTGGACTTTGATGAAGTGATGCAGAGCATACCTAGAAGTGAGAGAGTTGTCATTGGCGCAGACTTCAATGGACATGTTGGTGCAGGTAACAGAGGTGATGAGGAAGTGATGGGCAGGTTTGGTATCCAGGAGAGGAACGCAGAAGGACAGATGGTAGTTGACTTTGCAAAAAGGATGGAAATGGCTGTAGTGAATACTTTCTTCCAGAAGAGGCAGGAACATAGGGTGACCTATAAGAGTGGTGGTAGGAGCACACAGGTAGACTACATCTTGTGTAGACGATGTAACCTGAAGGAGATCAGTGACTGTAAAGTAGTGGTAGGCGAGAGTGTAGCCAAACAGCATAGGATGGTGGTGTGTAGGATGACTCTGGTGGTGAGGAAGATGAAGAGGGCAAAGGCAGAGCAGAGGACGAAATGGTGGAAGATAAAAAAGGAAGGGTATTGCATGACCTTTAGGAAGGAGTTAAGACAGGCTCTGGGTGGTCAGGAGGTGCTTCCAGATGACTGGACAACTACAGCTAATGTGATCAGGGAGACAGGTAGGAGAGTATTTGGTGTGTCATCTGGAAGGAAAGTAGATAAGGAGACTTGGTGGTGGAATGAGGAGGTACAGGAGTGTATACAAAGAAAGACGTTAGCTAAGAAGAAGTGGGACACTGAGAGGATTGAGGAGAGTAGACAGGAGTACAGGGAGATGCAGCGTAAGGTGAAGGTAGAGGTAGCAAAGGCCAAACAAGAAGCTTATGATGACTTGTATGCTCGGTTGGACAGTAAGGAGGGAGAGACTGATCTATACAGGCTGGCAAGACAGAGAAATAGAGATGGGAAGGACGTGCAGCAGGTTAGGGTAATTAAGGATAGGGATGGAAGTCTATTGACAGGTGCCAGCAGTGTGATGGGAAGATGGAAAGAGTACTTTGAAGAGTTGATGAACGTGGAAAATGAGAGAGAACAAAGACTAGAAGAGGTGACTGTTGTGGACCAGGATGTAGCAAAGATTAGCCAGGATGAAGTGAGGAGAGCACTGAAGAGGATGAAGAGTGGAAAGGCAGTCGGTCCTGATGATATACCTGTAGAGGGTCGGAAGTGTCTAGGAGAGGTGGCAGTAGAGTTTCTGACTGGGTTGTTCAACAGGATCTTAGATAGTGAGAAGATGCCTGAGGAGTGGAGGAGAAGTGTGCTGGTGCCCATTTTTAAGAACAAGGGAGATGTGCAGAGTTGTGGCAACTACAGAGGAATAAAGCTGATGAGCCATACAATGAAGTTATGGGAAAGAGTAGTGGAAACTAGACTAAGGGCAGAAGTGAGCATTTGTGAGCAGCAGTATGGTTTCATGCCAAAAAAGAGTACTACAGATGCAGTATTTGCTTTGAGGATGTTGATAGAGAAGTACAGAGAAGGCCAGACGGAGCTGCATTGTATTTTTGTAGATCTGGAGAAAGCTTATGACAGGGTGCCCAGAGAGGAACTGTGGTATTGTATGAGGAAGTCTGGAGTGGCAGAGAAGTATGTTAGAGCGGTGCAGTACATGTATGAGGACTGTAAGACAGTGGTGAGGTGTGCTGTAGGTGTGACAGAGGAGTTCAAGGTGGAGGTGGGACTGCATCAGGGATCAGCTCTGAGCCCCTTCTTGTTCGCTATGGTGATGGACAGGCTGACAGACGAGGTTAGACAGGAATCTCCATGGACTATGATGTTTGCAGATGACATTGTGATCTGCAGTGAGAGTAGGGAAGAGGTGGAGGAGAAGCTAGAGAGGTGGAGGTTTGTCCTGGAAAGGAGAGGGATGAAGGTTAGCCGCAGTAAGACAGAGTACATGTGTGTGAATGAGAGGGACCAAAGTGGAAGAGTGAGGTTACAGGGAGAAGAGATCAAGAAGGTGGAGGATTTTAAGTACTTAGGGTCAACAGTCCAGAGCAATGGAGAGTGTGGAAAAGAGGTGAAGAAACGTGTCCAGGCAGGATGGAACGGGTGGAGAAAAGTGACAGGTGTGATGTGTGATAGAAGAGTTTCAGCTAAAATGAAAGGAAAGGTGTACAAAACTGTGGTGAGACCAGCGATGTTGTTTGGTCTAGAGACAGTGTCACTGAGGAAAAGACAGGAGGCAGAGCTGGAGGTAGCAGAGATGAAGATGCTGAGGTTCTCTCTGGGAGTGACCAGGAAGGATAGGATCAGGAATGAGTACATCAGAGGGACAGCACATATTAGAGGTTTTGGAGATAAAGTCAGAGAGGCCAGACTGAGATGGTTTGGACATGTCCAGAGGAGAGATAGTGAATATATTGGTAGAAGGATGCTGAGTTTTGAACTGCCAGGCAGGAGGCCTAGAGGAAGACCAAAGAGGAGGTTTATGGATGTAGTGAAAGAGAAAATGAAGGTAGTTGGTGTGTGAGAAGAGGATGCAAAAGACAGGGTTAGATGGAGGCAATTGATTCGCTGTGGCGACCCCTGAAGGGAAAAGCCGAAAGGAAAAGAAGAATTTGTTTTCTATGAATAAATGGGATTTAAAAAAAAAAAAAAATATATATATATATATATATATATATATATATATATATATATATCTGTGTATCTTTCCATTAAAGTCCACCACCTGATCAGGGAACTATATGTGTCTTGAGCTCCTTTAGACTTCTCTGTGCTAACCAGCTAGTCTAGTGGCTTTCTGAGGTCTCATTAATTGGATACAGCTGCCTATTGTGTATGGAATTGACAATGAGGAGATCTGGGAAATAGAAATCCTAGCAATTATAAAAACAAACTGAAGGAGCTGACAGTAACTGCACTGCTGATGATGAATAAATATGGATTCATTATTACTGGCAAGTCTTTCCACATTACATACAGGATGCGTGTGAAAGGAAACTGCTATGTAATGTGTACTTTAAAATGAAATAAGGCAAATACTTATTTTAGATGAAAAGTTTAATATTTAAGCAATAATTTGCAAGTCTGAATTCATACCTTCAGGAGTTGTGATGACACAGCTTGACATGTTTGTGAGTGCACTTCAGGTCTATCCTTCTGCATGACTTGGCCATTTTCTTAGATTAAAGTTATGAAATAATTCTATAGTTAAATTCAAGTAAAATGAGCAGAATCCTACACCAGAAGGTACGGGAGCTGTTTTTGTTTTTGCTTGATTTCATTGTTTTCATAATTATATGACATCATGAATTATGAGAACCCTTGGTGACACGAGTGTAACACACACATTGAATATCCTTGACTGTTCATTGTAAAGTTTTATGTCTGACTTAACTCATCAAGTCCCATTAAGTGATATATACTAAGCATCCTGGTGTGATGACCATGTGACAGATATGTGACTGTGACAGGAAGTGGTCTCTTGAAAATGGTGGTGTGGTCTGTGTGCAAATTTTAAGGAAGCACCTTACAAAAAGCCATATTATTTTTGATGCTACAAGTAAATTCAAACACATTTGACAGGTTCAGTGCTTTGATAACATGTTTTATATTACTTTCAATCTGGTCTAACCATATTTGTTGAAGAAAATAGTATCAAACTAATATGATACTTGCTCTATGTTATAACCCACACAATTTCCCTTTAAGGATAATTTGGTCTGGATTCTTACGGTTTAAATATTAGTATTTTGATAGGGGGACATGGTGGCAGTGGATAATGTTGCCTCAGAGCCAGAAGGTTCCAGGTTAAACAGTTTTTATGTTCTAGTGTGTACGTAAATTTTCTCTGTGTTCTTTGGCTTCCTCTCACCACCAAAAACACAGTTTAGGTAACTGGTGACACCAGATTGTCTATGTTTGAGTGGTTGTGTGTCTCTTCTTTTTCCCCATGATGAGGTGGTGTCCACAGCTGGGATAGGCTCCAGCTGACCAGTGACCCGCAAGGCGGATAACAATTGCAACCCTGTTATCTACAACAAAATGGATGGATGGATGAACATGTGTTGATGTTTAGATGCACAACTCTGGATGGACATTCTGATGTGTAGACGCACAGCTCTGCAGACATTGTAAACCACAGCAATATCAGCAATCAGCATTGAAAAAAAAAAAAAAAAAAACCTTTGCCACATGCTGTGTCAATGATTTGGAAGTGACATCAGCATCTCAGAAAGCTATATCAGTGCAGTAATTTTTCCACATAATGAACACGTTCCAGCACAGCCAGATTGAGACTATAATACCCATGTTATATGAATTCAGAACTATGGATGACTGAATACCTATTCTTTGGTGAGCAGCTCTGAATACGCCTACTGTGACGGCATTTGTAGACCATAACACAAGCATGGATTTCTGCTCCTAAGTCAAGACAAAAGATGAGAAACTGCACCCAGGCACAGGTATAGTTGACAGAAAGATTTATACTGGGACATCACAATGAAAATCATTTTCAAATGTCAGCCGAAGAGATGTTTCCCTCTACCTCCAACACACTACCTTGTCGTCTCATTGCCTTATTTGGATCATTTCTTATCGACAGCAACCATATCATTCTGTACATCCCTTTTCACTTTTCACACTTCCCTTCACACACTCGGTCCATCTGTTCATGCTAATTTCCACTAATGATTAGTCAAGGATAAAGAAGCGATGGGGCTGTTCAGACGTTGCTAACTAGTCGAAGTCTCTCACCCCGCTAAGATTAAAGACGGTCTCTTCTGTGCACTGTGGAGCAAATACCAATAAATCCTCATTGATGCACTCACTGGGTAATTATCACAGGGTTCGGAGGCAGAGATCAAATCACTGTGTGCTATTGACAGTATAGCTTGATGCAAACAGGTATGTCAGATCAGGCCACCAGAGGATCCAGTGTGGGGTCTATCAGTTTTACTTATCAGTCTTTGATAGCTTTAGAGTCCTGACACCTTACTTTAATCTTTATCCGTAGGATTTGGGCATATCCAAAGTGGTTAAATGAATTTCAAATTTTTAGAGGGCAGATTCCATATAATCTGCAGGGCAGGGATGGTAGAGAGTAAAAGAATGAGGACAATGGAAAGTCCTTTAATGTGATATATTATTGAAAAAAACTTAGAACTGAGAGGTCTTGAATGGCAGATTTCCATACAAATCCCATCATGATGGGGTTTGACGCGCTGGAAGGGCGTGAAAACAACATAATCTCTGAATATCATTATAAAGTGGCAGGGACAGGAAAAATGGGAGAAAAAGGAGAGCGGGAGGCCAAGGGAAATAAAGTGAGGGTGATTCCATTCTTGCCCTGTCTCATTGCCGGGGTATGTGTGGTGTGTCTGCTTTGTATGCATTTGCCTCCAAGACCGATGTTTGTGTGCACATGCTGATGATTTTGACAGCCAGGCTGTATCAGCAGAAACAAGGTCTATAAATTGCATGGTTTCAAATGCTTCATGCAACTATTGACTGCTAATATCCTGGCCGAGTCTCAGTGGAATAGACCAACCAGAGAGGCAGAAATATATGTTACCTCTAGAAAAAAAAAACAGGTGAACATGATGAGACACAACCCAATTAAGTATTTTAATGAACAAAATGCTAATATCTACAACTTGTACACACTATAATTTGAACAATATGTAAACATCCAATATATTCTATGCATCAATGCTGGCTTCAACAACTCGAACAAGACTGGTGGTGAGAACCTAAAAGCACCACAGTAAAGCAGGCAGTAAAGCAGGCAGGTCAAGTCTCAAAAAACAGGTTTAATAGGACATGTACAGGGTTCTGGTATGAACAGCAGACAAATCAGACAGACAGCAAGCAAACAGGCAGAGTCCAATAATCAGGCAGTTCATACACAAAGGCAATTCGACAAATCCGAATGTGGGGTACGACAGGCAAGGTCCAAGTAACTAGCAGGGTTAAAAGGTAAGGCAGGATCTTCTTCTTTTCCTTTCGGTTTTTCCATTCAGGGGTCGCCACAGCGAATCAAAAGGGAAAACACACAGAATGGTAATTGTCAAGAGATGTGACAATGTGACACTATTTTTACTGGACTTTAACTTACTAATCAACCATCCTGTGCATTCACTCCTGTAAGGTTCCTCTAAGTCTGCAAAACAGGATAGCTTTGGTAAATGCGTAATAGTAAGCATGTTCGGTAGATTCATTAAACCACTTGTGCAGTATTTTAAATGCAGAGCACCAGAAAATCAATCCCAATTAGAAGAGCAATTGAACAGCTATCTTGGTAAAAGTGCACAGTTAAAAAAAATATATATATGTGTGTGTTTGTATGTATATATATATATATATATATACACACACACACACACACACACACACACACACACACACACACACACACACACACATATATATATATATATATTATATAAGAAAGAAAGAAAAATTGATTTTGATTTTTAAAAAGAAAGATAGATAGATAGATAGATAGATAGATAGATAGATAGATAGATAGATAGATAGATAGATAGATAGATAGATAGATAGATAGATAGATAGATAGATAGATAGATACTTTATTAATTCCAAAGGAAATTGCACATATGCACTGCTCAGGCATTACATAATGAATAAACACTGACACCAAAGGACATAACACAAGACATACACTACACTAGCAGACACATGTAGCATTAACAGGACATATACTAAATTATCACTAAAATATAAACAGTATAAAATTAAAATAAAATAAAATAACAAATAAAAATTATAAATAAATAAATAAAATAAAATACATAAAAGGCACATTTATTCACAACAAATTTATTCATAACAAATTTACAAATTAGTCACACTAATACAAACCTGAAAATAAAAAAAAAAAGATTCACACAAAAACAGTAACATATACAAATAAACAAATATAGAAAATAATAAAGAAACTAAACAAATACGCATGAATTAAACTAACCAATGACTTAACACAAGCTTCTCACTGAAAATGGAACACAATACATGACAATACACCATCGATCATTGCTCTGAAATACGTAAAATTGTACAATACAAAATTTACAAAATTTCCAATTCTTGTTTCAAACGTTGTTCTTAAAATTACTCCTGCAACACAACCTGATGAACCATCAATCTTTCATTTCGTACTTAAATATAGCTCTTTTGTTTGACCCAGAATAAAATTTGAAATATGCCACTTCTTGTTCAGATTTTTCCTGTGTTTAAGCAGAAAAAAAAAAAAAAAAAATTATATATATATATATATATATATATATATATATATAATTAATTTATTTATTTATTTATTTTTTTTGAGAGGGACCCAAGTGGAAGAGTGAGGTTACAGGGAGAAGAGATCAAGAAGGTGGAGGATTTTAAGTACTTTTAAGGTCAACAGTCCAGAGCAATGGAGAGTGTGGAAAAAAGGTGAAGAAACGTGTACAGGCAGGATGGAACGGGTGGAGAAAAGTGTCAGGTGTGATGTGTGATAAAAGAGTTTCAGCTAAAATGAAAGGAAAGGTGTACAAAGCTGTGGTGAGACCAGCGATGTTGTTCGGTCTAGAGACAGTGTCACTGAGGAAAAGGCAGGAGGCAGAACTGGAGGTAGCAGAGATGAAGATGCTGAGGTTCTCTCTGGGAGTGACCAGGAAGGATAGGATCAGGAATGAGTACATCAGAGGGACAGCACATGTTAGAGGTTTTGGAAATAAAGTCAGAGAGGCCAGACTGAGATGGTTTGAACATGTCCAGAGGAGAGATTGAATATATTGGTAGAAGGATGCTGAGTTTTGAACTGCCAGACAGGAGGCCTAGAGGTAGACCAAAGAGGAGGTTTATGGATGTAGTGAAAGAGTACATGAAGGTAGTTGGTGTGAGAGAAGAGGATGCAGAAGATAGGGTTAGATGGAGGACACTGATTCACTGTGGCGACCCCTGAAGGGAAAAGCCGAAAGGAAAAGAAGAAGAAGAAAGATATATATATATACACACGCACACAGAGTACGTACTGTACTGTATATTCAGTATATATAGGATAGTTGTATCATCCACAAAAAGTATCATTTTTAGGACCTTTCAAACCTTACAAAAATCATTTATGTAACGCATAAACAATTTTGGACCCAACATTGACCCCTGTGGTACCCCACACACAATATCTTGCATTTTTGATGTCCTCCCTCCCAATGTGATCTCTTATGTAAGTAGCTCTTTATCCATTCTAGTACTGTACCCCTAAATCCAATTTTTCCAATTTCTCAATTAGAATTTAATGATCAATTGTGTCAAAAGCTTTTTTTGAGGTCGATAACGATTCCTAGGGGGTACATTTTTTTATCTATGGCATCAGTGATGACTTCAATTGTTTCTGTTAGTGCTATTGCAGTGGAATGATTCTTCCTGAAGCCGTACTAGTTGCTGCTAAGAAGATTGTGCTTTATTATGACTTTATCCAATCTGTTAACACCTTCTCTAGAATTTTTGAGAACTGTGGTAGTATTGAAGCAGGTCAATAATTTGTAAAAAATTTTAAATCGCTGTTCTTAAATATTAGTATGACTTTGGCAATTTTCATTCTGTTAGGAAACACCCCAGTTTGAAATGACAGATTACATATGTGTGTCAATGGGGCTAGTATTACTTCCACTATGTCCTTGATTAGTTTTGTATCAATTCCATTCACATCAGTAGAAGTTTTTGCAACACATTGGCTGACCAAATGTCTTATCTCTGTGTCCTTCAGGGCACCAGAAACATTGAATTAGGGTTTCTTCCTCCCAGTGTAAGTATGAGACAGGAATGTTATCTGCCAGCTCACGCCCGACACGCAATGAATTTGTTAAATTTATTAGCAAACTCATCCTTGTCCTTTAATTCCATAATTTTAATATTAAAGTATTCTGGATAGGATGATTTGGCCTTGTTTTTTTTATGACATTGTTCATAAAAAACAATGTAATTTGGTGTAATTCTAAATTTTTCGACAGGAATTTATCAGTGACGTAGTCATCCATGGTTTCTTCACCCTGTATTTTTTTTTTTTAATGTGGATTAGTTTCACCAGGCAGTGCATATTGTATAGTTTTTCTATTTTATCAATGAAATAAAAAATTGCTGTGTTAACATCCTCAGCGGGCGGCACGGTGGCGCAGTGGTTAGTGCTGTTGCCTCACAACACGGCGGACCCGGGTTCGAGTCCCGCTCTGTGCGGAGTTCGCATGCTCTCCCCGTGTCTGCGTGGGTTCTCTTCGGGTTCTCAGGCTTCCTCCCACCTCCAAAAGCATGCGCTTTAGGTTGATTGGCCGGTCCTAAATTGACCGTAGGAGTGAATGTGTGTGTGAGTGGTTGTTTGTCTCTGTGTGGCTCCGCGGTACACTGGGGTCGTGCCCGGAGTGTCCCCCGCCTCACGCCCTGAGACTGCCAGGATAGGCACCGGCTCCCCGCGACCTGCGTAAGCGGATTAAGCGGGTTAAGAGAGAACATCAGACCAGTTTTGAGTTAATAGGTCATTTCTTAATGAATTCATTCTGTCTTCAGTCTTGACTCTCCTGTGGAATGTTTAGACCTGTTCGTGACACCCAGTTTGCTTCCAGTCATAGTTGGTAAGTTTTGGGAGGTGATCACTTATGTCATTGATCAGCAGTCCACTCGTCTTATTCAGCATAACAGTGGTGAAGATGTTTTCAATTTAAGTAGCACTATGATTTGTGATTCTACTTGGTCTAGTAATTAATGGTTGTAGACCAAATTAACTGAAAGTAACGAGGGCACACTGCATCTCTAAAAGGTGGCCAGACATGATGTCTTAAAAGCACAAGAAAATAAAATCCCTACTACACCCCTGGTGCTGGTTTTGTGGCTAAAATACATTTCTCTATTCCATTCTTGCTTCAGTTTAACTTCATTTTCTACAGTACTGTGTGTTTCTTGGACAAATAAAACATCTAACCTGTTTACATTCATCAAACTAAAACAGGTTCTTTTCTCCATGTCCCTCGCTCTATTGGTATTCAGTGTGCCAAGTTTCAAACCACACATTTTAAAAATAAAATTAAAAACATCATAATCTGTCTCCTGAAGAAGACAACATGCTTTAGGTGCAGTCTTACAACCAACTGGGATCATTTTTATTGGAGAATGGAGTTTACCATGTTGGTCTAACTCCTTCTCCCGGAGGCAATTGCTGATGAATGGTGGTGCGTTGGATATGATGGCTTCTTTAGCTGGGATAGCCAGGGTAGGAACGGAGGGGAGGAGTTCTTAGTCATCATACCGCTGTCACCGCTCTCAACCACTTCTCAATGCTATCAAAAAAAAAAAAAAACAGAATGGAAAAATACAAAGACGTAACACTTTCAATTCACTTTCTTTCACTGTCCCAGCATGCACCACAAAAGAAGAAAAGAAAGAAAGAGATAAAAGGTAATTCTCACTGTTTTTCATGTGGTCAGAATCTGTTCAAGCTGGTTATGGAAAAAACAGAAAAAAGGAATTGTGGGCCTTGGTGTGTGTGTGTGTGTGTGTGTGTGTGTGTGTGTGTGTGTGTGTGTGTGTGTGTGTGTGTGTGTGTGTGTGTGTGCGTGTGCGTGCGTGCGTGCATGTGTGTGTGTAAATTTTACATAGTGGCATTGACTTGTACTATCTGCCAGTCTATTTGGGAACGTTGTCCTGTCATAATACATAATGGTGATGCATCCTTGCAAATAGTCTATTGTTACTCTGGTAAGTGTTGAGTCCTGTTTTAAATCACTCGATAACAGTTACTGTCACTGTGAATATGGGGTAGTTACATCAAATGACAATAGCTTATGGCCTTAGTGTTGTTTGAAGGCAGTTTAATTATGGGAGGATGGCAGTGAAGGCCTTGGTGTAAAACTCATGACATAGCAACAAGACACATCATTTCAGGTTGGACAGTATATTGCTTTATTAGGTTTAGTCTGTAATGCTATTACGGTTGCCCAACACTTACAGATGCATCAGACAATAAGAAACACAACAGAAATTATGATCCAATGATAAAAACATTTATTGGACAAGACCAAAAATTGATACAGGTAGTCAAACACAATTGGTTCCAAGAAATTGTTCCTAAGTCGAATTGTTCATATTAAATTTTAATCTATAATCACCATTCAAATGTGTTATATCCTAAGACTTACCATAAAAAATGACAGATAATAAAAACAAGGCATACTAAAATAAAATACTGACAGAGAATGTTTCAAGTTAAGTCGGTCTCGATTACACGTCATTTTAACACTCTAAGCCCTATAATCATGGTCCCATGATCGGATCACAAGGCCTTTACTTTATCATCCATGATAAATAGTAAAGTATCCAAGGTAAGAATCCTGATGCATTGAAAGGCTCACAGAGACAACAACAAACAATGTGGGAAGTCGAGTGTTGGAGATGCACAAACACAGCGGTTGTGCTTAGCAGGGGTTGTGCAGTATAATAGTTCCATATGGCAGTCTGCCTTTGTTCATATCTCAGCATGTTCATAAGTCGAATTTTCGTAAGTTGAGGACTACCTGTACACTGCAGTACAAGCAGATGACTTTGACTGTTGTCTTACATTCTACAAATAGAAGACTAAAGTTGGTAATTTTAACAACATGCTCAGTGTGTTTTTGCTCCTTGACCTTTTTTTCTGTTTTGTTGGGAATGTTTTGGGCTCCGTGGTGCAGGGCTGTGATGACCCCTAACTTGTGTTGCAGTGGGTGATGAGAATCAAATCAATCAAGGAGAAATCATATCTGAGTAGTGGATTAAGACACCATCTACCATCCACCTATAATGCAGTATGAACCTCCATCCTTAGAAACCATTATACATACAGTATATATATATACTGTATATATATATACTGTACATATAATGGTTTGAAAATTTAACTTTTCCCAAAGCAGATTCCTTGCATCATTGTCTTTATATTCTATATTTTTGATATTAATTTGCATCATCATTCTGTGTATTTTTATTTCCCCAACAAATACAGTATAAGTATTAAACACACACTTTGGGTCTTTTTCAGAAAAACTGATCTCAGGTTTTATTTTGTGAACATTCAAATAAGCCCAACCATAATGAAACTAAACTAAACAAACTATCCAAAACTGTAAAAACATGGATTCCTCTGTGTAATTACTCCAAATCGTTAAGACAAATTCCAAACAGAGGAAAAGCAAATCTGGATGATATATTTGCAAACAAAAGTTTTTTGCAAGAAGTCGAATAATCTTTTTCTCCTGAAACCTGGATGACCTTTTGGTATGAATCAACACTTTTTTCTCTTAGGTTTTTCTGTTTTAAATCACTATTGTTTTAAAGGCCAACAAATTTAAAATCATAAAAATGTTGTCAGAACTTCATGAAGCATACAATTGAGTCATCATATGCGTAAGCGCAGTAGTGATGTTGGGAACTTGCTGTATGTGACATGTAAGAATAGGAGAAAGGTCACAATGACCATGACAAATACGCAGTTTTACCCTACCTGTGAAATAGCAAATGTTTGAGACTGAGCTAAGAGGTTGTAGATTTTTTCTATGATTTGATGATCACAGCATTCCAAGACATGTATTAGTACGCATAGCGAGATACTTACAGGCGTAAGGGTAAGGCTGAGCTCATATAGTGGTTGCTGTTTTCTTTCTGAAGCAACTGAGCAAAAAGGCAGCTATTGTAGTTAGTTCATCAGGTATTTCAACAACCTGAAATTATGTTGGAATTATTTTCTTATTTTCTTATCGTTATTAATTTATTATTCCAAAAATGCAGCTTTGACTAATTTTAATTAAGTAACTTTATGTATCATTCTAATGCCATTTGTTTATTTATTCACTTTATATATGGATGCAAATGCTACAAGTTCCCAGTGGCCCCTCAATCCAGCTATGTATTTTTTTTGGCTGGTGAAAATAGAATCTTGAAGCAAAATACAGTTGCTGCCCCCATTTGTGCCACTACCCTCCGAAACCTGGTCATTAATTTTCATTAAGTGCTGTCAGAAAGGACCATTAACCAGGCGAGAGAATAATCACCTCCTCAGAGTAGTGACCCGTTTGTGACACAGGTAAGGGTTAACAGAAACAACCCACCTTAGATGTATCAGCCCAAGACTCATAGCACATAACACAGTAAGCATCCGTAATGAACCATTGTGTATCAATGACACTAAAGGGTAAAGTACCTCTCTGAAGAGTAGATGGGGAGAAAAAATACTGCATTTCCTTTTTTTTGGAAAGCCTTTACATTGGCTGAGATTGTAAAATTCAAAACAAAATTTATCTTGTCAGAAAAATCAAAGGATTATGTTTATGTTTCTAGTAACATTAATGTTACTAGAAACATGCTGTCATATTTAAACACTTATAGTCTGACCTTAATCTACTGGTTTAGAGCACTATCGCACATGAATACACGACAGCTGTAATCACTGGGATTACTTTGACCGTGATGTCAGGATTTTATATCAGAAACATCTTTCAAGAATAAATATGTATTTCCAGTGCTGTTTTAGAAAGGGTGATGTTATGGTTTTATTAGCATCGTACTGTAAAGTCAGCTGAATCCTCGAGAATACAAGAAGAACAGCAATTCATGATCTCTATTGTGTCTGTTTAAGGCAGCTTCAGGGAGTTCATGTCAGAATTTGCAGATGCTCTCTCTCTCTCCTGTTCTGTGTCACACCCAGGCCCCACCTGCCTGGGCAAGGCCACTCCGGGCAGCAGAGCAGCACACTTGTCTCCCATTACCAATTTCCAGACCTTCATGAGGACTAGCTTCCCACCATGCATCGCCAGTTCGTTTGTACTGCTAATCAGTATCAGCACCTTGGCACTCACTACTCAACCCTTGACTTTCACTAACTCTTTTTTCTCCGTGTTACCAGTTCCGGTGTGCTGCCTGTTGTCCATTCACCTTCCAGCCCACCTGCCTGCCTCGACTACTTACCTTCTCACGTCCTCAGCCTGGTCATCTGGGCCACCATCTCGCAACATTCCTTTGTTAAATAACTCTCTTTTTCTCTTACCTCACATGCTTCACATTTGGGTCCTACAGCAAACCATGACAGTTCAAACCATCTAAATTCTATGAGTAATACTAATGTTAGATATTCCCTAAGAAACAGTATTTTATACAACTTTAATGAATCGGATCCCACTGTGTTCCTTCAACTGCTAATTCATCATCCCTACAGCTATACAAGCAATAGCATGATGATGTGTTGCTAGTAAACTTGCCACATAAATGAAAAAAAGAAAACAAGAAAAACAGAGCAAAATATTGTCCTTTCCAGATTTGGAGCCTGTGGTGATCTTTGAAGAGAGAAAGAGTGACTATTTTATGTCCAATTAAGGTACTGTTGTAAATAATGAATTCCTATTGGCTGATGAAGTTATAGCTGATGCTGAAATTAAGCGGTGACAATGATAAAGCACAGCTGAAGCCTGTACCTAGACATGATGAAAGATGGCTGAAGCTGACATAGTCTTACTCTGATGAACCTGAGGCAAAGTGCGGCTTTAAATTATTAAAGTTGAAAGTCATACATATATATATATATATATATATATATACACACACGTACACATATACATATACACACACATTTGTGTGTGTGTGTGTGTGTGTGTGTGTGTGTGTGTGTGTGTATGTCCCTCTCACCCTTGTAAGGTGGTATCTGTGTGTCATCCTCAAGCTCGGGTCCTCTACCAGAGGCCTGTGAGTCTGAGGGTTCTGCGCAGTATCTTAGCTGTTCTTAGGACTGCGCTCTTCTGGACTGAGGCTTCAGATGTTGTTCCAGGAATCTGCTGGAGCCACTCTTAGAGTTTGGGGGTCACTGCCCCAAGTGCTCCTACTACCATGGCAACCATGTTAACCTTAATCTTCTATAAATGTTCCAGCTGTTCTTTCAACCCTTGATACTTCTCAATCTTTTTGTGTTCCTTCTTCCTGATGTTGGCGTTAGATGGAATCACCACATCCATCACCACTGCTCTCTTCTGCTCTTTGTCCACCACCTGGCTAACCACCACTACAGTTGGTTAGCCAGGAGATGTTTGTCAGTCTGGAAGCTGAAGTCCCACAGGATCTTAGCCTTGTTGTTCTCAACCACCTTCAGTGGTATGTCCCATTGGGATTTGGGTACTTCTAGTACATGTTGGGTACAGATGTTTCTGCACTATCACAGCTACTTGGTTCTGTTTCACCATATATGCTTATCCAGCTAGTATCTTACACCGGTGTGTGTATTATATATATACGTATAAGTATATGTGTGTGTATATACACAGTAAGGTTTTGGTTCTGGTCCAGGGGGCCCCTGGAGCGCTGCTGGTTCTGGGTTCTGGTTTGGGAGGCCTCTGTACACATTTAGTGCAGTATATATATATATATATATATATATATATATATATATATATATATATATATATATATATATATATATATATATATATATATATATATATATATATATATATACTGTATCTTAGAATGGAGTCTCTGTGACAACTAGTGGAAAATTTATCTTGTTTTTTAAAACTTGAGATCTCCAGCAGAGATAATAGAAGACTCACTGAAAATAGAAAAATCACCTCATACTGAGAAAAGAGTAACATTCCACCATCAAAAATGAAAAAAAAAGTTCACCAACCTTGTCAGGGACACTGGAAATTACCACACCAGTCACCGCAGGCTGGTGTGTTAATCACAGTCTTTGAGGGAAGATAGATGAAACAACATCAAAGATGAAATAAAAGACATGTTATAGGAAACTAACAACTGAGCTACTGAGAAAACCATTGCTTTCCAACATGGTTGCTTTTGATATTTAGTTAAAATAGTTTATTTTGGGGAAGAGTTTTAAATGCTCATAAATGTTATTAATTACAGCGGGGGTGTCAAACTCATTTTTACCGAGGACCACATCAGCATAACAGCTGTCCTCAAAGGGCCAGATGTAACTAATAAATGAACTCAATGTAATGTAACATAAATGTAACTACTCCTTACAGTTAAATAACTCTAAATTTCCACAGTGCACTGGCGTCGTTCTCTGAGTTTCCCTCGCCTCATGCCCTTGGTTAGCTGGGATAGGCTCCAGCTACCCGCAACCTGCTACAGTGGATAAAACGATAAGAAGATGAATGAATGAATGAACTCTGAATTTATTAGTCATTCAAGTTACAAACTACAGTAGGACAGAAAAATATGTTTTATTGTTGCTGTTCTAACATAAATCCTTTTAATTTGTCAGGTTATGAAACCCACAGAACTCCACCAATCAAAGATTAAACTATCCAAGTGAATAAAGAAAATAACATCAAACCCAAGTAAGAACATTAACTTTGTTCAAAACCTTTTTGTCAATCTTGAAATGGGCTTAATAACTGCATCGTGGGAAATGTAGTTTTTGCTCAAAGCACGCTTTTTCCCTATTTATTTTTAGACACTCTGACCTTTAATGCTCTCGCGGGCCTCATAAAATGATGTGGTGGGCCGCATTTGTCCTCTGTTCCTTTAGTCTGACAAATGTGATCTACATTATACAACTAAAGAATTGTTACAAAAATGTCATCACTGACACTTTACCAGTTCATCTCTAAATATGACACATTTCATTTAGAACTTACAAACATTTTGTGAGGTGTTCTCTTGTGGGATCAGCTCACACTCTACACTACAATACGACCCAGCAAGTTGGTGGCCCTTATAACATCACCCTAACACACACAACAGCACAAGAAATTGATTTATTGATTAATTACAGTTAAAAAAAATGCAAATTCTAATTATATAATGTTCTCATCCATCAGCCAAACAGAGACAGAGAAGGAATATAGTAAGCCCTCGTTACACGTGGTTAATGTGTTCCAGGAACCACATGCAAATAACGAATTCCACGATATAGCGACAAACTATTTATCTTATTATTTTCCGGTAATTTAAATGTTTATGAACCCTCCTCATAATGATATCAAACCACCTTCTCTCTGTATTACCTTTTCCCACATTCTTATCTACTGTTTAAAGCACTTTTGTGTCTCACAGAAGTCCGAGACTCATGGAACGTGCCGCACTTCCGAATGCCGTCAACCAATAGAATGTGTGCAGGGTATTGTCTCACTGCCGACCAAAAATCCGCAATGGGGTGAAGTTGCGAGTGTTGATGCGCGAATGCGTAAGGGTGCATTGTATCATCATTTAACAGTGGTCTTCCACTAGTAGCCTACCGCTGACCCTGATTTTTTTTTTTTCATAAATTTTTGTTTCTGTATCCTATAGAATCTTGCATGAACCTTTGAATTCTTTGCAACTCTGACTGTCCCACTTGGAGTGGATACATATATATATATATATATACACACATATATATATATACTGTATATATATACAGATAGATAGATAGATAGATAGATAGATAGATAGATAGATAGATAGATAGATAGATAGATAGATAGATAGATAGATAGATAGATAGATAGATAGATAGATAGATAGATAGATAGATAGATAGATAGATAGATAGATAGATAGATAGATAGATAGATAGATAGATAGATAGATAGATAGATTGATTGATTAAATAACAAGTATCTAATATTCTGTTCCGGAACTGATTTTTTTGGGAATTTATTAGACGTACATGTATATGTTAACATTTTTCAGTGTGTAATTATAGGCATCCCGAATTGTGGAATGCCTGCCTGTATTAACGTTACAAAGAATGCTACTTCTAAAGATTTGGCTCACTGGATGGATTGTGAGTGCACTGACATAAATAATCCCAGCTGTCATCTCACACACTAAAAGACCGGAGGACATCTGTATGACATACATATTGTGCAGTTTTAACCATAACACCTTTGGTTTCAGGGTAGGTGACATCCTCTGAGAGTCCAGTGAGCTGTTAACCCCTCAGGCAGTGTGAGAATGAGTGCAACATCTGTTTTCTCCCCTTGCAGAGTCATTTAGATGATGCTATAGCCCCATTTAAAAGGATGAGCATTGCTGCACAATTTTTCCTGAGTCATTGTACAGTCATACTGTGAAATTGTCTATTAAGTTAAAGAATATTGCAAAAAAGCTCTTAATTGTAAAGTAATTTCAGTCCTATGTAATATTTGCATTAAACCAGTTTTCAGAGGGACTCTGTTAGTCTTAATAAAAATGTTATGAACTGAATACATGTTGTAACAATTTAAACAGCATGTATATATACACTCTGAGATGTACTGGCGTTGCGCCCGGAGTTTCCCTCACCTCACACCCTAAGTCAGCTGGTATAGGCTCTAGCTCCCTGCAACCTGCGACAGTGGATGAAGCGGTTGTGTAAATGAATGAATGAATGAATGAATGAATGAACAAATGTACATGTAAAACACAAAAAAATGCTTTTTATTTTACTTTTGGTATTTAAATCTCTACATGGTCTAGTGCCTTGATATTTCGTTGACATGCTTTACATCCAAACACCCGTGACAACATTGAGATACACCAGACAGTTGCTGTTATTTCTTTAGGTGACAGAGCATTTGGGGCAGCTGCCCCCTGGCTCTGGAATACCGCCCTGGTACCTCAGATCCACTCAGTACCGAGAGGTTTTTAGATGCACTCTGAAAACATTAAAACTGAGGCTTTTAACTGAGTGCGACAAAGAGTCCAAGACATTGTTACGTTTTATGCTTGCTCATGCCTTCATCTTTAATTTGGTTTGTAGCATTGTACTGCATATCTGCTTTTATATTTCTTGTAACCTAAAGAGTAACCCTAACCTTTTTCTATGGTTTTGAGTCCATTTGTAATGATATTTTACTACAATTTGTATAAAACAGTGAAGATATTAAACTTTAACAGAGTAAGACCCACAAGATCGGCTCAAGGTCAAACCAAGTCAGTAAAAGAAATTTCCCAGGGACTCTAAATGTTAAAATCATGTTTGCTAATTCATTTTTGAGAGAGATTTTACTTAATATCAGAAAAATAATCTTATGTCAACACTAGAACAAAAGTTTTTTCAATTTGGAACATGAAAGTTTGTGCAAAATTCAACCAAAGTTTGCATATGCCTTTTTAATACCCAGCTTTTCAGAGTAGAGAACAGATTTTCCTAAGTTTTACAAAATGAATGTGGGAGGGTTTGGTTCAGGGAATGGTGCCACGGAGCGAGAGTTATTTATCACATCTCTCTACTCTGTCTCTCTCTGTGATGTGTAAAACAAAAATCTCTCTTTCTCTCTCACTCACTGTCCACCACAGGCTTGAGACCTGATGGGAACATCTGCATTAAAACTACAAAGTTGAGGTGACATATTGCTAACTGAAACTAACTACAAAACAAAAAAAAGTTTATGTTCATGTGTTATTAATTGACAAAATGCAGAGTGTTGTCTAAAGTGTATTTGAGTGCCTTCACTGTGACCACATGACATGAAAGTAGCAAGACCCTTATTGTCGCAAATCAATTAGGATGTAACTAGTTTTCAGACATTTAGGGTAGTTACCATTGCTGGAGCAGGCAGGCTCATTGATTTCTCTGTGACTGTGTGAGAGGCTTCAGCAGATGTGCAATGCACAGGCTGTATTTTTTCAACTCACAAAAAGTTACAATGGAAAATCCTGAACTTGGCAAGCTTGCCAAATACACATACACACACACACACACACCGGACCCACCCTACCCTCGTAGCTTTTTGTATTGTAAATTATTGCCCTCTCGCTGGTCTGTTAAGATATGGAAAGCTCCACATGGGATTTATACAGTCAATCTTTTTAACTGGTCTTTGGTCTCAATGCCGCCATCAGGTTCGTTTCTTAAGTGTCTTATCAGTTAAATGCAGCTGCGATGGCCTATATTTTTGGCTGTAACTAGCATGCATGGTGCTTGCTGCATATACTACATAAGACTGTATGTAAAATAGAATTCATTTGTTAACATTGAAATGTTCGCCACTTATGCAGTTGAAGAACTTATGCAAAACTACCTTGTCAATCTGTACGTTTATAATAAAGTGCCATTTCCAATAGTGTTACCGCACACCTAAAACAATTCTGTAACTCCAAACAGTCAACTCAAATCACTTGGACAATAAGTTACCTAGTCCAGTCTGTACTCATGAAATAAAATTCTGGTATCAGGTCTATATTTTTCTGTTTGAGATCATCTTTAACATATTTAATGAATTTCCTTCCATTCATCTTCCTTAATTGTGAAATGCCTGTCAGAGAATCGTTTTTTGCGACAATGGTAACCATTGCCATAAGAACCTCTTTTTTCCCCTTTGTGTCTCCATAACAAAGCTGATATTTCTTTTTTTTACATTTTACTGTAGCTGCAGTTATAAGGTTGATGTTATAGTTCACTTGACAATACATCATCTGGCTATGCAGTAGTTTGTAAAATATCTATCTTGAGTTCTCTTTGGGTGCAAAGTAGGGATGAGAAAGTACACCACTATCTGTATCTGTATCTGTTCAACCATCTAAATTATCTGTATCTGTATCTGCACTCGGAATGGGTTTGACCAGAAATAGGCGGGACTTAAATCGGTACATTATTTTAATTCTGAAATTGATTACAGATTGATTAGAAGTCGCTATATTTGTTTATTTTAAAACTATTTACAGAACAGTCTCAAAATTGAGATTCAAATCAATGTTTTTGATCACAAAAGTAAGCGAACTATTTACAGAAGTTTTTTATGAACTCAGAACATGAAGTGCATGAATTGATGCAACGCAGGCAACAGGAAATTATGAACTACAAAGTATGCAAGAACAAGAATTGTCATACTCAACACAACTTTTTAATTTTTTTCTTTCTTTTTAATTTTTTTTAAAAATATTTATGATCATACAGTTTTTTTTTCAATTATTTATTTATTTTTACCACCTAATGTTCTCCCCATTTTTTGTCACACAAAGTTAAACAGAGTTTATCAGGGTGTGTGTGCCTGTGTTTGTGTGTGTCTGTGCATGTGTGTGTGACTGAGTGACTGTTGAGAGGGAGAAATAGTGAGATAGAGATAGTGTGAGAGAGAGACTAGGTGTGTGTATGTGTGTGTGCACGCGCTATGTAACCGTTAAAATATCTATACAGCATACAAACAGTCTGTGTAGGTTCTCAGTTATCTAGGTCATGGTTATCCAAAGCTGTTTAAGCTTGTTTAAGTCAATCCACTGGAAGTTAAGAAAGTTCTTGAAGACGTTTCGTCTCTCATCCAAGAGACTTCTTCAGTTCTTCATTATGGTTTTTAGAAACATCCTTTTATTGATTTCTGCCAACTGCTTTGACCACAGCAGCTTTACCAAAGCATGTCATTACAGTCTGTTGGTTTATCATTCTCTCCTCCTTCCATACCATGCTCTGGCGTTGTTCACTGATTTTTCGACATCTTTCTGTTTTTTAAATCACATTTTAACATGTCTTGAAACTGGCAGCCGATGAGCACGAAAGGCATTATGTCACCTGTCAATTTTATTGCAGGTGCACAGACACGGTTGCCTGAGAAAACTAAGCACTTATCATGACTGTTGTTGATTATGTACAGTAACGATGCCTTCATATCAAGAATAAGGATTTAAATAAGGATTTAAATGAGGATTTGACAATATTATGATGATGATTGACATCAGTGGATGATCATGTTCTACATAAGAATGTCATTCACCATTTATCCATCATTTAGCAATACCCTGAAAATTGCTTTGTGCATATGTTCGGCAGTAGGTCTTGGTCTGAGGACTGGAAGTCGCTGGGTGGGCCAAAATATTTGGAGAGTGGGAAGTGTCAGAGACTCGACAGTCTGTTCCTGTTTTTAGAGAGTATCTGTCATTCGGTCATATTTTCAACATACATTGGTTTGAAATGCAAGAAGAATCAAAAAAAGGATGGGCAGATTCTAAACTTTTTTCTGGGCCAAGCAAAGATGGCGATTTATCTAAGCAGGAGGAAAAAGGTTGAAGGTTCTTCAGATTGCAGTACAGAGGCCTTTTTAAGAGGAATGTGTCGAGCAAGAATCAGAATCGATTTTATTATTATTTCATGAATGATTTAGACACTTTTACAAATTTCAAGGGTGTCTTATGTTCCGTGTTGAGTGAAGAACTTATTCAGTCAGTGGCTGGTTTAATTCACATATATTTTGATTATGTTCCTACATATTTGTTTTTGAAATATGAGTTCCTGTTTGCATGAATCGCTTTTCATTCTGTGTCAACGTGACTATCTTGTATTTTGACTTTGTGAATAAACGTGATCTGACAAATCAAAATCAATCTAAGATGATTTTGAAAATCAATCTTCTCCTTCTTCTGGGAAAAGCAACCAATGTATTGTAATGTATGCTGTTTTGAACAGTAGTCAATTAAAAAACATTTTACTGATAAATATTTTTAACATCCAGAAGCCATTTTAGTTTAATATTCAAATACAAATAAACTGAACTATGTATATTTATTATTACCGCAGTCACACTTTTAAGTCAAGTATCAGTCCAAGTCAGCATTTTTTTTTTCAGTCAAAATATGTCACTGTGTAGTACAACAGGGCAAATGTATATATAAATGAAAAAAGCATATAACAGATTTAATAGGCCAAGAAAAGGATGAGTACTAAAACTCACACTGGTTGAATAAACTGTACAGGACAGGTAGGACCGCAAAATAAATAGGGGAGAGAGAGGCAGCAGCTGTCAAATCCCATTTCATTCACATGGCCAAGGCAGAATGAAATGGGACAAGGCCCTGGTCACAAAGCTAACCAAATGTTCTATAAGTGAAACAAACTTAAATATACATAAATCATTACACATCCACCACATTTCACATAACGATATGAAATATTGACTAAGCTTGTATTAGAGGCAGGCCTTTATTTGAATATAACGCTCAGTCAAACATATTTCAAAGAAGTCAGAACCTATTTTGCTACACTAACTTTATCAATAAATTAAACTGTCAATATAAACTCAAAAATTATAATTTTGCTTCAAGTAAGAAAACCCTCCACTTCTGAAGATCTTTTTTTTTTGTAAAACATTTAGAGGCACTTGATATTTAACAATGGCTGAATATGTTTTAACGTTTAGTGGACAAGAATGAACAAAAAAGGTCAAATGTGTCAGTCAAATGTCTGATACCAATGAGAATAAGATGAAAACAAAATCTAAGGTGACATTAGTATTTGTTATCTCACAGTATTAAGTTTCATGAAAACCTTATAATTTATGTATTCTGAACTTGGATTCAGTGTATTAAAATAAAATGTAACATATAATAATGTTTTGCTAAACTGGTTTGGTTACATTATGAAAGGTTGATTGATTTTGTCAACAATGCAACTAACCATTATTAGACGCTTATTTTTTTTATTGGTTACTGTTTTTCTGTGTAATATGTGTAACTCACAGTGACCCCTTTGAATAAGGTTTTCTAAGTCAAATTACAAGAAGTTATAATAGTCTTTCCATCCTGTCCTGTTACTTTACCAAAACAAAATTGCATTCAATCTAAGGAAAGGAAAATAAACACAACCACTGGTGTCCATTTCATATCACTGCTTTCTTTTTTGGGTAGTTTGTCTTTAGCTGACTGTTAGTAGGAGTAGTGGACTGATATACATGAACAACATGCACTAAGATCCCTAGTTGCAATTACTTCTGGCATTGTTTTTCCCAAAATGGCTTGATGATGTAAATTATTTGGATATGAGCATAACTCATTGGAAACTTAGTTAGCACTCTACAATAAGTCAGCCACGGCTATATTTTCAAAATCTTTAGTCAGTGCACAAAATCGGTGCTTTCAGTATTTGCTTTTGACCTATGCTTGTGTAAATGGTGCAGACATGTCAGCAGAGGTTGTATTTTCTTGAATTTACCAAAATTGATACTATAATATTATATTTTATATGCAAGATCAATCAATCGACACTGCTGAATGACATAAAATTATAGGCCGGTTGTTCATTTAATTTGAATGGGCACCACACTTGAATTGAGAAACATTTGTAGATTAGCAATTGAACTTTTTGTTTGAAAAAGTATTCTACTGTTAACATCAACATTCTCACCAGTTCCACCCAACAGCAAACCTGTTTCTTCAACACTTCACTAAAATTCACTGAAACTCGCATTATTGATCATTTTTACTACATAATATTCATACCTAATGTGGTACACATTATTGTCTGTCCCAGCATCTCTTTATATATCCACTTCTATCATTATTCAGGGTATCCAGACTAATTATTAGTGAGAAAATAGTATTAATCACTATTGTCTGTTTTTTTTTTTTTTTTAAATTCTTAGAGATTAGTTTCTTTTTTTAATGAATACAGTGGAATTCCTAGCAAATACAAAATGTGTAAGAGAAAAACAGTATGTTGGAGTCATTGATCACATTCCTCAATTAATTTAAACTTTTTACAGTTTTCATCCTGTTTTCTCTTTAGACGATAAACTAAGCTGTGGACAACCAAAAGGAGTGGAAATCAATATCTTCGTTTACATCATGAAAATTACCCACGAAGAGACAGACGGAAAAAAATGATGCTGATAATTTTCTTACCGCCACACTCGTGCAAAGGACAATCAATCACTGGATACAGTTTATATAATACCCACAATTGCAAATCAAAATCATCTATCATAGGTGCAAATAGATGTAAACATACTTGCAATGGTAGCTTTGTTTTTGTTTGGGAGCTCTTTATTGATTTTAATGAACTTTGTTTTTTCAGTAGTAGTAGACAAATCAAACCTTGAAAAAAAAAGACATTTCTTGCTCATGTGGCATAGCCATTAATAACTTAAAATGCTCTGGGCAAAAATGAAAAGGGATCATCTGGTTTTGAAAATTAAAAATACTTTGCTATATAAAAAAGAATCTGAAAGTATAATTGTTTAGAGAAAGAGTAAAAGAGAGAGAGAGGGAGGGAGAGAGAGACAGAGTAAATCCCAAGTGAGAGTACATCTCATTGTGGCTGACTGTACGTTGTGCACGACTGAGACATGTAGTGTGCAGGCTTTGTCTCCTGGGCCAATATCAACTTAAAAAACTTTCTGTTCTCTATCCTAGCTTCTATACTGGTAACACATAACCCATAAACCCATAAACATGTGCTGCTTAAGCAGTGACAGTAATTGCATGAAAAAGGGATGGAAAAAACTACTACTACTGCAAAATGAATTACAAAAATCATATAAAAAGAAAACAGCTACCAACAAAAATGTTAGAATAGTTGATTGTATATTATGAATGGGGCACAGCTATGATTAAAAAGGATGTAAGAATCAAGAGAGCAAATGATAGAAGATAAAAGGATGGCGTGTAATTGGAGAGTAATGTGAGGTGGTATTAAGGTTGTCAAAAGGTGAATGAAGGAATTTGATGATAGAAAGGTGTCAATGGAAGTCAGGGTGACAGGAGGGAAACATGCTGTGGGGAATTCTAAATGGACCTTGGTAGTATTGGAGCCCCAAGCAGACTTCAAGAAGAAAGTGACCTTTTCTGGTCGCTGTAAAAAATGTAATCTTGAAAATTGTTGGGAAAACATGATAAGCCTTGAAGCAATTTCATCTAGTCAGATACTATGAAAGTACATGGATTGTACTTTGCCATGAAGGAATGCATTTTGTGATGTTGCAACATTATCTTCCAGCAGCAGAGCCAGGTGAAGACACTAACATGCAAGCAAAAAGAGGTGTCAAATTTTACTGGTAGGAGTTCTTTAGAGCCATGTGGGTTTGGCTTGTTGAATTGATCGAGCGAGGGAGGGAGTCTGTATTCTACTCTGTTTTACAAGTTTGAGATATCTGATGTGTTGGGATAGCTGGACGAAGAAATGTTTTACAAACACTGGACAAAAAAGATGACATGCTGGTTGGCACAAAAAAATGACACAATATAGCAGAAGCAGTGAATATGAATAATTGTGTACACAGTGATGCCGGAGTGTTGAGAAAAACTGGCCTGTGGTTTATTTGTGTGACAGCAAATGTGCGCCATGTTCCGTGAGCCTCTGACTTATGTGAGACACAAAAGGGTCGCAGAGGGACAGAGGGATACACAATATAAACAACAATCATGAACTGCGGCCGTAACGTGATTACAATGATTATTATAAAATGAAAAAAAAAAAATTCTGGCATACCTTAATGTTTCCTGATGTCATGAAAGCACTAAATGTGAATTAGTTCAATAAATTAAAAAACACATACATATTGTTTTCTATGACTAAAATTGATTTAAATTGTCCACAATTTTGGTCATCCAAAACTGGAATAACTCAAAATATAATATTGAATAAATCTGATAAAATTGTTAAGAGCAGAGAACTGAAAACACTGATTGCCTGATACAATCAGTGATTGCACTTTTGGTGACTGATAACTGATACAAAGCCTTTGCTGTCCAAATTACATTAAGCAGCTTGAGGGACTTTGAGGCAGAAGTACTCAGGTGTGTTAATTCTGGGGGTTCACCTGTTTGGTCTGGCACGGCATTAAAATTTGGTAGGGATGGATGGATGGATGGATGGATGGATGGATGGATGGATGGATGGATAGATAGATAAAGTCTGTCTGTCTGTCTGTCTATCTATCATTTTTGTTTCAGCAAACAACACCATTTTCCAAAATCTAAAAAGCAAAATCTTTCCACTTTTAGCAAAACTATGATCATATTAATGGGACCTTGCTTGGCGGCATGTAAAATACTGTACTCCTCAACCAAAATCTGCTCTTTTCCACAAAACATTAAGCTTTTTTTTTTTTTTTTTTTTAGCAAACTTTCAAGGGAGGGAGGGAGAGAGTGATTGACATTTAAAACATAGGTTTTTGGTGTATTATTAATTAAATCTCCTCAGAAGCCCATTTGGATTTTTTCTGCTCAGACATTCTACCCAGATATGTAAGCCATGTGATGGGATTTTGTTCAGCAGAATGTTACATCGGTGTTAGCTGGCATTACATACTGGAAGCTGCACATCCTATGAATACTTATTTGTTCATCTGTCGCTGTTCATTTCCTTTTCTGTCCCATTTTGACACTTTCTGTTCAATTCACTACATACATATCATTCATTCATTCATTTTCTTGAGGATGAGGCTATCAGTAACTGTCTCATTTTCATCCACTCATCAGGATCTGGATCATATGTTACGTTGGAGCCTATTCCAGCAGGCGGGTACACCCCGGACAAGCCACACATATACATCACTCACACAATATACTACGATGATATTATAACCATTGTTAATTGTTTTGTTGTTCAGAAAATATTTTTTGAACAATAAAACAATTAATAAATACAAGATACAAAATAGTAGACAACTCTTTTTTTTTTTCACAGTTCATATTTCACCCACTTACACCCCCACTAAGTCTTTCCCACCTGGAGTTCCCCATCAAACTCAAAATGTCAAGCAGGATAAACTCCTTTGAAAAGGAGGTGAACTTTCTCAGTCGTGACAGTAGAGAAAGTTCTCTGAAACTGAGGGAAGCTAAATGTCATGATTAATATATAAATACAGCCCGGCTGCCTTCATCACTCCGTCAATCTTCTGTTCCTTAAACTTTCATCAAATCCTGCAGCTCTTGTCAAAACAATAATCTTTTTTTTCTCGCTCTCTGTCTGCAGTGCCACATGCAGGCTGTCACATTACCTTCCAATGTGGATTTGTTGACTTATATCTTCAATTCATGTACGTGCAAAAATATAGCACATTTCCATTAACATAAAGGAAAGACATCAACTCACAAATGTTCTTACATGACAAACCAATCAGTCATCTTTATGTAAAATCACCATTAAATATTACATTTACTCACTTTGTCACATGAATTTACTATGCGTCTCCTTGCAGTGTTTTCCCTTTAGTGTTGAATTGTAGACTAGGGAATAGAATAGAATAACTCTCCCTTTTATTAAAAAAATATCAAAAATTGTTTGAGTTATATGCATTGCTTTTTTAGTGACTTTAGCACTACAAATTTCATGCAAGATAGCATCTGTAGAGATGTTTGGTGGAATACACTTAAATTTGAATTATAAATATGTGTTGCAAGCACTTGCGCCTCGTTCTATCATGTCAAACTTAGCCAAACCAAGACTCCTGCTGTTGTACTTAGAAGATCAGAAAACTTTTACAGCCCTAAATGGAGAAGGATGGGTATGATCATGTTTATTAGGTCTGCTTAGCTTTACGTGCAAATTTTTTGCTCTGCAGCAGCCCACAGGAATTGTGTGATGTGAAGCTGAGTAGATGTGAAATGTGGGCACAAGCTGTGGGCGAGATCCACTTCCTCTGTCTCCACAGAGATGACAGGGAGACAGGCACGCCTTCTGTACGCTTGGCCATCACTAATTCAAGATGGCAGCCATAGTCAGAGGAGCTGGCATCTAATGATAATGTATCTGAGGAGGTCATTGCTGGTGACAACAGAGCAAAACATCTGTTTGTCACAATTATGTGAGGTACCATGTATAATGATTTGCTTGGGAGAATTTTGTCTGCTGCCACCTGTCCATAATGTAACATTGCACAATTCAAAATCCTTTAGCAGAGAATGACAGACGATATATTCAAAATATATTACATGGCAACCTTACAAAACACCCAAGAGAATCTATTTAAAAATGTCATCCGCATTTGTGCAACTCACTGAGTCTGGTTTGAGCCTTATCTCCCCCTCAGGTGTTGATGTGGAATATGATAGGTGAGCAACCCTTTATTCTAACAGCAAAAGCCAGACTAGGTACAGAAAATATATGCAAGTCAATAAATCAATATATTATTATTACATAAATCAAATCACATAGTTGTCTATACTATGAAATCATGGTGATTGATACTGGAGGGAATTCACTTACAGTAGAGGCATGTGACTGTATGTTGCTAAAATGACAGCTTACTGATTTTGTTGTCTTCAACAAATAACACAGACATTCAAAGCAGTAGAAAAAAATCCACAATATACCCACAGGAAATCAAGTTTTAGTCACCTTGTTGCTCTGTAGCGGTTCAGTTCAAGTACGTACCAAGTAGGGGACTCTAAATGAATTGATATCCAAACATTTTAGAATTTGAACATTATCAAAACAACTTTAACAGAAAACATATAAATTATAAGTCGTTCTTGGAAAGCAATTTGTGCTGGAATGACAAACTAAAGAATATCAATAAATCTAAATGAGAAAAAGGAATGCCAACTTTCAGTTATATTTAATAGCTGATAAACAGTAAATGAATGATATGGCAACCCATCAGTGATGACCTTTTGATGGTTGTACGACAGCAGCCACTTAGGAAACTACACTTTTAAACACTTTCACTATTATTTGTGACAAAAAAAAGCAGTTCTAAATTGGGTGACCCCACATTAAAAAGGATGTCATTAAATATTAAAAATTCAAAATAGCGCAGAAACAACTTTGTCCTAGTTTGATGCGGGAGCATAATCAGTACTGATATGTGAAGTGTGAAGTGAATCTGGTGGCACAAAACATTATCTAAACTAAGTAATTGAATCATTTCTTCCTTAGAAAACCCTGTAGATAATAAAAAAACCCACATTATTCCAGGAATATTCTTTCCGTGTGACCATTGAAGAGAATTATTTTGGTGAGACAGCATTGTATAATACTTTTACTTTTCTTTTTTTTCCCCCCTACCATCTATTTTGGTTTTATAACCTTGGAGACGGTCCCTGCATACCCATGTCATAGTTGGCTGTAAATGGATATTAGTGTAAGGTATTTGCCAAGTGGCACACTTACCTGAAACATACAAAGTTACTCTCTTAGTCCCCTTTACTGTTGAGGTGTTGTTTTACTTCACTAAAGAATTAGAGATTAAAAAGTTTTAAATTTTTGAATATCTGTCCAATGTAATTTGATGAATTGTTAATTCATGTAACAAAATGAAGATGAGAATCTTTAACAGGACATTTGGACTGATAGGAGACAATTTTACTTTTCAATTTTACTTGAGTTTTTCTGGCAGGAGCCACTGTGGCCCACAACACTGTTTTAAGATCCAACACCTTTGAGAAATGAGGATCACAGGCTCAGTGATGAGATGACTTTGCAATAGTTTTCAATTGGCAACACAATCCCTCCATGCTTATGAAGAATATGTACATGAGAGACTCCAGTGATGACTTCTGTATGCAACTAATTTGAAGTCTTGGTGAAATCAGGTGTAACAATCACCAAAGTATTAAAAATAATTAGTTTTATCTGTTATTAAATGGGACTGGCACCACACTTGGAGGATAACCTGCCTCACACCCCCATTCAGCTGGGATAGGCTCCAGCACCCTGTGACCCACGACAGCGGAAGAAGTGGGAATAGAAAATGAATGAAAAGAGATTATTAAATAGGCTTAAATTGTGTTTTATATATGTATATATACAGTGTGTATATATATATATATATATATATATATATATATATATATATATATATATAGTGGTACCTCTACTTATGAATGTCTCTACTTACGAAATTTTCTACTTACGAAACTTCTCCGCAGGAAAATATTACCTCTATTTACGAAAGAAATTTCAACTTACGAAAGATAAAAATACAGTATGGGCTGATATTCGCAGTTCCCACAGGTTCCTGAACACAACATTCTCATAGCTGCTCTGCCATTGGCTATTACCTAGTATCTTCCTGGCATCCCATTGGCTAAGAGGGACCTCTGTGTGGAGGTAGATCGGTGTTTATGCAGGGTCCTCGTCATTCGGCTCTCGACGCATGACGTGTTGTGATAGTTTCATGTAAATATATTAACTTTTAGAGTATTCACTATGGACCCCAAGAAAGTGACGGAGAAAAGAAAAGATGAAAAAAGAAGAAAAAAGTTTTTTAGTCCATACAAACAAAGCAAGAGATCATTGAAAAGCATGAAAAAGGGATGCATTTGGCTGATCTCGACAAAGAAAATGGCCGTAATGCATCTACAATTGCCACGTTATTAAAACAAAAGGAAGTTTATGGAGTTTAAGGCATTGCGTGGGTGGTTGGAGAAGTTCAAAAAGTGGACTGGAATTCACTCTGTTGTTCGGCATTGTTAGGCAAGAGTGCATGAACCAAAGAGGGCAAAAAACAGCAGTAAAAAGGTAAATGACCATCATTTTTATTCTTTACTGTATTCTTTGTTTTTTACATTATGCACAACTCTCATTTATTGTGTAATAATCTAATCGTAACATGTATTACATGTTTTGATGCATTTTTATGCTTTATAAAACATTTATGTTGGAATTCTTTGGGGCATGGAACGGATTAGGGCATTTGAATGGAAAACGCGTCTCTACTTACGTAATTTTCTACTTGCGTAATTTCTTCCTGAACCAATTAATTTCATAAGTAGAGGTACCACTGTGTGTGGTATATATATATATATATATATATATATATATATATATATATATATATATATATATATATATGTGTATATATATATATATATATATATATATATATATATATGTATGTATATATATATATATATATTATATATATATATACACACAGCTTATTCACCATTTAATTATCAACAGTGAGTTGGTTATTTTTAATGTCTCCGAGCAGAATTATTTACACATACAAACTGTAAAACACAAATAAGCATATTTGATTAAAAAACTTATGTTGTTACCTACACATTTTTTATATGTTATGTTTACTGATAAATGAAGTCCATGTAAAGCTCCTTTTAAACAAGAGCTTCGAAAAAATTTAGAGTTGAGATATGTAATCTTCCATTTTTATAGTAAGGCAAGGCGAGCGGAAAACAAATGAATAGCTGCACTTGCTGACTATACTGTAGATTGTAGTTTACTGTCACTTCTTCTGCGGACGATGAAAAAGAATCCTCTGTCAAATCTCTGGGATCACCAGCGCCCCCTGTCATGAGGCACGAGAACTGCCTGCCTCTTCCCAGTGTTTTCAGGACCGCTGAACTCAAGAAAGACATTACACACATTCAGTTGTTGACAAAAAAAACAAAAACAAAACACTGTACATTATATACCATAGCTGAATCATGGGGATTTAGTTCATAGAGGAAATGTGTTTTAGAGAGATAGCATTATAGTCTCACTGCATAGCATGCCAGCACAGCTAGTCGAGCCCTTGCGCAATCAATAGTGAGACATGTCTGATTGGTGCGTCACCGCAGGTCTCTTCTCTGTATTTCAGCAGTAAATGTGACAATTCAGCGATTTTGAGTAAAAATGATGTATAATTGGTGACCTTAAACGGAAAATAGTTACAGTATTTTCTGTAGTATAAGGTGCACTGGACTATAAGGCGCACCTTCAACAAATGGCCTATTTTAAAGCTTTTTAATACATAAGGCACACTGGATTTTAAGGCGTACTGCCAGTTTTTAAAGGCTTTTAGGTGCGCCTTATAGTGCGGAAAATACTGTATATAATACACATCACTGGATAAATATAACCATTTAATTTACTTTGTCCAACGGTCTTCTGGGAAAAACTTGGGATACAGCTCTTCCTTTGTGAGGATCAGAGCTCCAAGTCAGTGTCTTCTGTTTTATTGACAGTAGCTGGAGGCAGAGAGGGGAATAAGGGGAAAAAGTAAACAGACCTGTTCTGTATCTAGCAGGCCTTGGACAGTGTTACATTGCATCGTTAGCCATGTTACAAATGAGTAAGGACAACACACAAATTTAAACTAAAGTGATATTTGGCATTAGCAATGGGACTTGCCATGTGAATATGTTAGTTCCTATATACCAAAAGTTCAAGTTAAGAGGAAGAGGCTTGTTACTGTGAATTATTCAGGCTAAGAGACTATTAAGGGATGCTTAAAGACTATTGATCTAGCTTCAGCAGCTAATGTGAGATCTTTCTTTTAATAAAGTGCTGATATTATTTACATTTACATACTGATATACCACAGTTCTTCCATTTGCGTACAGTAGATTGTGAAATGGTGGTCAGATTGTAAGTTAACATGTATGGTTTCTGATTGATTTTAAGCAACAAACATATCAAATCCTGGAATAATAATCTTGAAATGTCCAACAGTAACAAAAAAATATTTTGTTACCTCCCACAGAATAGACCTTGAGACCTTGGACCCCACAGATTGCAACAATTTCAATCTCAACCTGCCTTGTTTTTTGTCACAGTGCAAAATGTACGTTTTAATGTATACAGTAATCTGAATGGAGCTAGCTCAATTAGATTTTGCACCACACAGTTTTAGGTTTTTGTGTTGCTGTTGTCTTTGTTGTGGATCAGCAAAAGTTACACGGATGCTGACTGCAATTTAAGCAAGTTCAAGAGATGTGATAACACAGTGAAACATATCACAACTGTTTGATGTAGAGGCAAAGTGAATACTCAGATCAAACTGGATCATCGTGGACCTATGTCCAATGATAGGCTTTCATAAATGGGCTTTTCCACTTTTGATATCAAACAGCTATTTGATTTGCTTTGGTCTCTATGTGATCCCAGTAGGGAATAAAACCTGGCCCTCATATTGCCTGTCACCATATCAAAAAAAAAAATATTTATGTGCTTGACCTTAATATCTGTAATTGGCTAACTCCATTTATCCTCCTCCAGTATCCTGTCAGTCAAAAATGAATAGATAACAGTTTGACTGCACTTGTCTGAAGAGAACCACTTGTAGAAAATGCTCCAAGCGTGACACGTTCTCTTTATAAATCCTTTTAGTCAAAGAAGTACCTAAATGTGACTCATCAGAGTGCATGATGGGCTTAGTCAGTACTGACACAACCTCATTCACCTCTTACGGGTGAACCCCTCTTGTGTGATGCCATTCTTGCTGTCTGTCACACCTCGTGTCTAAGTGTCTGTTTGTTTTCATTTCACTAACATATGTCATTTCAGATCCTGCCCTCAAAGCATTCAGTTCGTTCCCATCACCTGCCTTCTCTCCACACACCTGCAGCCACTCCTCAATCTGCCTCCATCCTTCATATGCCAGGGTGGACTCTGCCCGTTCGCCTGATTCATCTGCCGGTTGGACTGATTACTCGGAACCTGAACCTTGCGTGGACTGTTAAACCTTTTTAGAGTCTTGACCTGCCTGCTACTCTGTCATGTTTTTGGGTTTCTCCTGCCAGTCGTGTTCGAGCCCTGACAGTCAGACCATCAAAAATGGGGCTATTCATGCGAAAAGGAATCATGTGAGTTAAGAGAATGGGAAAGAAGATGACTGCAGAGGAGATTAGTAGGAAACAAAATTAAAGTGGTTGATAAAAAGTGGAGCAGCTAGTTTGATAGAGAAACAGCAGATAATTAGCAGAATTTTGTTTTTTCTCGAAGTAATCAACTTGATTTATATCACATAACAAATCATTGCTGCTACTTTTTTCTTTTGTTGATAAACCAATAATGCTAGAAAATAACAGGAATATTATCCAAAAGTTAGTCATTTTGTCTGGCATTACAATTTTGGTGCTATACATACAATCAACAAAAATATAAACGCAACACTTTTGTTTTTGCTCCCATTTTTCATGAGATGGACTTAAAGATCTATAATTCATTCCAAATACACAATATTACCATTTCTCTCAAACATTGTTCACAAATCTGTCTAAATGTGTGATAGTGAGCACTTCTGCTTTGCTGAGATAATCCATCCCACCTCACAGGTATGCCACTAATCAAGATACTGATCTGACATCATGATTAGTGCACAGGTGTACCTTATACTGCCCACAATAAAAGGCCACTCTGAAATATATAGATTTGTCTCACAGCAAAATGCCACAGATGCCACAAGCATTGAGGGAGCATGCAATTGGCATGCTGACAGCAGGAATGTCAACCAGATCTGTTGCTCGTGCATTGAATGTTCATTTCTCCACCATAAGCCGTCTCCAAAGGCGTTTCAGAGAATATGGCAGTACATCCAACCAGCCTCACAACCGCAGACCACGTGTAACCACACCAGCCCAGGACCTCCGCATCCAGCAGGTTCACCTCCATGATTGTCTGAGACCAGCCACTCAGACAGCTGCTGAAACAATTGGTTTGTATAACCAAACTATTTCTGCACAAACTCAGAAACCGGCTCAGGGAAGCTCAACGGCCTGCTCGTCGTCCTCATCCGGGTCTTAACCTGACTCTAGATTGTCGCCGTAACAGACTTGAGTGGGAAAATGCTCACATTCGATGGCGCCTAGCACATTGGAGAGGTGTTCTCTTCACGGATGAATCTCGGTTTACATTGTTCAGATGGCAGACAGCGTGTGTGGCGTCGTGTGGGTGAGCGCTTTGCTGATGTCAATGTTGTGGATCGAGTGGCCCATGGTGGTGGTGGGATTATGGTATGGGCAGGCATCTGTTATGGACAAAGAACACAGGTGCATTTTAGTGATGGCATTTTGAATGCACAGAGATACCGTGATGAGATCCTGAGGCCCATTGTTGTGCCCATGAACATCACCTCATGTTTCAGCAAGATAATGCATGGCCCCATGTTGCAAGGATCGGTACAAAATTCTTGGAAGCTGAAAATGTTCCAGTTCTTGCATGGCCAGCATACTCACCGGACATGTCACCCATTGAGCATGTTTGGGATGTGCTTGACCGGCGTATATGACAGCGTGTATGAGTTCCCACTAATATCCAGCAACTTCGCTCAGCCATTGAAGATGAGTGGACCAATATTCCACAGGTCACAATTGACAATCTGATAAACTCTATACGAAGAAGATGTGTTGCACTGCATGAGGCAAATGGTGGTCACACCAGATACTGACTGGTTCTGAGTCCCCAGACCCCCAATAAAGCAAAAAAAAACTGCACATTTCAGGGTGGCCTTTCATTGTGGGCAGTATAAGGTACACCTGTGCACTAATCGTGATGTCAGATCAGTATCTTGATGTGGCACACCTGTGAGGTGGGATGGATTATCTCAGCAAAGCAGAAGTGCTCACTATCACACATTTAGACAGATTTGTGAACAATGTTTGAGAGAAATGGTAATATTGTGTATCTGGAGTGAATTATAAAGCTTTAAGTCCATCTCATGAAAAATGGGAGCAAAAACAAAAGTGTTGCGTTTATATTTTTGTTGCGTGTAGTTAGAATACAATCAAGTGGCTGTTCTCAAACTGTAACTGGAAATCTAAAGTTCTGTGTCCACTAAAAAATCAGATTTGCAGATTCAGGTACACTACCGTTAGTGGTGAATAAACAATTGATTCAGTATTTATCAATTTATCAGTGTCTCACTGATCTCACATGAACTCATGTAACATTAAAGTTGAAATTTTTTAAACTATTTTAATTGTGAACAGAATGAAATATCCTGTTTGTTCAATTTGTGCTCCTGTGGCTCTACATTGTGTTTCTTGTGTTCTTCATGCCAGGGTTTTTCTGTTGCCATAGCAATTTTGCTATTAGGATGGAATTTTGTTTGGAAGTCTTTGATTCTTTATGCTGCTTTTATTTAATTTTGCAGGGGAAAAAACACATTTTAATTCCATTGATTTTGAGTGTTTTCTTGCAATAATACCCCTTGTCATTTCAGAACTTTCTCCACCTCTCTGCACTCAATCGAGCTTATCCTCTTCACCTGTATTTCCTGTCACCTGCAACCTATCTCCCAGCAATAAATTATGCTGTTACTCTGGTCAGCTCTCAATTCCCTTCCAGATTGTTAGCATTCATCCTACTTTTTGGCATTCCTGTTCCCTGCCTGACTGCACTGATTCTGCCTGACCCCTGGACGCTGCCTGTTTCCTGCTCCTCGTCAGATTTGTTCTCCTTTTTAGACTGATTACCTGGTATCTTTGAATTCCACTTTGAATTGAAACTATCTTCCATTCTGCGAAGGGATACTCTTTTGTCATGCTTTTGAGTTCCATGTGTCAATCATGAGAAGCTTGACAACTTTTACGACTGTGTTGTTACTCCCCTCCCCCACACACACACATACACACAGAGAGAGAAGGGGAGATGGGTAGATAAGAAAGATATGTGGATAGATCAAAGAATCGACAAGACATATCTATCAGGCAGGCGGATTTTTCCTGGAAAATCACTTTTAGTTAACAATCTGATAAAACTGGAGAGATATATTTGACTAACAATATTTTCTGTTTTATTTCATTAGCCTAGAGGAAAAGCTGTGGTTCATTGGTTAATTAAGCATCAAATCTTTCTATCTAAACCCTTGATCTAAATTTAAAGAAAGGTGTATTTCTTTTTTTCTGTCTGACTGGCATCCCCTCATGACCCAGTCAGAGCACATCAAATGTTTGAAATTTGCACACATAGTAACAGAGCAAGATGAGAGCACTCACCAAAAAGCTTTTCTAAAGTGAATGCAATCAACTGATAAAATGAAGCGTTGTTCGTGTTGAGACCTTTGAGTTCCTGAGTGCATCCCTTGAAATAAAAAAAGGTTGACTATCATTAGGATTCCATTACTGCAGCATCGTGTGACTGGTTTTCATTGAAAATATTGTTCGAGAAAATTGGAAAGGCAATTTAATGTCGGGGCCTAGAATTAAAGATGTGCTCCTCCATGTTGATGAGCAAAGGGGGGAGAGAGAGTTGTAGTGTGTCCAACAAGGATCACCTTTCTGTTCTTTCACTCTCTATGTATTTACTGTAGAGTTCTCTCTTTCCTTCTCAAATGTATACCATTCTTTGCTACACGAAAAATGCAGGAGCACGGCACAGAGAGGAGGCCACACAGCGACATTTTTATCTCTGTTGTGCTGACTCGGCTGAACTCTCCCTCTGAGAAGCTGATGAGGAGGAATGGCCTTGTGGAGGAACCAACCGTGTGCATCCATAGCTGTCATCATCATCTGAATTCAAGACTGCTGAATCTGCAGCTTTGGCCCCCCTATGTGGATGGGAAATAACCTGTCTGTGTTTGTCTGACACCCTCTCCGTCTGCAGTGAAACCACTCATCCTCCATCCACAATAACACTACCTTGCTCACCCCGTCAGCACTGGTTGATGAGTGCTTCTTTAACACAAAGACTGATGTTGGTTCTACATTAACCCTGTGACTACACTTTTTATCTGTGCCTGTGCTTCTGATTTATACTAGCTTCTTAAAGGAGTGAGGAACATAACCTTCTTAAAAGAGATAAAACAGCCAGCGAAAAACATAAAGTGGGAACCATATCCTGTCAAGATGGACAGCAGCAGATGACTATTGTGCTCTCGGGTTAAAATTTCAAGCATCTTCTAGGTGGATGTTTATGTTTTATTTGTTTGAAGCTGGAAGACAGAGTCAGGAATTGTTCAAAGACCAGAGTTCTTTTCATTCTTTAAATCATAGGGGCTTACACATTTCAATATGCTAGCTACTTTTTTACCAACTACTAAAATGCAAAACACATAAATGTATTGAGATTATACAGTAAGTACAATACATGTTGATGTACCTTACATAGAAGCCTGAGCCCATATTACACAACACAGCACAATTAACTATGTAAATTTTTGTCATGTCCATAGTTTTACTCTGATGACTTGAACTGAATGGAATCAGCCAGGAATGTATATCCTGGACAGTAGCTGCTGACAGTCAGCTTCAAGCACACTTCCAAGTGATTTTCAGTCATGGTGGAATGATATTTGAACTTAGCAGCCAGTACTTTGAACTGAAAAAGCTAATTTAACCCGAGAGGACTCACAGTGACACTGGTGTCACGCGCTTTGAGTGTCCGTCTCTTTGTTATAAAGGTTTATCTCTGATTTTAACTTAAAGGTCCCTAGGCAACGTATTCTCAACATCCTGGTGGTATGACCATGTGACAGTCATGTGTCTGTGACAGAAAGTGAGCTCTCCAAAATAGTCATAAAATAATAAAATAATAATAAAACCTGTAACAATAAAACTTATTGTTCTGAAAAACACTTCAGAAATGTGTTCTACTGTATATGGTCCATCTGGTATGTGGTATAACCCAAACAATTTTCCTGTAAGGATAAATGCGTGTGGTTCTCTAGGGTTAATGGAGATTTGAATTACAGCATCCCAAGGTTGTACTCTTAATCACACTTCTGTATTTTGTACATACAGTATCTTAGAAGGCTTTTTTGGCCTGTTGCCTAGACTTGACCCCTGTCAAGAAAATTGCTTTGCATGATTCTCCTACATGTGAATCATCTGCAATTCCTACTTCCATCTTCCAATTGGCATTTGTATACATAAATTTTCCACCCTCAGACAGCTGCATTTTTTTGTTGTCTCACTTTAATCTCTGCTGAAGCCTATCTCAGTTGACAATGGGTGAGGCCTGGGGTACACCCTGAATGAGACACCAGCTCATCACAGAGCCACACAATAGACAAACAACCACTCATGCTCACACTCACACTAGCAAACAATTTTGTGTGACCAATTCACTTAAGTGGCATTATTTTGGAAGTGGGAGGAAGCCAGAGCACCTGGAAAGAAATCATGCAAACATGAGAAGAACATAGGAATTAAACACAGAACTTCAACCCAGAAACCAGCTGTGAGGCAACAATGCTACTAACTGCGCCATTGCGCCACCCTCTTCTAAGAAAATTGTAACATTCTTTATTGAAAGACAGCTTTTTACCCCATTGGAAATAGAATAGTGGATTACTATGTCAGCCCGGTGGCACAGTGCATAGTGCTGTTGCCTCACAGCAAGAAGGTTCCGAGTTTGAGGACTTTCTGTGTGGAGTTTGCATGTTTTTCAATGTGTGTGCGTGGTTTCTCTCTGAGTTTGCAGGCTTCCTCCCACATTCAAAAGCATGGAGCTTCGGTGAATTGTCTGCAGTTGTGAGTGAATGCATTGTTGTTTGTCTTCAGCGTCACCTGTGACCCCTGAGTGGAAAGGTGGCTGAAGATGACATGAATACGGTCATCTGGCCTCCAAGAAGATGGATGGATGGATGGATGGATGGATGGATGGATGGATGGATGGATGGATGGATGGATGGATGGATGATGGATGGATGGATGGATGGAGCTAATTCTGAGCACAAAAAACAGCCCTGTTCAACACCTCATCCTGAAACACATTCAAATTTCTTTGTCTGCTCCAATTTGGTATCTCCTGAAGTATGATTTTAATCCCAGGAGGAATGAGACTGCAGTAACTTTGACCCCTATCACCTATAGACTTATAGGAAAAACAGGGAAGGAAAAAGGACAGGTGAGATCTTACTTTTATGAATATGTCCAAGGGTGTCTGAAGAAGACGAAGAAGACGAAGAAGAAGAAGATCCAAGTGTCTGTGTTTGTGTCTGTAATGTACACCTGGGTTGTTCAAATATAATACATTGACATCTGAAATTGTGTATTTATCTGTTTCTGTGGCAGCTTTTGACTGTTTGAGTGATTATAGAACATCTTGTCCAGTGAAAAATGAAATCTGTTGGACTTAAATCAGGACTCTTAGGAAGGTTAAAATGTTTCAGACACCTACAAAAATATTCAAGAGAAAAGTATATAGACTTTGTTTCTTGTTCAATTTGTTCCATGCATTATTTGCAACTGAGCATACAGTCTTACAGTCTGATAAAAGCACCATACATTTCACTTTGGTTATCTGAGACAGATAACTTAAAGTAATTGCAAGGGGCTCATACAGCATACATTAGAAATACACCACGCAGTACACATATGTATTGGCAACAGCAAAATAAGAATTCATGATTTGTGAGTCCAATGATTACTGTTTGAGTGCCCTATCCATATTTATGGTTAGCTGTCAACACTAAGTCCACTCAGGTTCTCTGTGCAGAGCTGTAAATCAAATCCTGTCATGTTGGAGCTTGACAGAATGCTAAATACTCCAAGTGAAATGCTTTACATTCCATTGAAGTGTGCTGGAATGATTGCAGATATTCTGAACATGAAGCATATTCAAGTTTTGAATAGGCCAGTTATTATTCTAAACTAGGAAAATACATGCAAAGAGAATTGATTTTTGCTGCTGCAATGCTAATACTCACAGAAAACACCCTCTATTGTGAGAAATTTGCAGTTTTGAGGAATATAGAAACATCTGGATACAGGAAAATTGCACAGAAAAATTAGGAAAGATAGAAAAAGAAGGCACTCGTGATTCTTGAAAATCTCTTTGTGTTGTTGAAACTTAACATAATATATTTTCCAGATCCAAATATGAATACAGATAATACTATTTACAGATGGTGCAAACTACATGAAAATGAACCATTTTATAAAATCAATGCGCGCTGACTATTCATGTAACCAGAATCAAAATGAGTCAGCTGAACAGATAATTTCAGGATCCAATGCAAAATGTAAATTTTCTTAGATCAATGAGGATAACGTTTTAAATTGTTTATATTGCTGAAAGAAATAATGAGCTCTGGGCTAACGAAGGAACCGCTGACTCCAAACCAAATACAACCAAACGTTGCAATAAAGCAACTGTGGCTTTCCCAAACCAAAGGTACCAAAGATTTCCTGTTATCACCAAGTTTTATCTCTCCCCTTTCAAAAGTTAAATTATAATTAAGAAACATTATTCAAAACCCTACTCTGACAAATAAATGTGATCTTCTTTTCCTTTCGGCTTCTCCCTTCAGGGGTCGCCACAGCGAATCAATTGTCTCCATCTAAAGCCCTGTCTTCTGCATCCTCTTCTCTCACACCAACTACCTTCATGTCCTCTTTCACTACATCCATAAACCTCCTCTTTGGTCTTCCTCTAGGCCTCCTGCCTGGCAGTTCAAAACTCAGCATCCTTCTACCAATATATTCACTATCTCTCCTCTGGACATGTCCAAACCATCTCAGTCTGGCCTCTCTGACTTTATCTCCAAAACCTCTAACATGTGCTGTCCCTCTGATGTACTCATTCCTGATCCTATCCTTCCTGGTCACTCCCAAAGAGAACCTCAGCATCTTCATCTCTGCTACCTCCAGCTCTGTCTCCTGTCTTTTCCTCAGTGACACTGTCTCTAGACCAAACAACATCGCTGGTCTCACCACAGTTTTGTACACCTTTCCTTTCATTTTAGCTGAAACTCTTCTATCACACATCACACCTGACACTTTCCTCCACCCGTTCCATCCTGCCTGGACACGCTTCTTCACCTCTTTTCCACACTCTCCATTGCTCTGGACTGTTGACCCTAAATACTTAAAATCCTCCACCTTCTTGATCTCTTCTCCCTGTAACCTCACTCTTCCACTTGGGTCCCTCTCATTCACACACATGTACTCTGTCTTACTGCGGCTAACCTTCATTCCTCTCCTTTCCAGTACAAACCTCCACCTCTCTAGCTTCTCCTCCACCTGTTTCCTGCTTTCACTGCAGATCACAATGTCATCTGCAAACATCACAGTCCATGGAGATTCCTGTCTAACCTCGTCTGTCAGCCTGTCCATCACCATAGCGAACAAGAAGGGACTCAGAGCTGATCCCTGATGCAGTCCCACCTCCACCTTGAACTCCTCTGTCACACCTACAGCACACCTCACCACTGTCTTACAGTCCTCATACATGTCCTGCACCACCATATCTTCTGAAAAAAAAAAAAAAAAAAAAAAAAAAAAACAGCTACAGTAAGCTTATGGAGGATTTGCCTCAGATGTATGGCAAAAAATAAAAAACTTGACAGCATCACCTGGGAGTACCTCATGTAGATGCATAGCCAGGGAGTCAGCATCACTTTTTGTTATGCGGGGTTCTTGCTGCATGTTGCCGTCAGTGTTTGGATCTAGCATTGAGGTAATTAATGGCTCTGGTCAGACAGGAGCAGACGAAGGCAGGCCAGATGAATAAAAGTGAGAGATTGGCTCTCTGATGCTTCAAAATCGAACGGGCTTAAACGGGTATCAGCCCACGGATATTGATGTATTTCACCTGGGCCTCAAACGACGTGAGATGCTTCGCTTAGAGGTACGCCCAAGGGATTTTACACAGTGATTGTGTGTCACTGCGGCTTTATGGACCACAATGTTAAAGATACTGCGTGACTAACGTTACCTGTGTGGCTCTAAAGCATCACAAATGGCAGATTATTGTTTTGCGGTTTTTTATTCTACGATGTTCAAACACATAAAAACTGCCAACAATAATATTTGGATAGCTCTAAATAACTATGTAAGGACATGCCTTCAAAAGCATTATTACGCACGTCGATGTGATGAGAGTATAATTTTCTTTCAAACATCACTCATGAAGAAAATCTCATTTTGCCTCTATTTGTGGAACAGCTCTCAACATTTGTGATAGACATAGTCACATGGGCATTTTGTAATTTCAATTAGTTCTACTGAAATTTGTTTTTCTATTGTAAATATTACTCTGTTGTATAATATGCCAATGCTGAAGTTTTAGTAAAAAAAAGATAATATGTCAGCAGTTCTCCAGGCCAGAAGTGTGTCAGCAACTGAAGTCACAAAGATAAATGACGGTCATGTAAAAAAATTAAAATGTGCCATCAATGGAGAAAATGACCGAGGTCAACAGGCTCACTATAACTTAATCTAATCTATAACTTGAAGAACAAACACCTGAAACCTTTCATTATCAGATGCAGGGTTCAGTTGGGTTTCTCTGTCTGTTAAAACGCTTTGAAATGTCTGTTGCCATGATTAAGCGCTATATAAATAAAACTTGATTGATTTTTATGACTACTTAAGACACACAAGATTGACAACAGTCATTCATTCACTCTCAAAACTCTTCAAATCATAAGTGAAATCAATTCATTCAGTTAGGAATCATCACCGCATCACCACTTCCCAGCTGCATGTACCATTAGACTGTCCTGAATTTGTTGCTGCAAGTCTCAAACATGTACGTGAGTGTATAACAACATGACAGGTCGATCAGTTTACACAAACTGATTTGAATGCTCAAACATTTGATCAAGTTATTATGATCAATTCAGGTTTACTGAATACAAAATGCTACGGGAAATCCCATGTCGGACAATTGCAAAAGAAACTAGCCAGAAGTTTGTCCATTCTCAAAAACTCTTAAATCAGAAGGCCCTTTATATAATTTAATATGCACTAGTTCTGCTCTGAACTAGTGAACTACTGCGCTGAAGTATTGGGAAACACATACAGTATAAAAGCAGTTTACAACCTCTATTTTTGACCCAGAAAAGATCCATAGGAATTATCCACAATGCTCATTATAGAGCTTATACAAATCAATTATATATTAAATCTAAACTACTGAAAATACAGGACATCATAAGCTATAGAACTGTTCAGCTCATATATAAAGAAGCCAATAATTGTTTACCACAAATATCCCAAATTCAGAATAATGAATCCAGCTATGAATTGTGAGGAAACACAGCATTTTAACAAAAGAAACCAAGAACTATATTAAAAAATTCATTATTTTTTACTGGTGTCAAACTTTGAAACAAACTGGACAATGAAGTTAGGAGTCTAGGAAGTCTGCCTTTAAATCTGCCTTTAAAAAATCTTCATAAAACATGACTTTAAAAGGTTATAGTTCTGACGTAAATGATGGTTAATAATATATCAGATTGTTATGGTATATTAAATTACATGTGCTATGTCTGAAAAATATCACTGGGAAATGTGACATTTAATGTATGAATTTGGTTGATAATGTGTTGCCATGAGAGGGATGTTGTTGATTCTGGGAACGGGAATTTTACAAGCCAAATGGCTTCTACCCATTAACCCTTTCTTTTTTTTCTTTTTCGGATGTTGTTGATGTTGCAAAATTGATGAAGGTGAAGTCTGCTGTAATAACATGTCCGAAAAGAAAAAAACAAACTTTGTTCACATTGCCGGCAGTTAGTCAGACCTGTTCCAGATGCATGTTGGTCTTTGGCAGGGGTGCCCTTTAACATCGGTTCTGTACATAATCTTTATGGACGGAATTTCTAGGTGCAGAAAGGGGCAAATGATTCATGTCTGTTTTTTGCAGATGATTTTGTCCTGTTGGTCTCATCAAACCTGAACCTCCAATGTGCATTGAAGTACACTCTAAAAAATTATTCAAGGACCTAGTAAATGTGACAGTAATATGTAGTTATGCATGCTCAATAAAAATTCTGAATATCATCATGATGAATATTTGATTTGACTACATCAAAATTAATTAGTAAAACTCCAACAGGAATATTTGTGTGAAATAGACACATGTAAATTAAGTTTACTTACTTAAAATAAAGTATTATTTGACTCATAGATTACATGGTTTAAATATTTGTAATAATAAGTTTATGTTTCACCAACCTTTTTGAGAATATATTAACAAATATCAGTTAGTTTTAATACGTGCAATTATTAAACAAGTCAACTCAATTTTATTGGAGATGTAACTAACAACTTAAAAACATCAAGTAAACTTTTTAGGATTTTGGGGCACTGGCCACTCACTCTGGCAGTGGCTCAGCGGTAGTTGTTGTATAGGTCTTTCTTGATGAAAAAGAGCTGAGTCGAAAGATGAAACTCTTGATTTACCAATCAATCTAAGTTCCTACTCTCACCTATGGTCATGATCTTTGGCTCATGGCCAAAAAGACAAGATCCTGAAAGTGGTCGAAATGAGTTTCCTCCGTAGAGTAGCTGGGCGCATCTTGAGATAAGGTGAGGAGTTTAACACCAGGAGGAACTCGGAATTAGAGCCGCTGCTCCTTCATATCGAGTGGCGCCAACTGAGGTGGCTCGGGCATCTGTTCTGAATGCCTCCTGTATACCTCCCTGAGTAGGTGTTCCGGGTATGTCTTACCGGATGGGAGGTCTCAGGGAAGATTTAGGACATGCTGGAGAGACCAAGTCCCTTGGCTGGAATGGGAACGCCTCAAGATCCCCCCCGGAAGAGCTGGATGAGGTGTCTGGGAAGAGGGACGTAAGGGCATCTCTTTCAGACTGCTGCCTCTGCGACCAGGCTCCGAATAAGATGTTGAAAGTCGATGGGTGGATGGATGGACAGCAGCACATCACTGATCCTGCTGTTTGATAGGTTCCATATGATGATAAAGCTTACATAAGGGTAAATGAACAGCGCATGCCCCCAAACCTCCAGAAACACGAGAAGTGGAAATATGATACTGAGGGGTGATAGGATCAATAAAAATTAGAAGTAATTTCAAGCTGGCCTCTGACAACTCGTTGGTGGTGTTTGGTGGGTCATCAAAACTTGACACACCTGCAGCCAAATTTTTTCAAATGCAGCGTCTTTCCAGGAAAAAACAAACAAAAAAAAAGTGCGTTAGTGTTATCTAGCTGGTTGCAGTCAACCTTGATCATGTAGAGGAAAAGGACACACGGCAAAAGAAAATCAAGAAGGTCCAATGACCTACAGTAGTACCAACATGCAGTCAGTACATCGGAGGAGGTGTTGACTTGTTGGTTCACCACTTCATATTGCACAAATGTTGAGGTCAAGACATTTGCTGACATGTTTTTTAAAAGGACTTTGTGGTTTTCTCTTGCTTTTTATTGTCTCATCACATCTGAATTAATAGTTTTCTAAATGATCTTATATGAATTTTGCAAAACCTTTCCTTGATGCAATAAAGAAAATCAAAGGGAATAATGATTTTTTTTTTTCAATCATGACCTATCAAAATTTGTTCTGCAGAAGGTTAAAATGTAATCATTTAAATAAAATAGTCCACCTTAGGCTAGTCCTCATGGCACTGTCTGCATTTGACATCAATGCACTGACTGTTGGGAAATGAATGATTTTTTTAATGAACACTGGCTCTTAAGAAGGCAGCCAATGTCAGCTATGCTTCCTTTGTCTGTTGGTGCTCTGTAGTCATAGAAACAGATAAAGATATGTCAGAATGAGAGAGAAAATGTGTTTGGAGGGTTGGGATTTTAATGAAAGAAGGGGTTAGCTGTGACAAGTGCAGAAACTAAGACAAGTCATTTATTTAAAAGTTTTTTTTCAGATATTCATGCTCTAGCATGAATGGATTTTTTTGCTTTCAATACTATTCCCCCCTGTAAACATGTGGGTGGCTCTGGCCTAACAAGGTTGGCCAGAGCTGTGATGGTGGGAGGCCGCAGTGGAAAGGAAAAGGAGGGGAGCAGATGGTGAAGAATTTAGTTCAGCCTTTACGGCTCATATACTGACTTAATTATGAGACAGAGGAGAGATTGAACCCCTGGAAGAAGGATTTAAAGAGGCAGGGAAATCTTCATTAAGCCCACCAGGCAAGGAGAGAGCAGCACTTATTGAAATTAGTTTGCTAAATCATCAACATGACTAACCAGGGGGGGAAGAAAGAAAATACTATGTGTGACATAAAGCAATTCTTAGCTCTGGAGCAGTTTTAAACTATGCATGGAACAGCTGTAAAAGGACAAAATCATAGGGATGTGAGCACATTTAGGTTTGACAGTCCTTCTGCTGCATTTAATGCTAACATTAGAGACTAGAAAGATGGGGAAAATATCTCTGAAAGCATTAGAGACAAAAGACAACCTCATGCTTCATTCCTAGTAATGATTATTATTTGTAGAACTGGAGCAATTCCACAAATTATGTCCTGAGAAGGAAGATACAGCAGGAAAGGAGGAAAAGACTCCAACATACAATTGTGTTGAGTCTAAACTCCTTACTATCCATTTTATTTTCAGCTAAACCTAACCTATTTGCACTGCACTGGATAGACACAACCATTAAAAGAATTGGAGTCCAGAAGTTGCTCATGAGAGTCTGCAAGCAAAGAGGGAGGTTGGACCACATCAGCAGAGGGCCAGTGCACTGAATCTCTCTCTGTGATACGATCATATCAGAGCAGAGAAAATGGATTTAGCTTTTTTTAAGAAAAGTGCCATTAACAGGGTCAGGACTTAAAGTCTGTTGTGTTCTCCAGATATAGTGAAGGCAGCAACCTCCTTTTATCTTTTCGTAATTTTTTTTTTTTTTATTTAAGAGATGAATCTGCAAGATTTGATCATTTCTCAATGGGAGCCAAAAAGATGGAAGAAAACATGCATCTGTGACAGATGCAGATACTGGTGGCCGGCCAAACTTTGCGCTCTCTTGATCCTGTCTCAAATGTGATGATCAGCCCAGATGGCACAATTGATTATCAGCAAGCTATCCTGTTGTTCTCGTGATAACAGCGTGTCCTTTATCTTTTTTCCAGAGGAGATACTACTGGGTGAGGTCTACAATTGATTTTTATAATGTGCAGTAAATACAGCTGTCTGCAGCTTGTTGGTTTGTTACTGGATGATCAAACACCTAACGGAGCTCTGCAAAGATTCGGATAGTCTGATAGTAATCTAACATGTTTCAGTATAGACCAAACACTGATGGAGATTTAGAACTGCACTCTGACAAGGCAGGAATTCAGAAGCTTGAGTAAGTCATCAGTAGCTCAGTCCACTAAGTCTTGGACTGGGGACCAGAAGTCGCCAGTTCATGACCCATGCGGGACAAAACATCTGGAGTGTGAGCTGGCAGTGGAAGGTGTCAGTTCACCTCTTGAGCACTCCTGAGGTGCCCTTGAGCAAGGCACTGCCACCCCCCCCCCCACACACACACACACATACACACACACACATACACATACACACATGCTGCTCATTGGGGGATGCGCCATAAAGGAGCTGCCAGTCACTTTGCTTCCCATTGTGTATGTACTTTGCATGCCTACAGGCCCCTGGCGTATGTGTGCATGTTTGTTTAAGAGGATGGTACACACATATGTATATGCATGTGTCAAGATATGCTAACCACAAGTGAAAAAATAACTCTTTCCCCTGGAGGACTTAAAGTGTATTTCAAATCATAACATTATTACAAACGCTATTTTCTAGTCTACAAAATGTGCTACCAAATTTCTTTTAGATACTTTACCTAAAATTTGTCCCAAAAGTGTCCAGCAGTGTCCAAAACCAGAGAAAACCATATTTCCTTTCACTGGAATTCCCTGAGTGAGAAGAAGCAACCCAGTGCACACAACTAAATGTGATGAGAGTATAATTTTATACTCCATGTACCCATCTGCCTGACTCACTTTATAGGCAGCAATGTGATTCAAAAATGAAGACAACTCCAAACTGGTGGACTGAGTGGCAGAGTTCAATACATGTGCCATCTCACTAGTGCTGAGACATGTGATACATTTATTGTGAAGTTACAAACCATGATTGAATTTGAAAGTTATGTTGGTTGGTTGGTTGGTTGATTTGCCCATTAACAGATTTAAATAAACAACCAGCCCATTTGTGCTTTATCTTCATTTTTTTATAGAGAATTGTATACATTCAAGCACTGGATTTAAGGAGTAAATATTACAAGTTAAATGTAAGTGACTGGCCTAATGACGTGTGTGCTCGACAGAGCATTAGACTAGTTTTAATGAGTCAGATATTATAATTCATACCCATATAAATTAAATACATTTATATTTTTAGATTGATCATGCACAACAGCTTAAACAATTTCACCTTTCCTTCACCTATAGGATGCCACCATACAAGGCATGTTATCACATTTGTCCCGTCCGGAGGTACCCTTCAAGCCAATGTAATATGTTATCTGTTATGTTCAGTCACATTAGAGAGCACTTCAAGATGATTCTTCTGCACTGAAGGCATCTAAATAGGAATTTTAGAGAAATATTCAGACAAAAAGGTGGGTTTGAAAAATAATGCAGTGATTCACAGTTACATATACAGATAAACAGATTCTGCACTAAATGTCTGTTGCGACTTGTCTATTGGAAAAGGAAAGTAACATAAAATTACCTAGCTGGATTAAGGGGTACAGTATTTTATGAAATGGCAAAAAAGTTAGAACTGGTTAACAGCGATAAATAATTTCGAAGAATAATAAGAAGGTTCACCTTCATTATCCCTCTTGGGGAAATTATCTTTTTACTCTTACTGATGCATTTTTACAGTACGAACATGCATTTTTACAACATTTGTTAGTACGGGCCGCTGAAACTAACAAACAATTTAAAAAAAAATCAAAAGGAGAGGGCTACCAAGATAACAAAAAAGAACTCATTATGAATTACAAATGCCCGACATTGCCAAAATCAAAGGAAAAAGGGAAACAAAGGACTCTCTGCTCTCACAAAGAAAATTGAACAGAAAAAGAGTCCACCTGCACCAAATGCCATTGCAATTAGTAAATACTTAGAAGAAAATCATACAAGACCTTTCTACACAGTCTCTAAAATTTCACAACAACCAGCTGAGGGGCCTGCCGCCTGGAAAATGATGAGTTGCAAATGCTCTGAAGCCGGTAGGGTGGCTGGCATTGGCCAGGTGGAAAACTGACGCGGCGAGCATGCTGTAGTAGAGACGGCATAGTCAGGCGTCCAGGTGACCGCATCAGCTGAGGAGACTGTAACTGGTAGGTCGTGGCCAGGAATCTAGGTGATGCACCAATCAGAGCCGTGCAACCAGGCACACTGGGCCAGAGGAAGCATGGCAGGAAGAGGGTTACGGCCCCCGCCTTGCACTTATTGTATTATTTGCATCTTATTGCATCTGTACACGTTGTTTGAATTAAGTAAAGTGCAGTGTGTCAACCCCAGCTCCCGATTGGATCCAACTGAAGATCTCGACTTCTTGCGCCTGCAGAGTTCCGGCCTGCTGATTGATCTCATCCAGCCTCCGTCCACCAATCTTTGGGATGCAGCTGGAGCCTCAGCTTTAAAAGCCCCACGAGTGTGACAATTGGGGCAGCTGACATCCTTGATACACAGCTCGCCACGTGTCTCTTGAGTTTGTATGCAATTGGGTCTTTGCTTAATGAGGCACTTAGATAATTAGGTATTATGTGAAGAGACAAACCAAGGAGACAAGTTTTAAAAACTGACGAAACCACTGCTATGAGTAGCTCATTCTTATGTTAGATAACACTAGGCTTAGGGGTGCTGACACCCCCTTGTATTTATTCTTGTTTTGTTTTGCAGTAAAGGGACCAATTAACGGTTCGGAGTTTGGGTTTGTCTACCTTGTGCATTTGTTTATTCCTTAATAAAGTATTAGCTCCATTGTAAATCTCCTTTTGTTAGATTGTTTCTTTGATTTGAGCAGCACCCACCGGTCCGTCTGTCTTAGTTTGGTTTACACCTCGTGTTTTTTCGTTTGTCAATTAAATTACCTTGTGTCAAATAAATAATTTTACTTAAAAAATCTTCAATCTATTTTTAAGTTGTGTTCCCTTTCCCATCTCTAGCCAAGATTCGTAACAGAGAGAAATATATAAACTGGAAAACAGTACAGCAAGAACTGCAGCTGAAGCACTGTCATCTTTTTTTTTTTTCAACTGGGAGACATTATATATTGTACTAAAGAGCTGATACTATTTCTTATATTAATAATACTAGGGGTGGCACAGTGATGCAGTGGATAACAGCTCTTTGGAGGATTTTTCCACCTCCAAAAACGTTCAAGTTAGGTGAATTGTCTGAAGGTGTGGTGTGATTGTGAAACGTTATTTGTCTTTCGTGTGGCCCTGCGATAAGTTAGCTTCTCATCCAGAGTGTGCCCCACCTCGCACTTGTAGCCAGCAGAGATAGTCTGCAGCATAACCCATGACCCGTAGGGTGGAGGAGCAGCTGTAATAAGCAGCTTAATGTTGACTAGATAATAACAATTGTCTCGTCAACAAGATGATAGATGGATGGATGGATGGATGGATGGATGGATGGATGGATGGATGGATGGATGGATGGATGGATGGATGGATGGATGGATGGATAGCAATGTCCATTCACTTTGCCAATGTATTTTAAATTATTTCAAATACAAACCTGAATCTCTTTTATTACGTTCTGGAAAAAAAACTAAGACACACAACTCGTTAACTCAATGGTTGGCGGTCTGGTGGAGCTCACCATCAAGATATTTTTACACTAGTGTAGTAACAAACCGGTCCCCTGTTTTTGGATGTATATATTATGAGAAGAAGACAGGAGACAAGAGAGACAATGCGAAACTTTGGAAGTCGAAAAATTCAGGCAGTTCACACTCGTACACAGTATATGTTGCAGTAGTTCAGTGTCCTGATCATGAGAAAAGCTGACAGTAATGATGGAGGATGAATGGATGGAGGTTTAGATCACTTCCCATTTACTGCAAACCCTGGACTGCAGAGAGCTGCAAAATTTGTTGAACAGAATTTGTCGAACAGTTTGAAGAGTGTTTTCAGTTCTTAGTTGTTTTACAGAAGGAAACCTTTGTCAAGATGTTTGGGGTTTCACTAAAGCAAAAAATAGAAGCTTCAAAGTCACTGTTCTGTATGACACAGCTTTTTCCACGAAATTATTATTTTCTGTTTTTTGGTGAAACACTGGTGTTTTTGGTGAAACAGCGTATGTTCTGCTGCCAATAACTGAAGAATAGAAAATGATAGAAGCAATTTTTTTCATGACGAAAGAGTAGTCTACTTGTTCTTTTGGTAGTTTTAATGCTTACATAGTCATAGGACATATTTTGTGAGTCTTGAAAACTCAAAATCCTCTAAAATCACTGGCACTGTAGGGATTTTTCTCTGGAAACAGCCATTGAGTCAATAAAGAATAACAAAAGGGAATTAAATACATATAGAAAGGAAAGCCAACTGATACATCTCTATGAATGTTAAATAACAGCTGGAAGGGAGAGTTACTGTTTCACTATCCTGAGACTGTGTTAGTTTGTTCGTGTGTGAAGCCAAGGTGATCTTGCTTGAAGCTCCTTGTGGTTTGAATTTTTTAAATCCATGTAATGAGATGGAATGTTTGTATAATGTAACCGCTATATATTCCAGCTAAGTAAGCCAACTAAAAGCCTTCGGGTGATCCTGTTCCTGACACTACATGTTATGTTTTTTCTTTCCCTCAGTCAATGAGTCACAACTACCCTTAAAATAAAATAATATGTTATTTCATTTGCCAGAGGGTGCGATCAGTGGCAGTACATAGATGATAAAATTCCACCCCCCGTACTTGAACTGAAGTTCACACAGCCTCTGGTCTCTCTTGCATCTCGAACTAACGTCAGAAATCCTCCTAAAACTGCTGAGTCTGTCTGCCTGAAACAATTACTCGACGTTACCAATAAAAAGAAATGGCTGCTTGAAGAAAATTCAGATGATGTGCTGAAGGCCACAAAAAAGAAACACTTGACGAAAAGATAAGATGGGATTTATTGAAAAGATGAAATGATGTAAAGTACTTACAAAGCAGCGCTTTAACTCAGATATTGGGTCAAACTGCTTAAACTAATGGGCGTGTTTTAGAAGCATCTCTGTGTCCGAACACAAGTGTGAAAGCACAAATCCCTCTTCTCATATTCACATTCTTATTTTTATGTATTATAACTGCACTGACTATTACTCCAGTGCACCTTATAGTGTGAAAGAGACTGTGTATGTATATATATATATATATATGCTTAATCCGTGCATTCACTACTGACTATTTGCCTTTCCCTCCAAAAAAATCATGAATGAATTCATTACTGAATGTTGATATAACCAAACAATTTCATACACCACACAAACACCAGTACCACCACAGCATGCAGCTCAAACCAGCGGGCTCAGGGACAAATGTATCCGTCAAAAACAAGACTCCATCACAGAACATTGTGGAAAGTGCTGCAGTTGAAATGCAGATGAATCACAGATTGTTACAAAACATCACTGCTTTGAAGTGGTATGTAATTGTACTGTAAGTGTTTGTGTGTTCGTTCGTCCGTCCGTCCGTCCATTAGTCCACCAAAAATCGTTGCAGATAGAAAGATGAAACAAAAAGGACAATACTTGGGCGACAAAGGGGATGAAAATGAGATGATGACCTTGAGAAAACTAGGTCAAGGTCAAATTTCAACTTTTGCACACTCAGGAATGAATAAGATAGAAAGACGAGGGAGAAGGCTAGTGTGAGTTAAGACCATAGATCAAAGCTAGTCCTTTGATCTTTGAAAGTTTTCAGAGCACTAACTTTGATCTTTGACTTATGCAAATAGGTCAGGGTAAAATTTTGAATTCAGGGGTGTTGTGGGATGTTGCCGTCTGTGACTACCTTGTTTAGTTTGTAGCAGCACTTGCATGTTCTCCCTTTGTCTGCATGGATTCTCTCTCCTCCATCTCCAAAATTATGCAGCTTATGTGAAATGGTCACACCACATTGTTCACAGGTGTGTGTGAGGATGTGTGGTTGTTTGTTTTTTGCATGGCCAAGCGATGAGCTGGCATATCTACGGTGTACCCAGCTGGGATAGTCTCCAACAGACCTATGACCCTCAAGTCAGATAAGCAACTGAAGATGAGTATTATTGCCGTAATCTCATCTAAAAGAAACTAGATGAATGAATGAACAGGTCGATGGTAGATTGATTGATTAACTGATTCAATGCTGCCAGCTGTGTCAAGCGATACCTTTAAATTTCCAAAAGCAGAATGCTTTTCACCAAACAGATAATGAACAGAATATAATGTAACCAAGTGACTAAAAAATATCCCAACTAGAATGGATGTCACTACATTTTTACACCTGAGTGTGATTGATCCTCATGTGTTCAAGTATTTAAGGTATTTAAGGATGCTTTATGAAATACCTCAAATAAAGCATGTTTACCTAATAACAGTGCCCATGAAATACCATGACTTAGCATGAAAATATAGCTGAGTCATGGTATTTCTTTAAATTAGCTCATCAAGGAAAGTTCTAAGAAACACTTCCTGTTTATATGTGTTTATACACATATAAACAGGAATGTGCACAATATAGTCAGACTTCTACAGTTTTAAGCCTCTCTTAGAGTGTTTCTGTGACATTTAAACCTGGATGTCACTGAATTTCCTTAATTTAAATGAAAAAAAGACCAAAGTCATTGTCTTTCGTAGTACTTCTGGAACCCCCCTAGTTGATCTGGATTGGTTGACAAAATACCACAAGACAGTTGTGAACAATTTTGGGGGAAAAGTGGACACAGCTTAAATTTGACTGGCAGATTTAGTAGTGGTGAAGTCAAGCTTTTTACAAGTTGAGGCAGTGGGCAAAAATTAGACCAATTTTACGGAAACAACATTTTGATACAGTAATCCACGCCTTTGTCACCACTTGGCTGGATTACTGTAATGGACTTCATGTGGGGCTTAGTGGGTCCTCCATTGCCTGCCTTCAACTTGTTCAGAATGCTCATCTTTTAACAGGTAGAAGAAAGCATGAGGACGTTTCACCAATTTTAGCATCATTGCATGGTTGCCCTCACATTTGGGATTCATTTTAAAATTTTTATTTGCTTTTAAAGTCTCAAATGGCCTCACTCCATCCTACCTCTCTGAGCTATTCTACCCGTACACTAACAGCCGCTCTCTCAAGTCAGCTGACCAGCTGCTCCTAATACAGCCTAAAGCCAGGCTGAAGCTCAGAGGGGAACAAGCATTTTCTGTAGCAGCTCCTAAACTATGGAATGGATTGCTGCTGCACATCAGGCAGGCTTCTTCTGTCTCATTTTAAATCTCTTCTTGAAACCCACCTCTTTTCCCTGGCGTTTGACAACATCTAGAGTCTTTATTTTGTATACTATTTTAAATTATACTGTGTATATATATATATATATATATATATATATATATATATATATATATATATATATATATATATATATATATATATAATTAGTTATATAGTTAGTTATATATATTATAATTAGTTTCACAGAGGTAGCAATAATAAAATCAAAAGTAATCCTCTATAAAGCAGTTCTTGCTGCTACTTCACATGTGTTCCACTGAAATATTTAGTTATATCAAAAGCAGTGACAGAATCAAAGTTGATATTCAACTTTAATTTGCATGAGACAAAATCAGCTTAAGTAAAGTTGACACTGATGCTTTGAAATTTTTAAATGAAACCAAAATTGAAAATGTTTCTCAGCACTTAATTTCTCGCCTGTTCATTGCAAGTGTCACAATTTGTTTGAATTCAATCTCTTAATGGAAAGTTTGTTTTATATCCTTTTTCCATTCATCATTTTTGATACAGAAACTGTTTTTCACTTTTACTGAAAAGAAGTTGAACTGTTACGTAAAACGTTTCTCCCATACGTAAAATCAGGTACACATGGGATCACTGCAGACACTTACACATACTTTGCCTGGGTCATACGTTATTAAGAGGTGATGCTTCCTCATAAATGTATTACATTTTTATTTTACCTACTAGTGGGTACCTGTGGAAATTCCATGATAAAACAATAATATCAGACTTTGTTTGTTTTCTTTTTTCTTATTTGCCTTGACAAGAAAACAAACCGCTGTGTCCGACGAAGCTGTAACGCTGAAAACAAAGACCGCTTCGGCGTTACGCCAGCTTAGTGATTTTGGTCTTGACAAATAAAGCATCAGGGTTCCCCACATGATCATGTGAGGTCCATCATAATCAAAGAATATAAACCACTGTGTTTGACGAAGCCAAAACGGCTCCCTAAGTGAGAGACATGGATAAATGTGAAGACTGGAGCTAACTCAACTAGCGGCCTGAACTTTCGGGTAGACGCTGGAAGCGTGACAGCGTGAGGTTTTCAAGTGAGCTTATTCAAATATATAGGTGGGGGTATCACTGAACAAAATTATCTTCAAACTCACTGTAGAAAGTAGTCTATTCTATTGTATTTTTCTATATATTTTGTAATACAAATTTCAGTCATATATCTTATTACTTACTTTAATTCAACCATTTACTACTACTTTTTTAACCGTTATAACCATTTATTTTGATTTCAGAATAAGTCTGTGTTACTCTTGCTTCTACTGCAGAGCAGTCAAGAGGTTTCCAAGGCAACTTTTGTAATCTGCTCTCTGATGATACAATTCAAAAGGATAAAGGCACAGTTATATGTTTTTGTGAGAGTTCTATTCATATATGGTAATTTTATAATGGTAGGTCAAAAGAAATACTGTCCTCAAAGATAGAGCAGGAAGAGTAAGAGACCATTTGTTTCTTCAAGAACTGCAGATAATATGTATAACAGGAGTCGATGTTTTCACACTGCACTGACTTTACTCTCTGTGGAATTCAGCAAAATGTATTGATTTGGTCTGCTTTGTTCCCAGAAAAGTACAACAGTCATTTTTTAAGATGTAATATTGCCAAAGCACTTTCGCTTGTCCTCACAGTATCATTAATGTGCTCCAAATTCTGGATTTCTCATATGCCAGTGGATTGTAGGGGTTTATGTGGTTCTTTTAAATAACGAATACCCACAATAAATTGCAGATTAAAATCATTACTTTACATGAACTATGTTAGCAAGGAGTCTCTCTATAAAATAGCTGCAGTAATTAAACTCAGAGACAGGCTCATGTTTTATTAAAAAGGCAGGCTATGGTGTAAATAATTATGAAAGCCATGCACATTCCAATACAGCTGCTTTGTTTGAGTGACTTTCTCGTTGTCTCACAGGAACATTTTGATGTATCATCAACAATGAAAAATGTAACAGGCATAATGATAACAAAGGTCATCTTTGAGACATTAAGAAAAAGAGATAATATGAAGGAGTTTGCCTTTATCTGTAGCTTGGATTACGCTCATTTATTTATTGATCTCAGCACACAATGGTTACTTAACAATACAGTGCCTTGCGAAAGTAAAAGTTCTGGGGGGGGGGGGTGCAATACTTTCGCAAGGCACTGTATGTGTCAAGTTAGCGCTGTCTGCAATTTGGCCACAACACTCAGCATTGCTCACTGACCTTTGTTGCAGAAAATCCTGCAGTGTGATAGAAACTGCAAAAGCTTGCTCAAGATGACGAACTCCATCATTCATAAGTCATACGAGAAACATCAAAGCAGAAGTTTTAGCTTTATCTGTAATAAATGGCTTACCACTCAGACTAATAATTGCTAATACTCAACACAAAACCCACCATAAAGTCTTGACAGGTAAGCATGTATGAGGATTTGATTATACCTTATTATGGCAGGCTAATCATTCTGGTTCCCAATAGGTCAGTTACCTCCGCTTCCTTTTTATGTCATTTATATACATTTTATTGCAGGTAGATTTACCAAACTCAGCACAGCGTTACAAATCATATACTTCAATTGAAAAAAATCAATCAATATAGTGACACTTAGTCTGAATCTTATGATTTTAGAGTATATATAGTATATTGCTGCCTTCTTCCGATCCTTACTGTAACTGTTGCTTTAAGGGGATGGCTCTGATATAGATATTTTTTTGGCAATGAATCCAGAGAGTCACTTGGCCATGGTGACTGCTTCTGGCTCCGGCTGCTTGTGGCAAAGAGAAGTCCAGTTCACTTGGCAAAGCAAGGTCAATGAAGGAAATACAGGCAATAATCCTTCTATAATAACCTCAGGCTCTGCGATGAGTTCTCATCTGATAGTGTTACAGACCAGCCCCTCATGCCCAGCTGGGTTGTGAGGGGAACCGTCCAGTTGCTGAGTCACTCGGGTTGATGACTGTCATTTGTCTCGTTCTCTGGGAGAAAACTAAAATGCTTTTCTAACCGTCACTTGTGAGAAGGGGGAGAAATTTTAAAAAAGAATAGAGGTTTTCTATCAATTAATTATTCTTGGATCTGAAAAAAATAATTCAAGTCTAGTTGATTTTTCTACTTCACCCATTCGATAGCCAGGTCCAATGTCGCGGGGTCATAGTCCCAAAAAGTCCTGTTCTCCAATCATTTTGGAGCCTTTTTTATACTAGTTTGTAATTGGGCTGGCCTGAGTTGTTCAAACTACTAGTAACTTGTATTTATTAATTCATTTTCATTAACTGCTTGTTCCACTGTTACAGGTTGCAAAGTTGCTGGAGTCCATCCCAGCGGACTTGGTGCGAGGGACAGGGTACACTCTGGTCATGACGCTGAGCACCGCAGAGCCGCATGACAGACATACAAACATGCACACACAAATTCAAACTTACGGACAATTTGAGACCGGAAATTTCACCTAAAGTGCATGTTTTTGGAGGTGGGAGGAGCGGGAGAACCCGCAAATAACTCCCATGGAGAACATACAAGCTCTGCACAGAACGGTACTTGAACCCAGAAAAGTCTTGCTGTGTGGCGACAGTGCTACCTACTTTGCTGTCCCAGTGACTTTTATTTCTAAATTAATCTTTCTTTCATAGTCCTCTCTTTTAAGTGATTTATTTCCATTCCCTTGTTTAACCCTGGTCTCAATGAAATCCTGTTTGGAGTTTTCCCCCCATTTCCCTGATAACAGCACTTCCAATATTTTTTACTATTGTTTCACTTCTCTTACATAATCTTTCTTTTATTCAAAATCTAAATTATTTCAGTGAGTTGTGATTCTCTCATTATTCTGTAATTCTTATACATATATTAGTTCATTCTCTTTCATTTAAAAGTTAGAAACACCAATAAATGAAAAACACATTCATATGTCCTATCGTTAGGCCTCATAGCTGGCTTTTGCCAGGATGTGGGTTTCAGCTCATTTGACAGTCACTATCCTTTGTTGTCTACAAATTCTATCCATATATATTTTTTAGTGTCTTCTACACTGTCTATTCCAACTTCATCTGCCTCTCCAGGCAGAGATGTCTAAGTTCGGCACACTTTGATACAAAGGACAGAGAACAAGCCAGTCAAAAAAAAAAAAAAAAACTTCAAAACTTAATGAAGTGCGCTCTCTCTCTGGCTGCATTCCATAAACCATCCCAACTCTTGCTCTTTGTCCTGTCTCGAGTTAACCAAACCCCGTTGCCACATTCATGTCTTTTCATTTGGCAGTATATTTTATGAAAGCTATCTTTTTTCTTTTTCTGTGGTTTCTTTATGAGCTGATGTTTTTGAAAACATGTCCCTTAAAAGCGAAGGATTCTGACATAATTTGACCTGAATAAAAAAAAAAAAAAAAGACCCCAAAAATATAGTATTTAATGTCCTGCTATTCCAGCTACCACAATGTGTGTGTGTGTGTGTGTGTGTGTGTGCGTGCGTGTGTGCGTGCGTGCGTGTGCGATCACACACGTGAGGGCATGTGTGTGTATGGGCTTTTATTGACAAGGACAGACAGAATATTGTCTTAATGTTACATATTCCTAGGCCAATATAATACATTTCTAACATGAAATTTTTTTGTTTTTCTATTGACTGCTGCACTTATTTGGTATTTAAAATTCAAATCATTTCTCTGTGGTCTGTTAGCCCTGAATTGATATGGACTGAGAAAGCCGGGCAGAGCCATTACATAAAGAAAAACTCATTAAGTAAAATTAGTTAGCTGCTATAAATATCACCAAATGAAATGCCACAGTGGGGTACCTTTCTTATAAAACAAATATTACAGATATTATCTTGGCTAATGTTTTGCTGTACACACAGCTCATATTTTCACAACTAGTAACATTGATATGCTATAGATTAAAACATTAATGGTAATGAGGCATTTTTATGTTTTCGTTTGTTTTGGACATGATATCTTTATAGTACTATAGCTAACAAGGTTTAGTCCATGTCCGTCACACACACGCACATATCCAACCATGTTGACTCCAGGGGGGCTGAATTCCTTATTTCACTTTATACGCAGTGTCATCTTAATTTAAGTCTATTTTACTGGGCATTTAGCAAAAACTTAAAAAAAAAAAAATGGAGCTATTGCACGCGATTGGTTTTGAATGCTCAGTTAGCTTTTTGTGGAATGTTAATTATAAAAGAAAATCAGTGCATACACATTCTTTCCTGTTCATCCTGTCAATCTTTCTAGGGGAATAAATAGAAGTATTAGAGGAAACATTCAAATCCTTTGTCGAAGGCAACAATTTAGCAACATAAAACATGTTTAAGGAGAGCTCATTTTTGTTGCAAGTCAATGCACTAACTGCGCTATCTTCACCTTGGAGTTAGTCTTAACATTTTTCAGACAAACATTACTGCAACTGTGGAGCTAATGCAATTTGCAATTCTTCAATATGTGTGCAATTAAAAACATTAATATATGCTGAATGAGCAGCTTATCTTAAGGTGAATCAAAGTTGTCAATCACCGGAAAAATAGAAAAATATGTGCACTCGACAGAAAATATGTCCTCTTCTGTGGAGTCACACAATGCTATCTTGAAGGGTAGCCTGCAGATAAGGTGCAACCTAATCCGCAGAAGTTCTCATTTTTAAACAAAACTAAAAAGCTACTCACGCTGGGTCTGATTTGCTGACATTTGAGACAGGCTTGGCTGATGGTTCTGGATTTCATCCTACACTGGGAGGTATGTGACAGAGCACAAGAGAAGAGAGAAGTAGAAGCACAAACAGTCCTCAGAGACTGAATTCTCCAGTGTTCTTCTGGAAAGGTCACTCATGCTTTCAGATAAATAAAACAACACCTGGCTCTGAGAGGCGCTGCCGACTCCATGCCAATTCCTGCAGAGAGACAGGAGTCCCAGGTGCCCAACACAGCAACCTTAGGCTGGGCTCACCGCAGACACACACACACACACACACACACACACAAACACACATACACATGCACTTGACAATAGCTTTGCTAACAACCATACAATCAAAATAGAGTAAAGGTCTGAAAATCAGTTATTTGACAGCTCAAAAAAAATAATTTTATCAGTAAATAATTCATATATTTATTTATTGAGAAACACAGATAATAGAGTTCTTTTTGAAAAAATGCTAAAATTGATTGATTGATGGATTCATCATAGCTCATTATATATATATATATATATATATGTGTGTGTGTGTGTGTGTGTGTGTGTGTGTGTGTGTGTGTGCAGTATGTAGTGTTGAACCAGGTACTCGTTTTAGACAAGTATCCTGTTCAACATTAATATACTTGTCAAAAATGCTTTATCATTGCATATACCTATATTATCTAAGAACTGAAATCAAGAGCTGGCATCTAGCTCCTTTGCATGGTTTCCTTGATACAGTAATAGACAAAACTGCTTTAGTTCTTACATAAATATCTGTTATTCTACTGCTTATAACTGCTTTAAGGTATTCCAGGTTTTATTTCCTGTCTGTTTTAGTTACATCATACACAGGAGTTACTAGTTGATAAAAAGAAAAATAAATTAATAAGAAATTGAAGAAAACAAAGCTGGTGTAACGTTTTTTGTTACTGATTGATCTCTTCCCATTGCTTCTTGTGCAATACAGTGTGACATTTAGCGTCCGCTGAAGCATTAATACCTTCTCTGGGGTGGCAGTGGCTCAGCGGTAGAGCAGATGCATTGTAGACAGATCACCCCAGCCGTAGGTGGATCGAATCCCGATCCCACCATGATATCACCAGAGTGTGAGCTGACGGTGGGAGGTGTCAGCTCACCTCCCAGCCACTGCCGAGGCACCCCTGAGCAAGGCACCATCCCCCCTACAAGCCGCTCAATTGGGGCGTGTTCCGGAAACTGCTGCCCGTCACTCTGCCTCCCGATGTGTGTAGTTTGATGTGTGTACTAACTGCATGCTTACAGGCCCCCTTGTGTGCTGTATTTCAGGGGGCCTGTGTATACACTGACTGTTAAAACTAACACAAAAAACGTATGAATGCCTGAGTGACTATGTCATTTTCCTGCAGGGATTAATAAAGAAAACTTCTTCTTCTCATCCTTTTTTAACCGAGCATGGCTGGACAGTAGCAGAAGGGTCCTGCCTGCACAGATTATCACAGTTAAGTAGTTGATCAGTAAACACCAGCGGTTTGTTCTTTGGAATTCATATGCAATTGTACGTTTTAAGGTCTTCCTCATGTATGTCCAGCTATCTGTTAAAGAACATTATAGAATTTACTTTCTCAAAAAATACAGAAAATAGAAATGGTTTACTAAGACCTCTAGGAGGGCAGATCAGGACATATATTGTAAATGCTGGAGCACAAGTTAAAGGTGGGTGATGGTCACAGGTGAATCATGTTAATATTAAAATGTTAACTTTTGTAACAATACAAAAACTTACTTTGTATTTGTAAGAAATAAATATGACCAAAGGAAATGTGTATTGTATGTTTTTATTGCTTGCTGTGGTGGTGATGGTGACTCTGAAATGATTCTGGTAGATTTTGTCTGTCACTGCTCAGCCATCCTGGACAGCAGGAATCATCTTTAGGTGACGTCGGCAGTGGAAACGAACTTTCATGATCGGTACGTGCACTGGTACGTGCACCGGAACCGATCATTAAGAGAACTGTCTGGATATGACGGGACATCTGAACACAATAAAAAAGTATATAATTCTCTCTGAATTAATGCTGAAACATCATCTATGGGATCCTTGTCAAATGTTTGCCTCTAAAATACCTCTAAAATACGGAGTTATTTATCAAAACCGAACGTCGGTCAAACTGTCTGTCCGACACAAACAGGAAATGAAGCCACCCGAGCGGCTGTGAAAGGGGGCAGAGTCAGAGGAAAACCCTGAGTTAGTGGAATAAAACCTGCTCCCGTACAGGTTAGGTTCAGAGAGTGTTACTGCGGTAACAAACCCAGAGGTTCAGTTTACCTCGCTTCATGAAACAGGTCAGGGTTATTCCTCTAACTTTGGGTTAAGTTACCTGCCATTGTGAGACCAAAAAGCCTGGCTTTCCTTGATTTCAAGGTTAACTTACCCAAGTTTTCCACTAAACCTGCGTTGTGAAACGAGCCCACTGATATAAGAGCAGGTACACACTCATGCGGACCCCACATTGTAGATGCATATGTTGTTTTTTTTTGTGTCAAAACTGGGGCACTAAAAAAGGCATGCTTCCTGTTCTGACAACGGCCAGGGATGAAGTCAAAGCAAGAAGATGGGTTACACACGGCAGGAAAGAGCAATACTCTGTTTTGTCAGTTCAATTCCTTCCTTTGCCTTTCTGAGAAATAGATGAAATTAAACATACTGGGAACACACTTGTCTTCAAGAGTTCCTAATTGCTACAGAAACTACAGCTGCTGCTGCTAATTAGTCTCATTGGATTGTACCAAGTATGCACTGTTTGGAAGGGGGTTTTCCCCTGGTTGGTTGTAATTCACTCTTTTTAGTTGCCCGTCATTTAACATTATTTGTTGCTAATTAAGTTAAGAAAAAAATACAAAAAATAATTTAACTGTGTATCTTTGAAATGCTGAGTTTCCATCATTGACTTGTGGTCTCCTGTTATTGATTTTGTTAATTTTGGTCTACTTCATTCCAAACCTGGATAAATTTATATTTTCTTCACATATATTTTAGTTTTATCATGCCAGGCAAAACATCTCTGGTAGAACATTTCATTTGGAGTGGAATGTAATATGATTGAGGAAACACACACACACAAACGTGTGTATATATATATATATATATATATATATATATATATATATATATATATATATATATATATATATATATATATATATATATATATATATATATATAAAGGTGACAATAACTTTTAAAGTCAGACAATGAGGTGAAAATGTCATGGTCTATGATTTTGTGTGTGTGTGTGTGTGTGTGTGTGTGTCTGTGTGTCTGTGTGTCTGTGTGTGTGTCATAATCTTACATTGTTTGGAAAATAATTTATGTTACTTTTCAAAATAACACAAAAATGTGATTTTAACTCTGTTTCAACTAATGGATACAGTATAATAATAGTTATTAGGTGTCAAACGAAGGTTTTAATCCCAATTTAAACTTTAGTAAAGCCTTAATAGACATGAATTTAACCAACCGTGTAATGTGTTGACTGACACCAATTGTGCAACTACCTGTCTTTATTTTTCAATTGTATTTTCTTTTTTTCTCTTTTTTTAAAGCATGACCGTAGAAACCATGATGAATGGTTGACTGGGAAAATTGGTGCTCCATCTTATCAAGCCCCAATTCCCTGTGCCCATAATGCGCCATGATAACATGACACTGCACCAGTCCTACTGTAAAGAAAAGACTCAGCGGCAGCAACAGAAAAAAGGCAGTAATAGGTTTGTCAATGAGGCCACAGCTCCAGTTTGTTCACTTGGGATCTGGGTTGCTGTTCTGGAGAGCACTTAGAGCTATTTGTGAGAAACACTGCCACCATATTATAAGACATTTTTAGCAAGCTGTGCAAAGCTGACCAAACTGACAAGTGTCTCTTATGATGATGCAGTGTAACACGTGCAAGGTTTGCTTTTGGGCCAATGAAAGCAAACACTACTGCAAGCAGCACTGATTTTTTTTTATTTTTTTTTTTGTATGTTTGTTTTCTTTTTTTCTAATTTGTTTGCCTTGATCAATGGCATACAAATAGTACCTCTTGTGCTGGGCTGTGGTGTCTCAAGGGAAAAATAACTAAGGCTGATCATGTTTTGTGGTTTAACATATACTGTATCACAGAGGAATTCATAAATAATGCACTTGAAAATAAACAATGTGCAACTTTTTCTGTTTCTTTCCAGGCTTTTCTGATTTATAGCAGTGCCCAGCAGCAGACTGTGGCCCCTAGTGAAAACAAGAGGTTTATGATCATAATTCACAGTAAATTTAACAGAGATATGATAAGAAGCAACACTGATGGAACTCCAAAGTACAGACTCGCATTCCATTGGGGTTACAGATATTAAAATTTTCATACCTTAAACAACAATTTGTTTTTCCAGTCACACATATGAATAATCATTAGAACGGAACCTAGTTTCTAATTCTCTAAACTGCTAGCCTTAAATATTCCAATACTAATTGAGGTCCGAGTTGCCTACTCTGTGCCAACGTCTTATAAGAAATTGAGGAAAATTCACTGTTCTCCTTTTCCTATGGTGTTTATCTACAACGGGAAAGGGTATAATTATTATTCACTCCCATGGACATTTATTTACCAATTCTATTCCAGTCAGTAGTGATGTGAACACTCAGAAGGAGGTTATTCTTCACTCCCTTTTCAGCTGAATGGTATAATGTAGAGCAAAGTTATGCACTCTGGTACATCTATCTGTCTCTGTTTACACTGCACCTTTTGGTAGATTTTGAGTTTGAAAGAGATACTGAAGCAATACTGCATCTCATTAAAACATTGATTTAACCCAGTCAGCTGATGTTAATGTGCTTACTGGCCTTCTTCTTTGGCCTTTGTGTAAGGTATGAATGTCGCATGAGGTGAATCAGAAATAAAAAAATTTAAAAAAGTAAACTCATCTACTGAAGTGATTCTTTTTGGTCTAAAAACACTATTGCCTATAATAGGATGAAAGAAGCAGCACAGTGGAGACAGTGTAGTTATGACAGCTGGTTGATTTTGCCATGTGACCCCTTACAAATACCCTTTGAATGCATTTTCCTTCTTTCATTGTGCACATTAGGCAACTATATTACAGTGCATTCTCTCTGGAATACGAGTAGAGGGAGTTCAATGTGGTGTCAGGGAAACTCAGATTGGAAAAGCTGCTTTTGATTGACAATGATAGGTCACATCATATACTCCTAGTAGAAATGTTACACACAATTGTGTATCGGTTTTATATTTTTCTGTATCCTATGGGTTTAATGCAGGACCAAATATGGAAGATGGATGAGAAAACAGAAGCTGCTGTCAGAAGAGAGCACTACAAGAGATTGGTCTGCAGGGAGCAGAGGCAGAGCACATTGCATTGCCTCCTTTTCTACATCCTTCGTACAATACACGGAAATGACAGTAGACTCAAGTAACTTCAGATTTAAATGACTATGGTTTTAAAACATGTTTTGTTTTTTTGTATTTCCCTGTGGGACTGCTATATGTGACTTTGAGTGAAGATAAATAAGCATTGTGTCAGAAAAGATGAGGTCAATCTCATTATCTGCTTTTGAAAAAAGCAGCCCTGTAGCTAGGCAACATGACTGCAGGCCACACATTCAAATACTCAAGGCTACAGGCCACACAATATTACACACACACACACACACACACACACACACACACACACACACACACACACACACACAAAGAAATGTTAAAGACTTAATAATTGGAATGTCTTAACCGTGTTAGAATCAGTGAGCTCCGTGTTTAGTATCAGGTGATTGAGACAACTCAATTCGGTCCAGTCTGTTTTGTGTCTCTGTGTCATTTACTCATCAATATTACAAAGCCAGGTGTACTGTTTGATGGCGGCGTTGTATACAATGCTTTTGATGGATTTCTAGCTTTTCTTTTAAGATAGTCTTGTGTCAATCCGTTTTTGATCATTTCTTTCAAATTTCAGAATCAGACTTAAAGTTATTGTTACATGTCAACAGAAGTCTTGTTAGAAAAGGGATTGTTTACCTCTATGTTTAAAATGCCATACCTTTCTGTTTATTGTAACTTTTTTTTAATTCCAAACTGAATATTGAACATTTTATGTTTAATTTTAAATTGACACTCAAATGTTAAACCTGTTTGGAAGTCATCTATCAATCAAACTCATTGATCAGGAGAATCCAGAGAAAAGTGTTAGTTATGGATCAGTTTCGTTGGCTGTCACTCCAATATATCTCAATATGGATTGGAGAAACTGAGGACTGAGACTCCTGCCATACTGAAAATGATCATATGGCCTATAGACATCAAATAAGGGCAACTAAAGTCATCTCACATTATGGGTAATACTCTTTCAAGTTGTTTACTGTATGTACAAAAATTGCTGATACTAGATTTTACAGTTAAGCAGACTAAAATGAATGAGCTCATCATTTACCACCACAGAAGGCCACGAGACAATTTTTAGTTGTAATTTTACAGTAATGTACTGGCAGCAACTTTGCCAGAAAAGTTATGTATTTTTATACTTATAATTGAATGAATAAATGAATGAATGAATAATCTCAGTATATTGCTGTAACTAAAAGTACAATTCATAACTATTTTTGTAAATTTGTAGGATAGTACTGTTAACTTTTTTTTCTCTATATACTGTACATACTATATACATATATTCACTCATACATCTATTATTACCAGTATGTACGGATGTATATAAGTGTTAATAATGGTATTACAATAATACCTTGACATACCAGTGACTTAGCATATGAGTTTTTTAAGATATGAGCCATCACTCGGTCCATATTTTTTTCTAAGGTACAAACAAAAATGCTGCTTTGGCTCTTTTGTGGATGGATACATCTCCTGAGACCACATTTCATTCTCTCCCGTTGTTGTCTGGAGTAAAAAGGTAGCTCATGTGTGCCCATTACTTTTACATTTCTTTTAATACTTAATCATTGTTTACGTAACTTAGATATAATTAATTATGTACAGGAAGACTATGCATGTCTATTGGTTAATATATACTGTATATATTGTATTTTAATAACTTATGGGGTTTGAGGGCTGGAATGGATTAAAATGGTCATAGTTATTTTAAGTGAAGAAAATTAGAGTTATGAGCAGGTTGACTTACAAACTCAGTTATAGAACAAATTAACTTGTATCTCAAGGTTCTACTGTATTCTGTTCATCGCCACCAAAAGCGAAATGAGTTGACTTTGTTGTTATTTCATTTTCCAAAGGCTATAAAACAACCTTCCCTGCAAAATGTTGACCAGCAGTTATCTTCTGCACAGCAGGTAATAAAGCACATTTGAGGATTTTTGTTGCTTAATTGAAGTATCATATTTTCTTAAATATTTTTTTACAAACATGTTGATTAGTCATCACCACTTGACACCACTGCAGAAACAGTGGTACAAAACAATGTGTTACATAAAGCACAAACACACCCACTGGGTATTTTTATTTCCTGTGCTCAGGCTCTGTGGGATTGTACAAGAGACAGAGCTCAGTAATCAACCCTATCCTTTAAGAATAAAAAAAAAGGAGTTTATTTTTCACATCATGGAGGACTCTCTCCTTCCTGCATTTGCAGCAAGTGATTTCCCTTGATAATCCCCAAAACATTGCAGAAAGGAATGCATATGATTAGTGACAACAGCCGTGATGTGTGACAGAACCTCATTTGGTGAGTTGAAGGTGTTTCTTTATTTTCTATTTTATTTATTTATTTTTTAAAAATTTTTGTGACGAAGAGAGCAGTTGCTTTGTATGTTTCTACTTTAAAGCCCACAATTTAATTTAAACCAATGTGTGTAAGCACATTGTTTACTGGTGGGTTATGGTCTCATGTGTGTTCTTGCTAAGTGTTTACTTTTAAATGTTCTCTATGGTAAATGATGGAAAGACAAAAGGTTTTATTACAAACACCAGGTCTCATTTATTTGTAAATGAGACGTGGTTCTCTAACACATTGTTTAATAAATAAATAAAAAAACACATTTTTAATATTTCCCTGTTCTTAATTATCACAATTATTTAATTATGTCTGGTGATAAGAGGGAAAATACCGTGCTTATGAAACAGTGGATTAAATGAATGTCTTAAAAATAGCTGATTGAAAAAGAACTCTTCATGTCATAAAGGGACAAAATACAGCATTAATACTGGTTTGAAAATGGACAATAAAAGGAGAGGGCTCAGTTTGAAGGTGTGTGCCAGCTCGTTTTTAAATGTTGTCTTATTTTTTGAGGAATGAGGGGTCATGTAATATTAAAATGGCTCTGGGTGACAGGATCAGCACAGAAAGCACAGTCTTCACCTTAGCTTTATAGGACAGTATCGTCCTGCTGTAAAGCTTTATTTTGTGACTGAGTCCTCAGGGCATCCCAGTGGAACACTACTATGTTCAGCTCCCATGGCTTCTCCATGGTTGACTTAGGGCCAAGTGATCTGCTGTGACAACTCCTTACTACAATCTGGAATATTTGTCCTTTTCCTCCCTCACTCATCGTCTTTACTTCCTGATTCTAACTACGCTCTTTCCTACTTCAACTGCAGAGGGGTTGGAGGAATGAAAGAGGACACAAATACTCCAAGTTGCTTCAGGCAAGGTCTTCAACAATAGCTCATTTCTCATCATTTTAAGTAAAGTCAGCAGTCTGCCTGTATAATTACTCCAGATTTTAGGGCATATATCTCGAGGACTACTGCAACCATGCCCCAGTGTCAAGTTATTGTGCACAAAAGATGGAAAAGAATATCTTGGTTGATCTCTGACTTAAGAACAGGGTCTACAGAGAATAAGAAACTGCATTAAACATGAAAATAGTGTCAGTATGTAAAATCATAATACATTATAGAAGTGGAATACATTTTGTACGTAAAACAGATCCGAAACACTGCATGTCATCAATGTATTTGTACACCTGTCTCAATAATGTAAAAAAAAAAAAAAAAAAAAAAAAAAAAAAAACTAAAGAAAGGCGGCCACTTATCTCTGTGATATATTTCCGATGATGACTGTCCAAAATCTAAATGTAAAAGCACGAAAAAAATGACGATGCATGCATGAGATTTCCTCTCTAGACTTGATGACTTTGTGCCTGCCCTTTGTCCTTTTTTTCATTAGTAGCTACACAGCCAGTGAAATATTAATTTAGTTTTAACTAGATGCCATTAGAACCTTGGATTATAATATACTGTCAAGGAGGTCAAATCAATTTAACAAATACTAATAGTGACCCAGCCATTGGTTATATATGGAATGTTTGACTGAGTCAGCCACTGCTATAAAGCACTACTGTGTGTGTGTGTGTGTGTGTGTGTGTGTGTGTGTGTGTGTGTGTGTGTGTGTGTGTGTGTGTGTATGTGTAGGTATGACTTTGCAGTGATTAATGCCCTGTGTCCCCACTCTGTGAGAGGGAGATAATACAGGAGGCTGTGGCCTTTGTGTTCTCAGTTTGTGTTAATGCCTGCACCTATCAGAAGAATTTAAAAAAACGGTACTTAAAGAATTATATTTGCCAGGATCTTCCCACATATTGGCTGCACCAGAAATGCGAAGAATTCAGCACTGAGGTACAAAGAAAAAACGAAATGCACACATTGTTTATTCATTGTTTCCATGTGTGTATTAGTCATTTGTCATTCTATGAAACAGTTACTGTATATGGGCATATCTTAATAAAATTCCTCTTGCAACTCTTGCCCACAATATTATCGTCTACCATTGTGTCATTATTTTTTCCACTGAGGTTGAATGACTATTCCATAATCCTTTTAAAATTGATTTTTCATATATGTAGAAAGGGCATGCAACAATAAATTATTTCAATTACAGAAGGCAACAAAAAATGAGAAGGTATATCGCTAGTAGAAAAATCTGTGTAAATTATTTATATGTATATAAATTTAAATGTTTAACTGTTTATGGCATTGAACATGGATTGTCCTGGTTGCTGATTGACTGTACATCTTGAATCATAGGCATATAATTTAAATTTTACTGATAATTTGGTGACCCCTATTTCTGCATATGTCACATGCATTAGGCCCATGTATATTTTGTCGGTGTAGCAAGCATGCTGAGTGCAATAAGTCCATATGTTTAAAGTTTTCCTCATTAAATAATTGCATTCAAAAAAACAGTTCTGTCAGGGGCTTCGTAAAAGATGAAGTGGAGTTCCTCAGACTATGACCCATAGCTCCAGTACACAGAAAATAAATCAGTATAAATGAGAAATGGGTGTGCTTTTATTTTTCTTTGTGTAAATTAATTTACTGAAGGCAAGCATTCTTGTTTGCATGAAAAATATGCAGTGGAAAAAAAGCATTGTGTGCATTATAGCAATATCATGCACATCACAAACAGAACACCTCCCCAGCCTACCCAGAGGAGTAGATGAGCGGAACAGAAAATCTCATTTAAGGAGAAGCCTTGTGTACTTTCACCGCCATTAACTCAAAAAATAATAACAAGACAAATAGCTGAGTTCTATGATCAAGAGGAAAAGAAAGCAAAAGACAAACATCCATCCATAGGACTGCAAACAAGGCTCAAACTGGTATGCCTTTATGTCTTTTAATCATGGGTCAGTAGATCACATAACTTGAAAAAATCAGTAATAACAAGGAAATAAAGTGGAGAATTGGTGTCAAATTTGGTTTAAATTCTACAGGGAAGTCCTCAAACTTGAAAACTTGCTGATTTCACAGAGGGAAAAATCCTGGGCCATCCTAGAATTAAGCATATTACAAAGTCTGCAAGCAGAAAACTGGCCAGAGGAAATAAAGGCAAAGTGGATTTAAAAATAGGACAATGAGAAACGAAAATGTTGAGAAACTAGGAAAGAAGAGAACAAGATAACAAAATATATTGTCATAATACTGAAAAAGATGAATTACACTATGAACAACAGGAACATGAAAAACAATTTCTAAAGTTAGAAAGTGACGGTGTAACATTACATTTAGTCTTCAATTCAGACAAAGAAGAAGAGGAAGAAGGCTGAAAGTCTTAAAGCTGAATTGTGATCCCATAGGCTTTAGTCCCAGTGGGGAGCTGAGTGCCAACAGAGAAAAGTGTTTCTTTTCTTGTTAAATTTTCTGTCCCGGGGACTGTGGCATGATGTGTAACAGCAAACACAAAAAAAGGTGACCAAGTAAAATGTAATATATCTTAGTAAAATAAAAAAAATAAAAAATACACAGACACACACACACACACACACATAAACAAAACAAACAAACAAAAAAATATATATATAAATGTAATATAAAGATATTTGGATGTCTTACAATGCGTAAAGTAGTAACGACTGGCTACTAATCAATCATTGTATCATCACAAACTTTTCCATAAAAATCCCCTGTTTGTGCAGAGTGGGATTGGCACTTGTTGATTTAGCATCTTTTAAATGACTGTAGCTCATTCTTGGAATAAGGTCAAGCCAAACCTTTATTGTGAGCAATAATCCCTGTTAGTTGGGTGACTTCAGTGTGGTCGGCTACCCATTGAGGTTTGTCGAGTTAATTTGTGTGTAACCTCTGACCACTCTTAGTAGCATTGCAATGTTTCTATTTTGAGTTTTTTCAAAACAAAGGGTGTTGATTTTGTGACCTGGGAAATTTATAGTTGTACTTTTACACTCATTCTTAGTGTGTGCATGTGTGTGTGTTGTCTTAATGGTGGGAATGTTAAAGCTGTATGTGCTCCCTGTTCTCTCCCTCCTCCTTCTTCCTTCCTTTCTTGCTCTGGGTGCACTCCATATTGATTGCTCATTAGGTGTAGCTGGCCTGAGAGGTGCTTAAAAGCCTCTGTTCCAACATCAGAATGTCGACTAGGGACTGCTGGTTATGATGCCCCTCAGCCACTTTTTACTGTTACATTATTATTTCGGTATTCTTTTGATAATATGTGTTTAATGTCTTGTTTGTTTGTTTGTATGTTAATAGATTTCATGCATTTGGTCACTTTCCAGGTTTCTTTCTGGGGTCTATTTGGCCATTACTGAAGAATTGTTTAGCCTATAGCTCTGCTCATTTGTATCAGGCATTTATGTATATTAAATGTAAATCAGCGTAACTAAGACAGAGAACAACAAACCTGAATAACGCAATGCAAACAAGTGCAGGTCAGGGTTGTTTATCTAGACTGAAACACATATGGTGTGTGACAAGGTGGTTTTGAGCTTGTATGACTGCAGTTTTTGTATGACTTAAATGGTTGGATGGATGGATGGATGGATGGATGGATGGATGGATGGATGGATGGATGGATGGATGGATGGATGGATGGATGGATGGATATATGATGTTCTCATATTTTGTAAAAGCATATTCTTTAAATTTGTGAAAGCAGGGTTGAATAGATGTTTTCCAACCTGTAATTTGTGTTCTTGTTTTCCTGCTGCCATGCCAGCCATTATATCTAACTGTTGCTCAAGTATATGGTTTTAAGCACACTATGTGCATTTTTGGCTTTCATGCTTCTGAAGAAATAACTGATCAAAAGTATGTTTTTGTTGTTGTTGTAGCATTTGTACACAGCAAATCTATTTATGAAATAACTAACAGGTAAAAACAATAGGAAAACAGGATGTCTTGTATACTATTGACTGCTGAGCTAATTAGAGAAGAAACAAAGTATGACTTATCATTCAGATATGTTTCTGGAATGCACAAAAATAAACCCGACAGGTTTTTTTTTGTCATTTTCCCAAACCTAAAAAAAAAGATTCAACAGAAAAACACAATCATTTTCCAACTGAAATGAAATGTGTGCCAAATCTTAACAAATAAAGACTAAATGACATGTAGAAACCTGTTTCGTCCCATTTGTTGACCTACACAACATTTCATTACTTTTGGGTAATTTTGCAGTGCCTTTTGGTGGGAGAGTACATTTTAAGAAAAACCTATTGCCAAGAAATTGTGATCTTACACTCTTTGCTGCACATAATGAGTGAGGTTAAAATGTTTGCCCTTTCAGCTGCAGGAACAACAAAAAAATATATTGATTGAGACAGGGTTAGATAGTTTAGAACGTTTTTAGTCTAGTGTAGTTTAGAATGTTTACCAAAACATATAAATTCTAAACTCCAACATGTTCAATTTCAAAAGTAAGTAGATCTGTGACTAGCCTCTAAGTGGATCACTGAATATATATAACCCTCTAAGACACACCAACTTTCCTTTGTACTGCGTAAGCACAGCAACCAGCACCACTGTATCCCGTTGTTCTCAGTCTGTGATACTTGAACTAGCATTATAATGCCAGGCTATTCCCCACGGGTTGATGCTCCAAAGGAGGTGTGTGGGTTGAGAGGTCAAAACAGAAACACTCTGCTCGTGTGGTGTCGTAGGTCAGCCAAAATTGACCCACCACTCCTCTCACTTCGTTGTCCAGCTGAGCCTGAGTGTCTTGTTGGCACAATGATCTGTTAGAAGCTCAATGGACTGTTAACACGCTCCAAACAAGACCATCTGCTTTCTTCGTGCTCGAGATTACATTTAGCAACAGTTCTGAGGGTTTAACTTTTCTTTTTCTTTTTGATTCAACCAAATCACAATATATTGAAAGCTTGAACGACAACTTTGTGCACTAGCTAGAACACAACATATGTGGGAGCATCAGCACATAAAAATACACTGTTAAACTCTGATGAAAATTTACAGTGAAATTTGCAGTGTTCAGTTTCTTTATTGTTATACATCAATGCGATAAAAACCCTCATGTTGGATGGACGGATGAATTGAGGAATGGATGGAGGGATGGATGGATGGATGGATGGACGGAGGGATGGATGGATGAATTACAAATCATTCATTTAGAGATAATGCTTCTGGGAATAATAATAAATTACCATACTTTATGAATGCCGCCACCACAAAAATGTATCTGTATCTAACAGTTTTTAAGGTGGAACAATGACAAGTAACTAAACTGACATCAAACAACTACTCACAATACACATGTTTACACAAGAAATTGTTTTGCTGAAGTGAAGCAGAGATTGGTATCCAAATGCCAACATTTCAGACATGCAACAAAACTGTCAGTTTTTTTCTTCTCCTGGTGACAATATGGAGATTGTCACCAACAGGTAATAAAGCTGTCAGACAGTTACGCATGAGAAACCGGAGACAAACTTGCTTCACTTCAGAATGTGAGGGAAGTAATTATTGTGTGGAGCAGAGATGACGTAACTATTTCCTTTGTTATTCATGTACTCTGTTAGCTATCATACTGCCAGGGTGCAATTTAGTTGCACTTAAACATTTGCAGTCTGCAATAATTTTCATTTATTTGATTCATCCGAACATCACTTCAGTTGGTGTACTTCAACATGACATGTGGCCAGGATAGATTGATTGATACCAGATTTGATGAATGCAGCATTCCCTCACAGCTTTTTCGAGAGTGGAGGCTAGACCTATTCAGAGGTAAGGGAAAGGGAGTAGGAGAAGGGGAAGAAACACGTAGGGAGTATGTGGGTCAGAAGATGGTAATAGAATGTTACTAAATGTGAATGAATGGAGGGGACAGTAACCAAATGAGAATTCGGCATTGATCCTGACACATAAAGCCCCTGTGGGACAAAAGACAGAGGGAGAAATAAAACTTGCCACAAAAAAGGATGAAATTAAAAAGGCATTCTCGCAGGGTGGTGAAAGCAGAGGCTTATAAACTGCCATCACATACTCCCAATAGGCATAACCCCATTTTCATATACAACTAATTTAATCAAGGTGACTTCTCCTTCCTGCGTCTCCCAGGACGAAGGCGAGAGTTTGCTGTTCCCTTGTGGCCACAAGCCAACATATGCTGAGATTTGTGTCTGCGGTTCATCTCCCACATAAGCTCAGAGCGGCAAAATCTAATCTGTGCTCTGGATACCCTTTCTTTGCCCATATTCTCCAGAGGTACCTTGTTGTTTTAATGACTGCCCTAAAATTCCTCTGCCATGTCCAACGCACTCTATCTTTTGAAGGTCGAGTAATCTGCCTGTACTTCGTCATAACTTCTTTATCACAGTGGAAAAGCCAGAGGTTCTACACTAAAGTACTGAAATAAAGTGCATTGCTATTTTTGTGCATTTATGTGAGTAAATTAATAGATCAGAGGGGAAAACAGCATTATTATTTCATTAAACAATTCTAAAAGTATGCAGAAAGTAAATCGGTAATGAAATTGTTTTGCTAAATTTGGGAAATTACCTTATGTAGTAATTAAACAAGTTCTTGTTGAAAGTTTTCAATGAAAATGTGTATCTTTTTCATTCATATATTTTCACATATTTATAGAATGAAAGAAAATGATATTTCATTTTTCAACCTTTGTTTGGAAACCAAATATGTCATTCTTACAACAGTCAGTTCTATGCATAAATTATCCATCATCCCATCAGAAGTTCAGATTTTTATGGTAATGTTTTTCTGTTCAGATCTTCAAAGACCTATTTTAAGACGCAAATGAGCTGTGACACTGTCTACCATGTGACTGAGAGGAAAGCGAGCTGAAATGAAATCAAAGTGTGTGTGTGTGTGTGTGTCTGGATGCCATGATGGGGTTTGTGGTTTTATACATTTTTTCTCTCTTTCACACACACACACATGCACACACACACACACACACACACACACACGCACACACACACACACACACACACACACACACACACACACACACACACACACACACACACACTCGCACACACACACACAAATAATCAAAAGTCAGGGCGAAGGCATGTTTGTGTGAAAAAACGCAGGGATTTGTTTCTTTATCCCAAGCTTATCTTTCCATTGGTGGGAAAATATAATGCATATTTATGTCAGTTTTATGAGCCAGTCACTGATGCCCTTCCGCACAATAGGTGTGAGTGCATGCATTGATTTATTTCCTGCAGCAGCATAAAAATCAAAATGGATTCCGGGACCATGACATGGGCATGACACTTATATCTTTGATGAAATATTGTGGTTTAAAATGCTGATGTCAGGTGACATGTCTTCAGGTCAACATGGTAACTAATTATTCATTAGCTAGGAATTGATCTATGGTCATCTGACTAAGGTGATGCGCTATCATCACATCATGAAACACTGTGATAATTATATTTGTTAAAACATTTTGATTTCTGATTTTACATCTGATTAAAAGAAATAGATTTTCTAAAGATTTTTGTGGGTGAGAGTCAGGTGTTGTATTTTTTCAGAAAGGTCACTGCAACACTCTCTTCCAAACCTTTAAACCACTGCCTTTAACTCCGGTGAAGGTTCCTGTACTTTCAGGCAAGTGAATCTGACAGAAACACAGCTTTGATCCAGAGGAAATATTATTACAGAATTTCACTGTGATGCCGGAAAACCTTGACCAGTATACTTGACACGTTGTACTCTAATGTTTCCATTTCACTCTCCTGGAGAAAAGAATATGTCTAAAAGAAAAAGAAAAAAAAAGAAAAAAGAAAAACTAAAATTTAGCTTTTTGGATTTGTGTAGTTGTATTGAAGGATGAGTATTTTATCCTTACATGATGGGCTAGAACTAAATTGTAAAGCAATGGAAAGGTAAGGCAAACAATAGTCGTGACTTTTTGTCTGAAGGTGTTCATTGGAAAAGTCATCACTGAAGTTTAAACGTCGTGCCAACTTTTTCTTTTATTTCTTTTTATTGTTTTAACAATTTGCATGCAATTTGTAGTGTGTTCTGACCTCATTTGTGTAACAAGGATTTTCTAGTACAGTGCGCCCTCGCGCATTCACGCATCATAGCTTGCGACTTCACCTCATCACTGATTTTTGGTAGGCAGTCGCCTGATACTGTATCCGAATTCTATCAGCTGACGGCATCCAGAAGTGAGCTCAGTTCTGTGAGTTTCAGACTTACATGAGACACAAAAGTGCTTTAAACAGTCAGTAAGTGTGGGAAAAGGTAATACAGATAGAAGGTGGTTTAATGTCAGTATGGGGAGGGTTCATACATGTTTAAATTACTGAATTCATTAATTGCATGTGGTTCCTGGAACGCATTAACCGCAATCAAACTTTTTTTTTTTTTTTCTTTTTCAAACAGAATATTTTAAACTTGTGCTGGAATCAGCCTTTTGTCATCACTCCACTCATACCTTTGTGACACTTTGTAAGTCATTGTAACACAGAAAGATAGAATGCCTGCTAGGAGGATAGACTGACAGATTAGATCAAATAAATAAATGAAGTACATGAAACCATAGGCATGCACACTACACACACCATTTCCTCCCTGAGGAAGGTAGAGTCAAGAGCGAGATTTGAACTTCCAGGCTTCTAGCTTTGATGCGGTTTCACCTCATGGGACCTTATTAGTCAAGGGGTCACTACGCGCTGCACCCCCAGCAGAACAGACTCTTGTGCCCATGCCAGAACTTGTCTTAATTAATTATCAACACAGGCCATACTCAGCTGCCAGAGGGGGATGAGCACATCAGTATGACTTCCACTGCTGATGCTGCTGCTAATGCTACAGCTGCTATTTGACAAGTTACTTCACATAAGGTAGATAATAAAGAGTAAAATATCTCTGAAGGTTAGATCACTTTTAAAGTCACACACAGATACAATGAAATACAACTTAATAATTAGAAAGACGGAGATACTTTTCTGTCACCAAATAATTGATTAAATAATCATGACCAATTGCAGCCACGAGGAGTTGATTAAGTTAAAATCTGCAACACAAGATAAAGATTGATTGAAAAAAAAGCATAAGAAAAAGGGATAACTGGCTGAGGTTGTGTAATCTGAAGATCAACAGGATCATGTCCATTTATGTGAGATCAACCTTCATTCTTTCTCACTGGTATCTTCAGAATAATCTTTTCCCCTTCAGTATCTAAGTCGGTCTAGAGCCACAGGTTCCAACCTGTCAGGAAGCTGAAGTTCCACTGTTTCAGAGAGCTGAATCTGCCTTTCCATCTTAGCTTGACCCTCAACCTCAAGTGAACTCTAAACGTTGGGTTGATATTCATTTGATAGTGGTTCTAGGCCTTATAGTAGATGGACCACCTTCCTTCATGTGAACACCAGGAGCAGCCTGCCTCCTCCATTCAGCAGTCAGTATCCTCAAAAGGCACTGCCGACCCAGCTTGACACCCTCCTTGCCCCAGGCTGCACTGTCAGCTTCCTTCAACCCTTCCCTCCATATAACTAATAATAACTGACTCCATTGCCAGAAACATCAGGCCTAAATCAGCTCTACAGAATTGATATGATAAATGTGTGCATATCCCAGTTCATTGTTTGGATTATGTTTATTAAACTCATTTAACATGCCTTCTGACGGTCATAAATGTGAAACTGAATTTACTTCTGCCTGCAAGACTATTACAAACCATATTTTTGTGACCTCAGAAAACTTACACAGCATGTATTGCAAACTCAAAGATTTACGTTGTGCTTAATTCATGTTAAGACAACTGTATTTTTAATAAGGGATACATTTTTGACCTTGCCTGTATTTCTCCTCAGCCCATCATGTCCCAACAAATTGGTTGTGACTCTCTAGATCCTTCAATTTTAGAGCCCAAAATTATATAATATATATGTACTGTGTGTATATATATATATATATATATATATATATATATTTTTTTTTTTTTTTTAAGATTGCATCAACAAGTATTTTGAAGTTGTGCTGTACTACAACTCTCTCACTTAAAACCAAACGAGACAGCATAGCAACAACACATATTAAATTGGTATTTCTTCGAAGCTAATTCAACCTCTGGAAACACGGGTTCAGAATGATGGAATCTTTAATAAGCCATTAACTGTGTCGTGCCATTTTAGCTTTTGACCTTGCATGTTTGATGGTGGATGAGAATAAATGGTACCATACAAAGTGTAATATGATTGCAGATATGAAAGAAGCTGCAAATCTAAAATTGGTCAATAAAAGCCCCTTTCAGAAAAAGGTTACCAGGCTGAAAAGGTGTTTGATACATTATGGGTAGAAATAGAGGCATACTACTTGTACTGTTCTCTTCATGTGTTATACTTCCAGAGCGTTGATATGAATAAAAAGCCAGACAAACTCCTTTTCAAGAGCCAGGAAATGAGCGACCTTGCTCCTTTAATAACTTCTCACACGGCAGTTTAGTGGCAGTGAAACACTGAATTGGAGTAAAACTATAACATAAAATACAAAAAATATATGTAAAACATTGCTATAAAAGGTATAAACAATTTACATTTACTTAAATGAAAATGCAACAGGTAGTCAAGTAGATGCAAAGTTATCTGTAAAACACATACAAATAAGTTCTTAACTCATAAATAAACTCTACAAAATATAAATAAATATAAATCCTTAAACATGTAAAGGGCATCCAGACATTCAGCCACTACTTTCAGAACGACTGGCATGGGGGATTGCACTTGATTATGTAGTTGTTACACATACGCTTGTTATCATGCTCTCCATTTCTTGTTAGCGGTAACTTTTCGTCCTTCAAAAAAAACCCATTGCGATCTTTCTACAACGCGAATAAATAAATTATAAAACACATTAATACAACTGACCTGGTCTTTTAACATTGTAAACACATTCAACAACTCAGGGCAGAACACTTGTGGTACTAATATGCATCGCTTCTTCAACAGTTGATAGAATGGAATAAGTGCTTTTTTTTGGTCCATCACACGTAGCAGTTGTGTGTGTGTGTGTGTGTGTGTGTATGTGTGTGTGTGTGTGTGTGTGTGTGTGTGTGTGTGTGTGTGTGTGTGTGTGTGTGTGTCTATGCATTCAGGCAAGAACGTAGCAAACATGTTTTGTTTTTTTTTTCTTTTCAAAATTCAAAAATGTTAAAAGGTCACTTTTTAAAAAAAAAATCTTTATTAAGCCCCAATGGGGAATTCTTTTTAAACACTACGAGGATGCACACACGAGTTTGCGGACATATAATATTGGAGAGATGGTGAAATAATAGCAGCCATGTGGTGCACCCTGGAAGCAAGTATGGAGTTCAGTGCCTTGCTCAAGGTCACCTTAGCAGTGCTCAGGAGCTGAACTGACACCTCTCCAGCTACGAGTTCAAAGTCCAAGTCCACTCTTTGGTCCCCAAGCCAAGTTCTTTTGGACTGAGCTACTACTGCCCCAAAGATATATGACTAAACAAGATAGTACTCACAGAAGAATGATTAATCAATATTGTATGGAGACTTCACGCTAATAATGTGGAGACTGAAGGCAGAGCTAGTACAGTCCAGATAAAAGGTAGTCCTTATTGACTAATCATTTATAAAAATTCATCGTTAGTGGATCAGTAAAAATTACCGGTCGTTCATAGGACAATGTATAGCATGTATGAAATAGAATGGTGAGTTATTTTTATACAAAAAAATACTTTTATTGAAAGCACATATGCATCAGGCTCCTAATAATGTTATACAGCAATGGAATAATGAAGTAACTTATTTGTGATCTTTTGTTGATCTTGAATTGCATTACATATTGCTGTATCACATATCGGGCTCCACTTTTATTTCCTTGGAGAGTTTTGCCATGCTTGTAGAAATGGCAGTGAATAGATTCTGTTTTTTTTTTATTTTTCCCTATTTGTTCCTTAAACCATTTTTTATCCTCAGTATTGTCAGTTTCAATGATATATTTGAACCCAGATGATGTGAAAGCCAGGTATATAGGAGCCATTATGTGCAGAGGTTGCTTATGTGTGCACTCTGTATGCATGCTTATTTAGAGCCTGACCTCAGCCATTAAATTTCTCTTTGGTGGACAGTTCTGCGGGATAGAGGTTGGCTGATGCTAAAGTGGGACTGAATTAAATTGGACGCTTAGAGACACTAGCATGACAGATAGAACAATCTCCTATCAGGTGAAATTGTGGGAAGCATCCCTCAAGGACCTACTCAAGCTTCCTCAGGCAATAAAAAGATTAATAATTGAATAAATATACATACATAATAAAAATGCTATTAGTTTCAATGGATGAGTGGTTAAATTATTCAAGAGAAACTTTGGAAAAGAACAGCATGACTAAAAATGAATTATTTCTAGTAATATGAATTATAGCAAATACGTTATGTTTAAAACTCTAGGGCTCCGCGGTGCACCGGCGTCGAACCCAGTGTCCCCCGCCCCCCGCCCTTAAGTCACCTGAGATAGGTTCCAGCAACCCCCGTGGAAGAGGGAGCAAATAAGAAGATGGATGAATGAATGAATGAATGAATGAATGAATGAATGAATGAAAGAAGGAAGGAAGGAAGGAAGGAAGGAACGAATGACTAAAAACTGTAGGTGATAACATACAGATTCTGCACGTAAGTAAATACACATATCAGAATATTTCCACATTATTATTCCAAATATGCCTTAGCCCATGTTTAATATGCTCGCATTTTTTATTTTTTTTATTTTGTGTGATTACACATGCTACATGCTCATGATGAAAAATTACTATCAATGACACTATGGTAAAAGTTCAATAAATGAAGTATATAATTTGTCTTTTTTTCACATTTTAGTCTTTCTCTCCATGAGTCACAAACATTTTATCAATTCACTTATAGGTTGAGCTAGTTAAACTAATAGGGTCCTTCATCACTTTCTATTGCACCACTCAAAGCTATTTCAGGGATTCTAATAAAGATTGGCCCACTGCTGATTGGAGGGAGAGGCCTCACAGGAAGTTACCAGACTGGGGGAGTATTTTGGTACCCTGTTTTTTTTTAGTTCCAGGTGAAAGCTGTAGAGTGGCTAATGGCAAACTATTCTTTCTCTGGCTCCTCACCTGACTGGGTCTTAATGGGAGGTAACCATCATACTAACAAGTCTCTAGTTTTGCATGTATTATAAATAGCCTTCTCATATATTACAATGGCAGCAGGGGTGATAGGGTGGTGCAGTGTGTAGTACCGTTGTCTCACAGCAAAAAGGTTCTCGGTTTGATTCCTTTCTGTGAAGTTTGTATGTTCTCCCCTTGTCTACGTGAGTTCTCCACAGGTTCCTCATTTTCCTCCCACCTCCAAAAACATGTAGCTTAGGTGAACTGATCTCTTCAAATTGTCCATAGATATGAGTGTGTGGTTGAGCAGTTGCTTTTTTTTTTATGTGGCCCTGCGGTGTGCTAGCAAAACATCTACTGGGAAAAGCTCCAGCAACATCCATGACCCACAAGGTGGAAAAGTAGTTGAAGACGTAGTCATTTTGGTTGCCTTATCTTCAAGAAACCTGATAGATGGGCAATGACAGTGGTCAGGCTTGAGGTTAGATTAGTATGACAGTCAAACTTTTCATGCTACTCACTGGTTTCCCTTGGACAGAACAGAACTCTCCTAGTTGTGCTGCTGAAGTTTGGACTGAAGCCTGTCTCTGGGGGCTCCTGTCCTGTCTCCTATTGTTGCCTAATAAAACACTTCGCTTCGGACACGCACACCTCTTGCATGAGGGGTGCACGGAAGAGTGTGTCAGATAATATAGTACTCTTCACTGATCTTCTCTTACACTCCCTGTGGTCCCCTCAAATGACAAAAGCCTTCACAGTGTTTTTGTTTTGTATACTTTGTAAAACACTTTAATATTAATTTAATACTCTGATATAAAATATTTTTTTTATCTTAATTTGGCTCACAGGCTTAAATGTCTATTATCTGCTTATCCACTTTCATGCCTCCTATGAATATTTTTCAGGCCCCTAATAACTAAAATATAAAGCTTGAAAGCGACCTAAAGGCAACCTGAGGTAAAATATGTTTTTAAAATGTTTTTGCTTTTAATGGATTTGTTGCCATGTATATGACAAAATATTCAGTTAGCATTTAATGATTGTGCGTTTTGTTCTTTGTTTTTGCTTTGATTTGTTTTCTGAATACATAATTACCTTCAGATGTTTGCAATGAGCTAATGATGGTGTTACCAGTTTTGATTTTTTTTTAATCCTCTTTAAGGCCATATTATTGAATAACAATACGTGTCATAAATGGACTTCAGTATAATCAATACTTGCAAATGAATTTATTTGGGTGGAGCTTTGAAAATAAGTACTTTTCATTGATAAGTATAGTTAGGAAAATAGGATGAGGTAATGAAGTAAGAGCCTCCTTTTCCACCACATCACAATGAGTTAACCAAACAGATCTGTCTTGGTCACAGACAGAGAATCATTCGCTCTGTGGGTGATCTTGTGAGTACGGCAACATAGCCTCCTATCAATGGCTGGCTCCAGTGAAGAGATGTTCAGGCTACCATTCAGTCATCATAGATTCCACAGCTTGAGTTTGTCTGCCTTGAGTAAAAGTTCAGAAGCATCCTAGGTGTGCTCCCAAGGCTGGATGATGGAGGTCTTAAGGGGGATTCAACACGCAATGTTTAGCATGTCTGAACTCAGCAGGTAGATGTTGTATCAACATGTGCCTGTCTGCAGGGGAGACAGACAGGAGGAAGAGGAGGAGGGGAAATAGAGTAGATGCAATCCTTCAATATGCTCAGAGTGAGGTATGGTGATGAGGACAACAGTAGAGGCAGCCAGTGACAATCCCTGGATGTCATAGACCACCCAGCAAGTCATGCTTTAAAGCAAGCCCTCCTCTGGGTAGTGATGGGAGACTAGGAGCATCTACTAAAAGGCAACATCATCAATCAAACAGGCAGCCTGACATTCAAGTTAACATTTCAAAGGGGAAATCACAGCCATGGCAGGTTTTATTTCATTTCATGTCTGTGGTCTCCCAGTGCATTTAATAATAACCATTTCAAAAACAAACATATATTCCTCATGACCAACAACAACATTGTAATCATATATTTTTGAATTCTTAATAAGGTCAAGAACATAGATTGACTGATAACTGAGAGCTTTGCCATGTGACTCTCTCTTCCTCACAGCAGGAAAATGGAGTGCTCTCAATACTGCTAGCACAACCTGTCCATGTCACATAGTCAGTTTACCCTTCACTCATGATGCCAAGACCCCAAGATAACTAAACTCCCTGGCTTGAGAGAGTAACTAAGGTCGAACCTGTAGGAGGCCATCCACTGATTTCTGCAGACACTATGGCCACATACTTATTCTTTCTTTTTTTCAATTGATAATTTATTCTTTCATTTTCTCAGCTGCTGTTTCTGCTGTCCCAGCAGAATTGCAGGCAGTAGGCAGGGGACACTCCGGGCATGACACCGTGCACCATGTAGCTACACGAAAGACAAACAATCACGCACACACAAACACACAAACTCATACCTATAGACAATTTGGGACTGTCCAATGCACCTGAAGTGCATATTTTTGGAGGTAGGAGGAAGCCGGACAACTCGGAGAGAATCCACGCAGACATGGGGAGAACATTAAAACTCCACACAGAACAGGACTTGAACCCTGAACCATCTTGATATGAGGTGACAGTGCTACCGCCACCGTGCTGCTCAACCACATACCTTATCGTTTTTAATGACTTTCCTCTTCATCTCTCATGATCTGCTGCCACGTGTCACCTCTTTAGGAAACTGATAAAAATGGCTGTTTTTAAACATGTCATCATGTTTTTGTTTAGATGCCCATCAAGACGTTATGTGACATCAACCTCCAGCATGAGACAAACTAATGTTTCAGTTAACTAAAACTAACACTAAGCCATTAAAACATAGCAATGTTTGAAATTTTTGAAAGACTTTGATAAATAACCTATTTTTTTTTATGTAGGACAAATAAAAGAGCCAGATATAGGTATAGAAAATGTGTTTCAAACCCAAATGTTCTAGATTGCTGGAGGGAAGCACGCATCCTGTGCTTGAAAAACAGCTGTGCTATGTTACCTTTAGTCTTGTGAGTAATTAGCATGGTTGGGAATACATCACACAAGTACATATTTGGATAAATATAGATGTTTCATGTTTGTTATAATAAATAACATGGACTCCTATTTACTTGTTAAATTGGTGGACTAAATAAAACAAAACTCAAACTTTATTTAATGGTCGAGCATTAAAGATTGAGAAATGTATCCGGAGCCTGGGTCGGTAACTGCTCCCCGAGAGAGAGGATGGGAGGAGAAGCCTACCCTATATTTCATCGTCTCAATGGCCCTGAAATTGCTAAACTCAAACCAATTGAAAAGATACAAGGAGAGACGGCCAGATATGGAGGCAGTTGAGAGAAAAATATGTAAATTTTTTTCATCTCCATAAGAAATTCAATGACCTGTCTGGATGATGTGAGTAGCCATTTCAAGGAAATTAAAATACCTTCCTGTTCATCATAGTTTTCATACCGCCTCCCAAATGACCAATATAGTCCAAACAAAAGGACATCATGATGTGCATCACCGACTGTTCACTGGTAACACAAACTGAGTAGTGGCCAGTTAAAATCAGTGCCTTACATGCAAAGAAACCTTTAAATCATGGTCTTTTTAGAAGTTGACTTTACTTGTCAGTGTAGTATGGTTGCATAAGTGAGGAAATTACTCACAAAAGATTTATCTACTATTCTAATGTTAGTATAACAGATGGTAGTGCATTTTTTATGTATTTGTTTTTAAGATGTCTTTTTTTTTTTTTTTTTTTGCTAAGTTAGAGCTGTGCTTCTTTTGATACTTGCTTGTTTGTTGTGCTTGTGAACCTGGTCCTCCCCTTGCCCTGTCTTCGGCTCAACTGACAGCTGCTCAGCCCAGCAGGCCCCCGAGGCAGAACACAAGGCTCCATCTGATGCCAGTTTGTCTGATGTCAGCAGGACAAGGTGCCTTGTTTTTCCATCAGCACTCACACCCCTGGGCCAAGAGCAATTTCCAATGGTATAGGATGTGGACACCAGTAATGAGACATTCTGCATAGAGGGACTCATGCTTGTCAACCATGAGTAAGTCTGTGAAGAAAGTCATATAAGTCTTTAACTTCCCTTGAGGCAAAGCAAAGTATTTATTTTTAGTGCAGAGAAATTGCCGTTGACTATCTGGATTAATGAGTCCTTCTTGCAGAAAGTGTAGGTGTACTTGTCAGTGACATTGTCCAGTCAGTAGGTGTTTCTGTCAAACTGAACACAGTTTTGTTACATACCTCAGACTTCATTTATAGTCCAAGTTCTCCTCAGTTTAAAAGTTTCAAATTGGTATTTAAATATAGAACAACTGACAGAGCGAGAATGTGCGGTGATATGTACAGTAGAGATGGACCATATTATAGTCTTCATGATTTTACCCATACAAATTTTAAAAAGGTAAAACAATTGTGTAGCACTATACTCTGATTTGTTGAGGTAACGCTGTCATGCAAGACAAGCACCGGCAGTAGAGAGTAAACATGGCCAAAAAATTTCAAAGGAAGAGTTAATCTCTAAAATGCCGAAATGCATCGATTTTATTTCACCACATCAAACAGAATCACCCAATCCATCAATCCATTATGCAGTACGAGGGGTGTGTAGAAGCTCGAGAGGAATGATTAGTGGCTAACCACGGTACAAAACAAAGCATGCTGGTTCAAAATGACTTTGCCACACCTTTGACTAAATGCACTGTATATGACAAAAAAAGCAAGCACTGGAAACACATCACCGAAGCACTCACCATTTGTTTGGCAAGAGATGTGCCAATCCAAATAGTAGAAAAAGCAGGCTTCAGATAGCTCATTGAAAAGCTGGACTCTAGATATGACATCCCATCAAGGAAATATTTTTCCAAGACAGCACTCCCATCAATGTCTAAAGAACAGCATGGTTTCAGTTATTTGACTATTTATCTATTATTTACAAATTGCAAAAAGCATTGAAGTTTTGAAGTTTGCTATATTTGTTGTATTTGAATATTCTATACAGAATCAGAATTTTAAATATTTTGCTTAGTTTATACTGAATACTTGAAGACAAACTTTGTTGTAGACGTCAATGCACACGTCGGCAATGATAGAGACACCTGGAAGGGCGTGATTGGGGGGAATGGCCTCCCTGATCTAAACCCAAGCGGTGTTATGTTGTTGGACTTCGGTGCTAGTCACGTATTGTTCATAACTAACACCATGTTCGAACACAAGGATGCTCATAAGTGTACCTGATACCAGAGCACCCTGGGTCGGAGGTCAATTATCGATCTTGTGATCATATCATCTGACCTTTGACCATGTGTTTTGGACGCTCGGGTGAAGAGAGGGGCAGAGCTGGCAAATGATCACTACCTTGAGAGGGGCACAGAGTAGAGTCGCTGCTCCTTTGCATCAAAAGGAGTCAGCTGAGGTGGTTTGGGCATCTAGTGCAGATTCCTCCAGGGTGCCTCCCTAGGGAGGTGTTCCTGGCACGTCCAGCTGGGCGGAGACCTCGGGGCAGACCCAGGACCAGGTAGTGGGATTATATCTCAACATTAGCCTGGGAATGCCCTGGGATCCCCCAGTCAGAGCTGGTGGATATGGCCGAGGAAAGGGAAGTTTGGGGCTCCCTGTTGAAGCTGCTGTCCCCGCGACCCGACCCCGCATAAACAGTGGAAGATGGATGGATGATTGGATGGGTTAGAGTGGCAACAATCTCAGCAGGGATGTTCAAACTTCCCTCTCCCCAGACATTTCTTCCAGCTCTTCCGGAGGAATGCCTAGGCATTCCCAGGCCAACTGAGAGACATAGTCTCTCCAGCATGTCCTAGGTTTTCTCCGAGATCTCCTCTCGTTAAGACAAGCCCAGGCCACCTTGCACCCAGCCACTCTATGGAGGAAACTCATTTCAACCGCTTGTATCTGGAATCTTGTCTTTATGGTCATGACTCAAAGCTCGTGACCATATGTGAGAGTGGGAACATAGATTGACCGCTAAATCGAGAGCTTCGTCGTACAACTCAGCTCTTTCTTCACCACAACAGACCCATACAATGACTGCATCACTGCAGAAGTTGTAGTGATCCATCTGTCAATCTCACATTCTGTTTTTCCCTCACTCGTGAACAAGACCCCAAGATACTTAAACTCTTCCACTTAGGGAGGAAGTTAAGAATCCAGCCCTTCTCAAGGGTTTGGGTTCCAGAGCCCAAGCTGTGGGTGGAGGTGAGCCCGACTATATCCAGTCAACACTCTCAACCTCCCTCACAAGCTCTGGCTCCTTTCCCCCACCCAGGTGATATTCCATGTTCCTAGAGCCAGACTGTTTGTCTGTGGATTGGGTTGTTGAGCTCAGTGCTGTTGACTGCCACCCAATCCACACTGCACCCATCTCGTACGGTTTCCTCGGCGGGTGGTGAGTCCACCAGACGTCGGGCCCATGTCGTCCTTTCGGGCCATGCCCGGCTGGGCCCCGTGGGCAGAGGCTTGGCCATCAGGCGCTTGCATACCAGCCTCAACCCTGGACCTAGCTTCAGGGTGGGGCCCAGCTTGTGCCATACTGGGCAACATCACGGTCCTTGATATTGTCGTACTTGTAGGGTTTTTGAGACTGCTCCTAGTCTGGCCCCTTCACCCAGGACCTGTTTGCCAAGGGAGACCCTACCCGGAGCATAAAGCCCCTGACAACTCCTGGGATGATTCGGGTGCTCAAACTCCCCCACCACGATAAGGTGGCAGTTCTAGGGGGAGTGAAGAATATTGTATTTATTTAAAATTAAGGGTTACTTTCGAAAAAGGTAATGGATACTGGGTGACACTATATAATGTCAGTTGGATTTGTCGTAGGATGGTTGTTAACAAAAATTGTTTCAACAATGGTCATTGGAATATAAATAGCACTGACCACACCACAGGTTGAATAAGCTGGGAAAAGACCTCTTGGATGAGAGGGGAAAAATCTTTAAGAAACTGATTTGAACAACTTTGGACGCATAGGAACACACACACACACACACACACACACACACGCACACACACACACAATCCTTTTGAATGTAGTTGCCATGAAAGAGTCCTTAGAGAATTAACTAATGAATAGTTTTTATTTGGATCGCATCAGTCATTTTGATACCCACTTTATTTTACAACTTCCCATTTCTTCTGAACGTTTAATCGTAGCTTGATTATCCTGACCAATTTAACGTAACATTAGTTACAAACACGCTGACTAGCTAAGTAGAGGATTACAGTTGCCCAATCGGAAGTTTCTATTGATTATGTGTGTTGTGTGGCAGGCAGAATTTTAATTTTCTCCTGATGTTGGAGGATGGAGCCTGTGGCTCAGATTTAAAGAGGAAGTAACATAAATAAATTGCTTCCCACAGGCTTTATAAATCTATGCTGTTATTATTGCTACCTCAATTCAAATCTTTCGATTATTTTGATCATAATAACATTGGAATTATTTTTAAAAATGCAATAAATACAATTAAATCAATACAATTTTTCGAACTAATTTAGATAGGCGGTAAATAAAACTGCATAAATAAAAAGCATTAAACTTAAAGACAAGTGTGTACTATATATTGTTGTAAATCGTTTTCATTGTCTTTCACTAATTGCCTGTAAGAAGCAGCTACAGGGCATTTTTTCTGAGTTGTTGCTTGTTCCCTTGTAAGCAGGTTCACAGTTATGTGCCTAGAGCGAGGGTAACGTCTGTTTTGATTAGAATCCTTGACACAAATCCCTTGGTCTTTTGAAGTTGCAGACCCTCTTTCATTGCCATGATTCTGCCTTAGGGTATTGAAAAAAAAAACAGATATATTAAAGTGAATTCATGAGAAGTCTAATCTTGAAGTGTGATTGAACTTGTCCATTCAATATGCCTTTTTCCATCTACTAAAAATCCAAATAACATGTGTGAAAATTACACTTTGGTTGTTTTTTTTTTAAATTGCTATTATTGCTATTTATTATTGCTACTTATTTTAACTGATTTAAAGGATCTTGTTTCAGGTGTGGTTAAGACCAAAATGCAGTACGCCAGGGGAGAAGTCGACATTTATAGTTTTAATCAGCAAAATCCTACCACAGGCAATCAGAAGAACAGGCAAAATCCCAGATATAAGCAAGAAACCCAAGAAACCTCTCCATTGGGATGACTCACTGACAGTCTGACAGCAAACTGTGGTCTTAGCAGAGCATAATTAGGGTGGACCCTGATTGGAGATGGGAAGCAAGAGGCTGCAGCAACACAGGTGACAGGAATGAGTGGATTGAAAGATAGCGAATTCAGGTTAAAGAGGATTGGGAGGGGAACTGGAACTGGGACCATGGCAGATCTTCCCATCCTTCACTGTCATCTGTCTACTGATCTGTGTTTACTGACAAACAACCATGTTTTTGTGAAAGTGGGTGGGGGGAAGCTGCAAATTAATTTCCCTTTTTTGAGATCAATATAATGTTCTGAATCTGAATATAATAAGCTGATTATTGACTTATTATTATAGCTAGATGAAACTGAACAACAAAAACCGGGAGTAAAAATCATAATCACAATTTATGAACACATTGTGGAAACAGAGGGAAAATCTTGATCAGAATCACAAACTATAAATTCATCCGTCAGGGATGAGATAAGCAGCACTTGTTGATAATGTAGCATCATCTGTTTTTCATTTTCAATTGTCATCTTCCCTGAGGAAATTGGAGCTCAGATCAGTGAAATTGAAAATACAGTATCATGCTATAAGCTTAAACATATCAGTCTTAGTTTATAATGTATGAAAATATATGTTGTTGTTTTTTTATTAAAGAAGATCAGACTACGCAGCTGTAGCGGATGCCGTCCCCTTTATGTTCCTGGTGCAACCATTAAAGTACACCCAACAGTCTGATGGCTAATCTGTGGTAATTTATCAGTCAGCACTTGTCGGAAAACACAAGGTCAGTAAGGGCAAGTACACCACCGAGTAGAGTTGAAAAAAGTGCTATATATCTCTCAAAACTTGAAAAATCTGCCACCTTATGTTGTTAGCTATCACTGAGACTTTTCTCATGGAAAAAAGGTCAAAAAGAAATAGTAATTTTATCACACACAACAGAAACAAGACCACTGACCATATCTAATTAGATAAGTGTCATATGTAAATACCCAAATGTTGTTGTTTTTTTTTTTTAATTGACTCTATGCAATGGTTTTAGTGTTGTTGTTTTTTTTTATGAACAGAGGCTTCTTAACATAATCCAGTCACTACCTTGACCAGCTGCTCTACTCTGTGTCAGTTTCTGAGAAACTGAAAGCAGAACAGTTTTTAATTCACTGCTCAATGTCAGGTTAATTCTTTCCCAATTTTCTGCAACCTGCAAAGTTCTCACGGAAAAGTCCAAGGTCCTCAGGAGGATGTGAACCCAGAACCTTGTGCTGTATCATTGTGCCGCCCTGGACCTAATTATTGAAAAAAAAAAAAAAAGAAAAAAACAATCATTGTCTATTATTTCCTGTTTAAAGAATATCCATAAATTACAAAGAATATGATTTGTTTACTTACTTACTTGCTATTATTTTTCTTAAATGAAATACTGCACAAAGTCAAATCACTTTGAGAAGAGGAGAGTACAAAATTGTCTCAAGTTACTGTGCCACCCACAAATTGTCCTCCAAATCCCTGCTTTTCAGGTTTGTCTCTGCTCTAGCATACCTCTTTGTGTTTATACGTCAAGTAGTTCACACAATCCTTGTATCCATGTGTCTCTATGTCATTGTGACACCACTACTGTAAACACCGACCGATTGTGCATAAATTTACTGCACAAGCTGAAAAGGTTACCACGCTTGTCGGCAAGCTTTTAAACAATACCAGAGCAGTGTAGGTGGCAGGAGTTGTGTTTGGTGATGAGTGGGAGTGAAGGAGGTTGTTCAGTGTCAGAAATCAGTGAAACATCTGCTAGCATATGCTTACCTGCCCAGCCGTCGGCTGATGAATAATGCTACCTCTCCAACGGCCCTCCAGATTCATTATGTTAATGTGTACTGAAAAAAACAGACTACTCTTTTTGATCTGAATCTAACTTCTGGTCTTTTCCTTTTCTTTGGCAAATGTTATTTGTCATATGATAAGCATGAATTCAACCTAGTCCATTTACAGGTTTGTTCACTTAAATAAAGACAAACTAAAGGAAATGCAGAACATGTGACGGATGGTGAAAGCTTGATTGCGTCCAAATGTCAATGAAACACACAAAACTACACACTCAGGGCGTTTTTATTCAATCAGGGTTCTTTTCAAGGGGGATCACCTCAGTAATGGTCCTCATATGAACAAAAATCTGCACCAATAGCAGTATACATCATTTGTTTTATTTTTGTCGACAATCCCATACAGCTCCATGTTGCTTTCTTTTGACTGAGGTTTCCTTGCAAATCAAAATGGCAAAAGACCTTTTGAAGTCAAAGGGTTCAAATACATTAATTTTTTTAACAAAGACAGATCGCCTCTTGCCCGTGCAATATCCCTGCTGCAGGTAGTCTCTGCTTTCACAATAATCTAGCACCTAGACCTAGCACTTTTCTCAGAGTTAATCGTATATGACATTGATAAAACAGCATTGGTCAATGGCTGAGGTGGAGACTGAGTTGTTCACTCTTGTTTTAACTCCAAGAATGTGGATTCTGTTCACTAAAAATTATACTCATCATATTTAACTATTCTACACAAACTCCAAATTAGCTTAACATTGAAAAAATTATTCATTTGACCTTTTCAAGCCAGCTACTATCTCATGAATGATGACACACTTCAAGCACCATCCTGATTGCTGTTGATTAGAATTATTCTACATAAAAGTGTGATTTCTTTTTAACTGGCATTTAGTAGCTTTGAGGGGTGAAAATATTTCCTTCACATTAGCATGATGCATTAAAATGAGTATTACCTGTCATTGTCGCTTTAATGTCCATAAAGAAAGTACCTAACAGTATGATTTCTTCAATTAAGATAAGGTGATGCTATATTGGCGCCATGCTGTGTGGCTTGACCGAACTGTGGCACTAATGATGTGGCTCAGGGAAGGCTAACTCCCACAGCTATCTGTGTCCGTTTTATTGAGATGGAGGGTGTAGACAAATGTGGTGGGGAGATGAAGTGATGGGTTAAGCGTCTTCCTCCAGAGAAACTTTATCTGAGGCTGTAGGCCAGGGCAGTAAATTTTAATTACCACTCACACCCTCTTCAATATAAATACACACACTTGGTACACACCTGTTTTTTTATCCATGTGGAATTTTTTATGATGTATAACCCAGATGATCATGGAATGCTGTAGTTTCTACTAACTTATTTCCTCAGAAAGCAGCAACATAATTGGGTCAGTCTTACTCTGTTGATCACAGTAGCTTCTCTTTAGACCTGGAATATCGCTAGCATTTCCCACTGTTCTATTCCCATGGGCCACAGGGGACACATAGAAGGTAATTACTGAACATAATGTTATTAATTACTCCAAACGGTAATGCTGCAGTTGGGGCTGAACTCTCTGCAGATGAGGTTCTCTCAGCCAGGCGTGCCATAGCACAGTGGCAAAAGTTAAGTGACTCCCTCTGCTCTTTGCTGGATGCCGCGAAATGTCTAATGTCCTCTCTTTATCGAGAATTCCAAATGTGTACTCACCATATTGCTGTTTAGCTAAATACAGAAAAAAGAAAGATTTCACTGTGGTCCCCTGCAGTCATCTGTCTTTTCATGCACAAAAAGGAGAGATTGTCTAAATAGAAACAAGTTGTCAGATGTCATAGGGTGCATTAAAAAATAAATGAAATAATTCAAGCAGGCATTTGTTGAGAAATGTACACTGGAGGAAATAAGTATTTGATCCCCCACTGATTTTGGTAGTTGTCATACTAAGAAATAAATTAACAGTCTCGGATTTTTATGACAGCTTCATTTTAACAGATATAAAAGTAATATTGAAAAAAATATTGAGAAAATTACATGAAATTATAAATAACATTAATTTGCATGTCACTGAAGGAAATAAGTATTTGATCTAATACTTATTGGCAAAACCCTTGTTGGCAAACACAGCTCTCAGACGTTTCTTGTAGTTCCTTTCTAGTTGTGCACATACATCAGGAGTAATTTTTGTCCACTCCTCTCTGCAGCTCACAAATCCCTAAGTTTTAAGGCTGGAGCTTGGAAACTCAAAGCTTCAGGTCTCTCCATAGATTTTCAATAGGATTAAGGTCAGGAGACTGGCTAGGCCATTCCATGACCTTGATGTGCTTCTTATAGAGCCACTCCATTGTTTCCTTGGCTGTATGTTTTGGGTTGTTATCATGCTGGAAGACCCATCCACGACCCATTTTCAGTGTCCTGGCAGAGGCAAGGAGGTTGTCACCCAAGATTTTGTGGTACATGGCCGCGTTCATCTTCCCGATGATGCGGTGAAGCCGACCTGTCCCCTTGGAGAAACAATCCCAGGGCATAAGGTTTCCACCGCCATGCTTGACAGTAGGGATGGTGTTTTTGGGGTCATATTCTGTATTCCTCTTCCTCACACATACACGTCGAGTTGAGTTGAGGCCGAAGAGCTCAATTTGGGTCTCATCTGACCACAGCACCTTCTCCCAGTCTTTTTCTGCGTCATTACTATGTTCATTGGCAAACTTGAGGCGGGCCTGGACGTGAGCCTTCTTGAGCAGAGAGACCTTGCACGCACTGGAGGATTTTAAACTTTTGCATCTCAGTGTATTACCAATAGTTTTGCTTGGTGACTGTGGTCTCAGCTGCCTTGAGATCATTAACCAGCTCCTCCCGTGTACTTCTCGGCTGATCGCTAACCTTTCTTATCATCATTGAGACCCCGGGAGGTGATATCTTACATGGAGTCCCCAGCCTAGGTCGATTAACAATCATGTTGTACTTCTTCCACTTCCGAATAATTGCACCAACAGTTGTCATTTCTTCATTCAGCTTCTTACTGATGGTTTTGTAGCCCATTCCAGCCTTGTGGAGTTCAACAAATTTGTCCCTAACATCCTTTGACAGTGCTTTTGTCTTGCCCATGGTGGAGATGGTGGAGTATTACTGAGTCTGTGGGCAGGTGGCTTTTTATACACATGTAAATTTTTATTTTTCATTTCATATAATTTTCTCATAAAGCTGCAATAAAAATCTGTTAATTTATTTCTTAGTATGACAAACCAGGATCCAAAACAAGATTTACCCATTCGGTAAAAAACTGTCTCATAACCCATGCCTTTGCATATAACAAAAATGATCAGTTGACAAATATTCATCATTAGAATACTGTATATCTCATGATACATTTTGCCCATATGTTGAAAAAATTTTTTGCCAGCACCACAGCTCGCATCTCAAGTAATTTGAGAGTTGAGCTGCTTGTATCTTGATGTACCACCTGGTGGGTAATAAGACTATCCTTGCACACCAGAATTAGAAAACAGGCCTCTCCATAATAGGTGTGAACCTTTAATTCACACATCTAGCATGTCTTTCTTGTGGTGTCATCCTACAAGCATAGTTCATCTACAGATGTACAGATGTAAAGATGAAAAAATATATGTATATATAAAAGTAGGTATTAATGTTATGGCTTTGTGCAAACTGGGGATTGTGGCATTCCAAAAAAAATAGGGGACAGTTCAAGCAGACTTATAGTTGTTTTCTCAGTCATATATCATGTTTTCCTGTGGAGGAAAATATCATTATTTGTGTTGCAAGAACATCTAGCATTTGGACTGCAGCTGAAAATTATACAGTTGTCTAAGACTGGTTTATTTGTTAATGAATATGTCATATCTTAAACAAACAAACACATAATGAATTCTGCAACAGGTTCCTTGTGTATATTGTGTAAAGTCATGGGTGACTTTTGCTAGCTAAAGCTATGGTGCTGTCCAAAATGAAAAGTAGACTATTTCAGATTTCCTAATGGGTTATCATAGTTACCAAAACTCAAAAGGTTGCATTAAAGAAAACTTTGACGTGTGATAAATTCCATGGCATATCAGCTCATAGATGGTCTAAGTGACTCGTCGTAATCAAATCTGTTTAGTAATAAATAGCCCTATGTCTTATTGAAATATCACTAAATTATAGATGTGTTCTATATATTTGTAGAAACATGGATTTTACTGTATTTTACACAATATTTCATAAATATATATGTATATTTTTTAAGTTGTCGAGAAACTGTCAGGGACAAAAGGTTAATCACATTGGCAGGCAACCAAAAGAATCGGTCTGATTTAAACTTTGGTCATTTTACACTCAAAGCAGATCAAATAAAACGCAGTTATTTGGTAGTTTTTCACTGTAGTTGCATTGGTGGGGAAGAAGGTAAAAAGAAAGGATGTTAAGAAACTCTGAAGGCCCTCCACAGTGGAGGAGGGATACCTCCCTTTACTCTCACTGGACTGTTTGGCAGTTATGATACATTTACTTACTTACCAGAACAGAAATCATTTTATTTCATCTCTGTTCATGCCTTATAAAGGATCAGTGAGGTACATCCCTACGTGTTTGATGTGTTGTTACCTGGAGACACACTTCTGGGCCACTGCACCAAGCTTATTTGATATACTGAATTTTATGTCAACTCTGGCAATCCACACGATGCATCATGTCTACTTTCAAGTGCAGAGCAAAGATATGAGGACAATATAGTGCTCTGCCTTGCTGTTGTTATAATGTATTGTTACAGAGGTTTCTTATGGTGTGAGCAGTAGTCAAGGTAACAGAGAAAATCTTAACTTTTAGCATCATTATATTGTGACCACCACACAGAAGAGAACAAAATGTTATCATTATCTCAATCATTTCTACAATATGAACAGACAGGGTTGTGTGGCAACATTGTTACACATTTGTACAACCTTTGCCAAAATATCTCTGAAGAGTGTAATTTTATTGTGCAGCTATCATCATCCAAATGTTCAAATTACCTACGATGATTAAAAACTAATTCAATTAAAGGCTAGGTTCCCCTCCGTTCAAGGAATTAAGTTTTGTGGTTCCAAAAGTCTGGCTTGGTTTCTGATTCGTGGAGCTTGTTGGGATCACAAAGTGACTGGCAGTTGGAACATAGATGTTTAGCTCTCATCACAAAACCTCTGGTTTTCTTTATGACATCCATAACAACATGATAAGGCAGCTGCACCAGTCATCTCTCATCTATGAATTTGATTCTTCATCTTTTCATTCTGTCATTAACACACTTTTGCAGAAATGAACCTGAAAATAATCCACGAATAATTTTACAATAAGATCAGTTGGTCAGATGTCCAGTTCTGAAATAATGAAACCAAAAGAAACAGAGGAAGACCACTATTACTTTTCATGAGAAGTAGGAGAAATTCATGTAATCATTTTTGATTGACATCAAAGGTGACAGCTGCGCAGCAAGGCGACCCAGCAGTCTTACAGTGTTCACACACTCTGTTTCTTGGCTTTGACAGAAAGCTCAGCAGTCACAAATCAATGATAAATCTGCCCTTCTCTTTGGGAAACAAATACTAAAATCTACAGTACAATCAACAATAAATCAAGGCTGAAGCAGCAACATTGCTTGAGAGAATTGATCAGATAACTTTAAAGTATATTTAAAAATTGCTGTATTCCCTCTTGCTTTACTCTCACGTTTTTATAACTTTAATATTAAACCTGTAGTTATTTTGGACACTTGTTAGCAGTGGACACATAGTGTTAGCAAAACTGACACAAAATAAGATTACTGACATTGAAGTAATCAATTGAATCATTACAATGAATTTACAAATCAAGCAGAAAGAGAATTTTTTGGAAGAAGACTTGCTTTTTTATACTGATATTTATTAGATTTGTTAGTTTAATTACATGAAAAATAATCCATTGAAAGATGTTTCTGGTGTCTGATTGTTATTTGTGAAATGATTGTCATAAACAATTATGTTCTCTTCTGATGGGATGAGCTACTTATTTGCTTGAAAAGTAAATATATAGGATAATAATTCCAGCTGTTTTATTTATCAGTCCAAACTCCTGAAAGTTAAGAACAGGTTTGATGGCTTATACTACCAATTCATTCCACTGCTATCAAACTGCCATGTTTTATTGATGACTGTGTTTGGCTGTTAACACACATTGTTCTATTATTTTATAACCTGTTGATTGATTATTGCTTCCCATAGGCTGATTACACCACATCTTCGTATTTTTTTCAAAAGAGATAGTGCTGTTAAATAGTGTGGAAAATAAGAATTGAAGATAACTCAGATGATGAGTGTGAGATACTCAAAAACAGACAGTGTTTAGATTACTCTCTAAAGGGGGTTCTCATTGGTAATGGCAAACCTTCTAAGGAATTACAGCATCAGAAATAGAATTTTGATGAAATTACAAGACTTGTTGTAGGTCAGTTTGTCACAGTTGTTATTAGGACACCGTGTACTTCTATCACTAAAATACACATGTTTTGCACACTTCTTTATTTTGCTGACAGTTTTATTCATAGGTGTTCTGCAAAGTGCCACACACTTCAGTCATGCCAAATGATATTTTTGCATCTAGTAGATGTCCTACTAGAGCAAATGAAGCCTCAAGAAGCTTTGTGCTGGAGTGAACCAATTGGATGAAAGATTCATGAAGCTTCATCTGCCCATCAGTTTGAGTAGAACAAAAGCGGGGTGGACCCTGACTGGAAATGGGAAGCAGGTAGCTATAGCAACACAGGTGCCATGAATGAGTGGATTGAATGGGAATGAAGTCAGGATACAGAGGACAGGAAAGACAATTGGGCCATGGACCATGATTGTAACCCCCCACCCCTTTAGTGGCATCCTCTGGTGTCCAAAAATAGTCCTGGAGGAGGGTCAGGATCAGGTTCCAGGACAGGACCAGGCTCTGGGAAAGATTAAAGTTCAGAATTTAGTTCTGGTACTGGGACTAATTCTGGTCCAGGTTCAGGACTGAGATCAGGTTCAGGCACTAGAATAGATTGGGATTCAGTTTTCAGGCTCAGGCTCAGATAAAGACTATGGGGCAGATTCGGCTTCAGGTTCAGAACTGGGATCAGGTTCAGGCTTTGGAACAGATTCGGGTTCAGGTTCACGTCCAGGTAAAGACTGAAATAGATTCGATCCAGGACTGGGATCAGGTACAACCTCTGGTTCTGGCATTCATTCTGGTTCATGGACAAGTACTGGTATGTTCTCTGGCTCAGGAAGAGGTTCTGGAACAGGGTCTGGTACTCTTGATGGTTCAGAAACAGATTCTGGTACTTCCTTTGGCTCGGAGGTGAGGGTGTGAGGCTGGGGCACGGATCTGTGGTGCGAAAGTAACACTGGCACCAGAACAGGAAAAGCTGGATCTGAGGCAAAGGTAGCTTGCTGAACTGTTTAGGTGGCTAATAAAGTTACTGCCTGCTTCAGTGCCAATGTAGACTGCTGAGCATCCGCAAAGAACGCTAAAAAGGTCTTGTGCTGCTGGAGCATAACGTCTGATCAAGCTAGACAAGACTGGTAAGTGGAAGGGTATGTATCTTTGGCCAGATTGTACTGTAATGGGTGTCGTTAGGACCCAAATGCAGTAAACCAAAGGAGAAGTCCACATTGTTGTTACTGTATGTCAGGTGCTGGAACAAAGAAAAATATCTACCTGAAAATTGAAAATGACATGTGTGTGGTTTATTCTTTTGTACTGTGTGAGCAACAGAGCTTGAAAATAAGTTTCTTAGAAATTCAAATCTACTATGTTTGGCTGCACCAGTTCTAAATGTTCCCAGACTTGAGATCTCTTTCTGTTTGGTTACATTGCAAAGCAATTAGAAAGCAAACCATCAGTATACCGAACACTAATCAATCCAGTAGCTTTTGACCTGATAGGCAGCACACTGTGCTGTTTCATCCATTCGAACATATCTGGGACTCGCCACTAAACTGTTTCACTGGGTGAATGAAGTGCTTAGCATTTTGGAGCACTTGAATGTGTCAAACATAATCAGTCATGTGGTTTTTCCATGTTTGAAGCAGGCTTTGAAGCGGTGGTTCACATGGGAAGGCCCACAAGTCCAGGGTGTATAGAAATAGAAATAGAAAGCCTTTATTGTCACTATACATATTATAATGAGATTCGGGCAACTCCTCACAGTGCAATAATGTAACAGTAGAAAGAGTAAGAATAAATACAAATACAAATATATACAACCGTTAGGCTAAATACCGATTATGTACAGGTGTATTCATCGAAATACAAGCAGCGCCATGCCCAACACGGCGTATTGCATGTTCCCATTGAGGAATTGCACAGTATGTGTGTGTGTGTGTGTGTGTGTGTGTGTTGGGGAGGGGGGGGGGGGTAACAGTGCGTGTTTGAGTTAAGCAGAGTAATGGCTTTCGGGAAGAAGCTGTTGCGGAATCTGTTAGTTCTAGTATCGTCTGCCTGAGGGCAGCAGGTCAAACAGGCCTGAACTGGGGTGGGATTTGTCCTTTGCTATGTTCATTGCTCTGCTGAGGCAGCAGGAGGAATAGATCTCCGACAGGGAGGGCAGAGAGCAGCCAATGATCTTCTCAGCCACCTTCACGACTCTCTGGAGCCTCTTCCTGTCTGCCATGGTGCAGCTGCTGTACCATACTGTGATGCAGTAGGTCAGCAGGCTTTGGACTGATGAGCGGTAGAAGGCCAGCAGCAGGGAGGGGTTCAGGTTGTATTTTTTAAGAACCCTCAGGAGGTGGAGCCGCTGCTGTGCCTTCTTGATGATGGCAGTGATGTTGTCTGACCAGGAGGTATCAGAGGAGATGAGGACGCCGAGGAACCTGAAGGTTTGGATCCTCTCCACATGCTCACCGTCGATGTAGAGCGGGACTGGGTCACTGCTGAGCCTCCTGAAGTCGATGATGAGTTATTTTGTTTTGCTGGTGTTCAGAGCCAGGTTATGCTCTGAACATCATACTACCAACTTCTGGACCTCGTCTCTGTAGGCTGTCTCGTCACCTCCGGAGATGAGACCGACCACTCTGGTTTTGTCAGCAAATTTGACTATGAAGTTGCTGTTGTGGGTCGGGCAGCAGTCGTGGGTGTAGAGGCAGTACAAGAGGGGATCTCAGCACGCAGCCCTGTGGGGAGTCGGTGCTCAGTGTCAGTGTGGTGGAGAGGTAGGGGCCGAGTTTCTCAGTCTGGAGTCGGTTTGTAAGAAAGTCCTTTATCCAGGCACATGTGAGAGAGAGGAGACCGAGGATGAAGAGTTTATTGTTGAGAATGTCCTGGATTATAGTGTTGAATGCAGAACTATAATCCACAAACAGAAAATGGACATAGCCCTGCTGCTGCTCTGTTTGCCCGGTAAGCAAACTGGTATGTATTGAAGCGAGAGGGGAGAAAGTCCTTGATGTGCTGGAGGACTAATCTCTCGAAGCACATTGTGATTACTGGGGTGAGGGCTACAGGGCGATAGTCGTTTAGTGTGGTGGCTGGTGTCTTTTTGGGTACCGGGATAATTGTTGCGGATTTTAGACAGGGTGGGATGACAGCTTGGGTCAGGGAGAGGTTGAATATCTTGCTGAAGAAGGGTGTGGGCTGGGAGGCACACGCTTTTAGCACCTTGCTTGGAACTCCATCCGGGCCAGCAGCCTTCTTGGGGTTCACTGCCAGGAGCACCCATCTGACCTCATGCTCGCTGACGGTGAGTGTGCAGGAACTGGGTGGGGTAGGGGGTAGGACAGGGGCTGAGGGGTGGTGTTGTGGTAGCGACGCACTCAGGTCTTCTGCTGATGTAGAAGAGCATCCTCTGAAGTTGCTGATATCCTGTATACCCTTCCACACCTCCCGAATGTTGTTGCTGGACAGGTGGCACTCTATTTTTGCTTTATGGTCCGCTTTGGCCTTCTTTATGCCCCTCTTCAGCTCTGCTCGAGCAGACCTGTAAAGATCTCTGTCGCCAGATCTGAAGGCAGCATCGCGTGATCTGAGGAGCGCACGTACCTGGCTGGTCATCCAGGGTTTCTGGTTCGGAAGGACACAGATTGGTTTTGTCCTTGGTCACATTCCTCATGTAGAACTTGATGTAGTCCAGTACCGCACCGGTGAAAGTCTCCAGCTCCTGGGTCTTGAACAGGTCCCAGTCTGTCTCTGAAAAACAGTCCTGCAGCGTGGAGAGTGCATCGGCAGGCCAGGTTGTGATGGTCTTTGTGGTGTGCCTGGCGCTGCGTCTGAGGGGGGTGTAGGCTGGGGAGAGCAGGAGGGAGAGATGGTCTGATAGACCCAGATGGGGGAGGGGTGTGGCTCTGTATTCATGCTTTATGTTGGAATAAACATGATCCAGGGTGTTGTCCTCTGTGGTGGCACACTTGACATGTAGATGGAATTTTAGGAGTACAGTCTTCAGGTTAGCCTTATTGAAGTCTCCTGCAATAATGTGGACACCATCTGGGTGAGCCAGCTGTTGTGCATTAATGGTGTTAAGCAGGAGGGAGAGCGCCGTGTTCACATTGGCGTGAGGTGGGATGTACACAGCCGTGATGATGATAACAGTTAGCTCTCTAGGTTGGAAGAAAGGCCGGCACCTGACAGACATGTACTCCAAGTCAGGGGAACAGTGCATGTCTATCACCGTCCCGTTGTTGCACCAGTCGTTATGCAGGTACATACAGAGCCCCCCTCCTCTGCTCTTACCTGAGTCCTTTGTTCTATCTCCGCGTAGCAACGTGCGGTCTGCTAGCTGCATTCTAAAGTCGGGTATGTGCGAGTGGAGCCAGGTTTCGGTGAAAATCATCACGCAACTGTCGCGAACATAGCGATTTCCAGCGAGTAGTAGTTGCAGGTCGTCCGTTTTATGCACCAGTAATCTGGCTGTTGGAGAGATAAAGGCTTGGCAGAGGTGGCTTGTGTGGTCGTTTCCGATGCCTTAGCATAACGCCGGAGCTGGACCCTCTTTTCTGCTTTCTCTCCCTCCTCCACCTGCGCCATCTCTGGGACCCGACAACAAACCACGGTGCTGTTCCATCTGGGATGTTGTGCGTGTGATGATAGTCACACGTAGCGGGTGTGTGGTGCTGGTTCCATGGTGCGTAACCCATAGTGCACAAAAAGCGAGAAAAGGATATAAAGTACAAGTAAAAGAAGTACTGGAAGGAAGAGCCGTGAGCCGCTGCACCTACGCGCGCCGCCACACAAAAAAAACCCTAAAAACTTTATCCACTTTGTTCCGGCGTATCGGAGCACTGGAACAAAGTGGACATCTATAGTCACAGTCAAGTAATTAAAGGAAGCTGTTCAGATGTGCCATGTCATTTCTCTTCCATTTGGCCTGTTTCACACATCGCCATTCGTCTTGCGTGTCACTGTTGTCTGCATATCTGTAAATAAAAGCAGGGCCTTCCATTCCTGGAATAATTACTGAATTCACAAATTCACTCTTAGAGAGGAGAGTCTCCAAAGGTCAGTGTGCTCTTGAGCTTTGTACCTCACTGACCGACTGGTTTGTCCTCTGACAAAGGACCGAGGGGAGAGTGGAGCACTCTCGGTGAGAGCCAATTAGGGCTTGTTTATTTTCCTCTGCTGTCTAATAAAAGTCACTTTCTTGTTTTAATGGGTTGGAAAGAGAGTGTGATTAAAATTCAGCCCTGTGGTGTGACCAAACATGAGCCACATCTTCTACAGGAGTCCTTCATCATGCTGAATGGCTCTGGGCACGTTGTTATGGGAGGTTATGATAATAGACATATTTATAACACCCTGCTGACCTCTGTGTACAACCACTGTGAGGGCAGGGCGCCAAATATTAGCAAAGCAAAATAAACACAACACCTGCAGGAGCAGACAGATTCCAATTTTTGTTCAAAGCAGTGATAGAGTTAGGTCATATGTGGACCAAATTTTACATAGAGGGGCCAAGCGGATGAACCATCAGTGCATATCTTCCTTGCAGGTTTTTTAAGCACATTATGTAAAAAAAATAAACAGATAAAATGAAAGAAAATCTTAATTTTCATATTTATCAAATTCTTAACTGGAGTAGGAAGCACAGTACATAAAACACTTTTCATTGTCAAACATATAACACATGCAATACTTAAAACCATGATAATTACTTTAGAGTGAAGCAGGCACAGCAGTGTGCATAACTAAAATTGCATAACAGTACTACATGTACTGTAGTATTATGTGCACATAAGTATGTGCACATAATGGTGCATCAGTAGCGTGGCGCACTAAGTCTTGGACTGGGGACTGGAAGTCGCCTTTTTAAGACCCAAAAATATTTGGATTGTGAGCTGGCAGTGGGAGGTGCCAATTCACCTCCTGAGCACTGTCAAGGTGCTCTTGAGCAAGGCAATGTCCCCTTACACGCTGATCATCATGCGCCCCATACGAGAGCTGCCCGCCACTCTTCCTCCCATTATCAGTATGCCTACAGGCCCCATGTGTGTGTTTTTGTGTACGGGCCTGTAGGATACATATATACATGTGCAATAAGTAGTAGTTACATTTATTTTACGTTACATTGAGCTACATTTAGTTACATTTATTCGTTACAATTTCCCAGTTTGGGATAAATAAAGTATACCTATCTATCTACATCTGGCCCTTAGAGGACAGCCATTATGCTGATGTGGCCCTCGGTGAAAATGAGTTTGACACCCGTGAGGTAAGAATTACCATGTTCTGCTTATAAACAGGATTCACATTAACATCTGTACTCCAACAAAGTCAACATTCATGGGAAAATTTCCTATGATGTCTTTTCATTACTATTATTCAGAAACTTCAGATTCACCCCTGCATCTCAACTTACCAATTTTTTATGATTAGTGTACAGTGCGCCCTCACGATTCGCACCTCAATGCTCGCAACTTAACATCATTGCGGATTTTTGGTAGGCAGTCACGTGATACTGTACACGCATTCTATTGGCTGACGGCATACGGAAGTGTGCTACATTCTGTGAGTCTCGGACTTACATGAGACACAAAAATGCTTTAAACAATCAATAATAGTGTGGGAAAAGGTAATACAGATAGAAGGTATTTAATATCATTATGGGGAGGGTTCATAGACGTTGAAATTACTGTAAATAATAAGATAGTTTGTCGCTCTATCATTAATATCGTGTGGTTCCTGGAACGCATTAACTGCGAGGAACAAGGACTCACTGTACTTTTGATTTATTTTTTCAAGTACCATATATCTAAAACAACAAAATTAAACAATTCATACATATTTTGGTCACTTGAAGCAGCACATACTTCAATGTGTGGACACATAGGTTTATAATAATTTAATTAATAGACACCTTTCTCAAGCAGTAATCCTGGAGGCATTGCATTCCCTCTCATTATATGCAGTTCTTGCTGCAGTTGTTGATTTTCATCTGTGACATTTAAAAATGTCATTCGAATGCAGTTTTCCTCAAACATGTTAATTCAGCATATGATTGGCTCAGGCTTATTGTGAATTCCCTCTTCAGTTATACAGCTCATTAAGCATTTAAGCTTAATGAAAAAAAGTCCATAAAATTCAGCAGATGAGAAGGAGTTTTATATAAATAATGATGTTGTTTATGGTATATTACAATCCATTTTCGATCTTATGTCAGAATCTTTAAAAGCGAGTTAGCACTACTCCAGGGTTTTGGTGGTACTGGACCTTTTTTTGCTAAATCTGCAATGGAAGAAAAGTAGCAAAGTGGCCTTTATTAACGTATTATAATTTAGTATTTTCATACTGGAGTAGAATATATAGGTGAGATAAAGTTGCTTGCCTTTATCCACTCTTTAGAAACCCACCTAAAAGTAGTCTAAGAATTAAACTTTTATTACAGTTCTTAACAAAAACAACATATAATATTTATAACCGCTGCACTGATATGTTGTGTTTATTTCTGAGTTTGAAAAGTTAATCAAAGCTGCGTTCTTCAAAGGACAAAAAAGACATGTTAACAATGCTGTACCAAATTGGATCTCTACTTTTTCCTTTGAAGACAAATGTGCAGAGGTGTATTGTGTAATAACTCAATTATTATTACTCAATTATTACCTCTATGAATCAGGTTATGTGATGGGTTTTGTTTGTTTTTGTTTGCTTTGGTTATTAGCAAGATTACAACAATGACACTGGGCAGATTTGCATGTAATTTTTATCAAACATGGACCCTGACATATTCATAGAGGTGATAGAATTTTGGTAAGAACAGGAACTTTAATATTGTGAGATATGGCACTTTGTGCTTATAAAATTTAGAATAATGCATTGCTCTTGTTGAAATTGTTTTGTCTTAAAGAAATAGGAGTATGTGCTACTTTATGCAAAATGTCATATTTGTAATAGGAGATTTATGCATTTCAAAAGGTTAAGGGCCAAGCTTTGATTTGTATTAATAAGTTAATTAATTCATGGTGGCAGTGTCTCAGTGGAGGAGCTCGTCATCCAATGATTGTAGGATCAGCGGGTCGATTCCTGCTCTTCTAAGCACTTGTTGTGTCCTTGGGCATGACACTTTACCCTCCTTGCCTCCAGCGAGGTACTCGCTGGTGTATGAATGTGTATGAATGTGTATGACTGTCCAGGTAGCGGTCGGAGAGGCCGTTGGCACGGATTGGCTACCACGTTTCCGTCAGTCTGCACAGGGTAGTTGTGACTACACAAGGAGTTTACAATCACCAAGCATGAATGAGGAGTGAATAAATAATTGATCCACTTTAAAAGTGACTTTGAGTGCTTAGAAAAGCGCTATATGGGCAAGAGGCGGGGGACACTTCAAGCACACCCAGTGCATTGTAGTAATTTTGTTTGACTGAATCTGAAATGGAAATTTTATTAAAAGTTTCATATGGATACATACTTTTCAGCTTGGAAGGCAGAAGCACCACACAATGGTGGATATTTTTGGTTCACGAAAGACAATACAGAAACTTGAGATCATTATTAAACATAGATGATGAAATACTGACACTGATTACATGCAGAAATATGCACTTCCAGTGAATCAGCTGTTCTCAAATTGTACGTAGGTGTAAGTGTGTATGTGCGTGTTTGTCTGTTCTTCATGTGGCTACGCGGTGCACTGGGGTCATGCCCGGAGTGCACCCTGCCCTTACGCCCCAAGTCCGCTGGGATACACTCCAGCAACCCAGCGACCTGCGACAGTGGAAGAAATAAGTATTGAAGATGAGTGAATTAATTATTACATGCATCAGGCAAAAAGCTGCTGTAGGCCTATGGCTCTTGATGTTTAATATGAGGAACTCAAGAATGCTGCTAAATCTTCACAGAAAGACTGCAAATACGCATTGACATTTGGATCATTTGGATATCAGATGCAAGTAGCCACACACCCTTGTGTTCAGTGCTGCCATATATTGTTATGAGAGACGGGTTCAGACTTAGGTCATATATTTTGCCTGCACTACCAAATGCTCCTTTACCTCCTGGTTGTGCAGTTTGATTGGGATTCAATGTGACGGCAATGGGCCATTTATTTTGCATTTTTATAAAGTCATCCAGTTCATTATAAATATGCACATCTACTACTCTAGATACCCTCTTTTGTTTCCTCCAAATAAAAGAGAAAGAGGGCTAACTACTGAAAAAGACTGAGTTGTGCATGTAAATCTCTAAAGATTCACATCCGGATTTCATGTATTTTATTCACTTATTTATTTTGTTACTGCTTCAACCAAAAGGGAATCTATTCTGATCTCATGGAGCTTGTAAAACCAGTGCCCATGCAGAGAGAGCCCAATTACCCTTCCTTACAGTTAGATGCCTTGAAAGACAAAAAGCCAGAAATACAGCATGGGGATAGTCGAAACAAAGTCCTGTTAGTGATCAGTAAAATCTGAAAATAAGTCCAAAATACATTTGCAATCATCACACTGCAGAGAAGCCATAAATGGCCTGATATAGTTATGGCTATAAAAGTTACATAAAAGCTTTGTATAGATAGTGTAATTATTTAAATTCTATGATAAAAGAAGCTTTTCAAAAACAACGACCAAGAGCTGCTATTCATAACAATGACCTTTTGATGTTCAATCTGCAAAATGAAATCACAGTCTTGTAATGCAGAGTGAAAATGACCTCAAAGTCAAAGTGAGAGTTCCGCTGAATGCTTAATTACGCAGTTAGGGTTGGCGAGCTTACTGCCTAAATGATGATGATGTGATCCAAAACAGCAGCAAATATTTTGTAGTCATTCCAGCCGTAAGCTTTGCCAAGTCTGCCAAAGGCCTTTCTGTACCAAAAGGTCTAACTGTTGGCTGGAGCACAATGCCTGGTATTTTACCAACACTGATTAACTTCCTAACCATCTCTATCCTTCACTTTTAACATCCCAGATATGACTTGGGTTAGAGAATATTAGCAAGGATATCAGTATGGAATAGACGGGAAAGCAGAATAAATACATTGACAATCCACAGCAGGTCACAGATTGGTTTGACCGTAAAAAGGGAGACTGAGTTCAAAATGTATCGATCCAGCATAATGGGCAAGATATAGGCTGGCATATGAAAGGCACTCTTTCTACCATAAAATGAGAATAATGAGAGAGAACAAAAACTGGAACACGTGGCTGTTGTGGACCAGGAAGTAACAAAGATTAGTCAGAATGAAGTGAGGAGGGCATTAAAGAGGATGGAGAGTGTAAAGGCACTCGACCCTGATGATATACCTGTGGAGGTATGGAAGTGTCTAGAAGAGGTGGCAGTAGAGTTACTGACTGGGTTGTTCAACAGAATCTTAGATAGCGAGAAGATGCCTGAGGAATGGAGAAGTGTGTAAGAACAAGGGAGATGTGCAGAGTTGTGGCAACTACAGAGGAAAAGCTGATGAGCCATACGATTAAGTTATGGGAAAGAGTAGTTGAAGCTAGACTAAGGGCAGGACTGAGCATCTGTCAACAACAGTACTGTTTCAAAAAAAAAAAGTACTAAAGATACAGTATTTGCTTTGAGGATGTCGATAGAGAAGTACAGAGAAGGCAAGAGGGAACTCCATTGTGTTTTTGTAGATCTGGACAAATCTTATGACAGGGCGCCCAGAGAGGAACTGTAGAATTGTATGAGGAAGTCTGGAATGACAGAGAAGCATGTTAGAGCAGTGCAGGACATGTATCAGGACTATAAGACAGTTGTGAGGTGTGCTGTAGGTGTGACAGAGGAGTTCAAGGTGGAGTTGGGACAGCATCAGGGATCAGCTCTGAGCCCCTCCTTGTTTGCTATGGTGATGGACTGGCTGACAGACGAGGTTAGACAGGAATCTCCATGGACTATGATGTTTGCAGATGACATTGTGATCTGCAGTGAGAGCAGGGAACAGGCGGAGGAGAAGCTAGAGAGGTGGAAGTTTGTCTTGGAAAGGAGAGGAATGAAGGTTAGCTGCAGTAAGACAGAGTACATGTGTGTGAATGAGAGGGACCCAAGTGGAAGAGTGAGGTTACAGGGAGGCAGAGGTACAGTACTTCATTTCATTTATATGTTGTTTTTTATATCCTGTAATTGTTTCTGGCCACTCCCTATGCTGGTACCTTGCTGTTGGTGGAGAGGCTTGTGAGCTTCAATGACCCATGAAAGCTATACCGGCAAGGGAATCACACCCCTTGCAGGTTTAACCATGCTGGGTAGGTTTCGGGATAAAGGCCACATGAAAGTCAGCACCTGGTCCTCCAGGTTGGGGGTTGGGTTTGAGGTTAATAACCTCACCCCGAAAAAAAAACAGCATGTTACTGAAACGACAAGAAGGAGCCATTCTGGAATACTGCGGCGGAGAAGAGAGGGCACCTCCTTGGATGTATCTATTAGGGGGCCGGGTGAAATCTGGCAGGAAGCCCTACCCCTGATGACCCCGATCTATGCCAAGCCGACACCAGAGTAGGGACCTGGAACGTGCGCAAACTGTTTAGATGGATAGATATACTTTATTTATCCCAAACTGGTAAATTTAAATGCTCCACATTTGTTTCAATGTGGAGCATGGATCAGGTGCTGAAGACTATGAGGGACTATTGTTTTTACATCTTAGGCATTAGTAAAATGAGGTGGGCTGGGCAGGGGCTCCTCATGATTAATGGATTGACTGTTCTTTTCTCTGGGAAGCAAGACCACCATACCCATGGAGTTGGGATCATCCTTTCCAGCTGTGCGGCACAAGCATTAATGGAATGGAAACCGGTGAACAATTGCATCATCTCAGCTAGACATATTAAAATCACCATTGTGCAGGTCTATGCCCCAACCGAAGTCGCCCCAGAGGAGGACAAGGACGCCTTCTACACCCAGCTCCAGGCCGTGTTTGATGAGATCCCCATCTATGACATCAAGATGCTGATTGGAGACCTAAATACAAAAGTGGATGGTGACAGAAGGGGCCTCAATGCCACAGTGGGACCACATGGGTCTGCAAGCTCCACCAACGACACTGGGGAGAGAATGTTGATGGTAGCTATCACCAACGGCCTCAACATTGGCAACTGAGCACTTGAGAAGCAGATGTGTTTTTCATGCACAAGCAGATCCACAAGATGATCTGGGTTTCACCTGGGGGCGAAACCTGAAATGAGCTGGACTACATCTGCATAAACACAAGGTGGCGTTCGTCAATGCTAGAGGTTTGCTCACATAGGGGTGCAGATATAGGCTCAGACCACTTTCTTGTGGTGGGTAAAATCAGGCTGAAGCTGAAAAAGGTGAAAAAAGTGCAGCCCAAGAGACCCTACACGGTGGAAAAGCTTAATAACACCAATCAGTCGAATAGCTACCATGAGGAATTGAGGAAGAAGCTTGAGTTACCGCAACATCCTTCCATCAAGGAGCAATGGAGTCTGTTCTCTCATGCCATCACAGAGACTGCGGAAACAGTTTTAGGCAGAAGAAGGGGTAACAACAATGAGAGGTGAATAACGAAAAAGACCTGGGAATTGATTGATGAAAGGAAGATGGCAAAGGTGAAAAGAGAACAGAAGAAAAGGCTCCGATGCTGGAGGATGCAAGACGAGGAGTACAGTCGCCTGGACTGGGAAGTAAAAAGGAGCTGCAGGAAAGACAAGTGAAAGTGGCTGGAGGAGAAAGCTAGAGAGGCACAAGAGGCAGCAGAGGAAAACAACAGTTAAGCTTTCTACAGAATTGTGTGGGACCTAACCAGCTCCAGAAGCAGCTCTGGGATGCCAATCAGGAGCAGGGATGGCAGGGCACTCCTAAGTGACGAGGAATAGCAGGCAAGGTGGGTGGAGCACTTCAGGGAGGTTCTGAACCAGCCAAGACCTTCGATCCTCTTTAATTTTGACTGGGAAACACCATCTCCAACTCTGACAGTTTCCTCAGAAGAGATAACCAGGATAGAGGTTGCCAAATCAATCAAGAGCCTCAAGAACAACAAGGCACTAGGACTCAATGAGGTATCTGCTGAATTATTGAAGCACAGTCAAGAGGTGATTGTGGAGAGTTTCACACACCTGTTCAACCTGTGCTGGTATGCCGAAGAGGTTCCTGCCAACTGGAGGCATGGGTTTATTGTGACGCTGCCAAAAAAGGGAAACCTCGGAAACTGTAACAACTGGCGGGGCATCACGTTGCTGTCTATCCTTGGCAAGATATTCTGCAGTGTGCTGCTCCAATGCATGAAAGATGAGGTAGATACCACTCTAAGGGAAGAGCAAGCCATTTTCCGAAAGGGAAGGTCCAGCGTGGAACAGATCTTCACTCTTCACAACATCATAGAACCGTGCCAAGAACTCCAGACATCACTCATCGTCAATTACATTGATTTCAAGAAAGCTTTTGACAGCATCCACCTAGAATCACTGTGGCAGATCATCCAGCTATACGTTATACCATTTAAGTACATCAATATCTTCAGATCCCTGTGCCACAACTCCACCTGTCGAGTGAGAACCACCAACAGCACAGCCGCCAACTTTGACATTGTGACCGGGTTAAGACAGGGCTGCATCTTGTCACCCTTACTGTTCATCATGGTCATAGACTTTGTGATGAGGAAGTCTGACGTTGGGACAAACCTCGGCATCAATTGGGGAGGAGACAGACTGGCAGATCTTGACTTTGCAGATGACTTAGCTCTACTTGGCCATACCCAAGGCACACTCCAAGATTTGACCAACAATCTGCATGAGCAAGAGGAAAAAGTCGGCCTATGTATAAGCCAAGAAAAAACCAAGGCCATTACTGTCACACAAAACCAAAAACTTCCACCACTCAGCATAGGCGAACAAGGCATATGCTGAAAACTTCACGTATCTTGGAAGCAACAACTCAAGAAGTGTGGCAATGGACTGGGTGCCACAAGGGGGGAGGAGGAAGAGAAGACAGCCAGAGAAGACATGGAGACATACAGCCAAGCAAGACTTAAGAGAGATGGGAGTCATCTGGCATGGAGTAAGAAGGGCCGCCAGTGACCGGAAGAAGTAAAGGGGACTCGTCGCCCAATGTTCCAGGAGGAACGGGAGGAACTAAGTCTAATTAAATAAATAATTGTTTCTGGTATGTCTTAGCGAATAGTACGTTCATATTTAGAGTGGTAATGGCATTTAAATGACCTCAAGGGGTGATTCTGAATTGAAATTTAATAAATAATAACTTACAAACAATTCAGCTTACAAACAGGCAGACGGAACCAATTGTGTTCATAGGTTGACGACTACTTGTTGTATTTTTTTTTTTTTTTTATTTAGAGGAGGATTTGCAATTTCTATTTTTATGTCATACATTGCTCATTTCATTAATGTTATGAGTGCAAAAGTAAAAATTAGATAGTGTTTAAATAAATGCTTTGTTTGTCTTTGGGTCAGACAAGCAAAAAAAAAACATTAAAAGGAGACAAAATTTTAGACATAAATATTCTGTGGACACTTGCACTGGTATGTTTTTTTCATGTACTGTGTGTGGGCATGCCTTTATATGTGAGCTTATTTTCACAGCCCACATACTCTGCAGGGAGAACTTCTCAATATGTTTTTCAATGAGCCTCTGTCAGCTGGCTGGAGCCTCCAGATAAGGGTTGTTGTGTGTTGTGTAGTTACTGTTTAAGTATTGGTGTTCTCCCTTGCTTGCCATGTCACTGTGTTATCTGAAGGGTCCCAGCAAATTCCTCAGGCTCAGCTCTCTGGGTCACAATAATGAGAGAGAATAATTACTGATCATACTTTGCAAATGGAACAGCAGAAAGATGGGGGGCATGTAATGAAGCCCTGTCTTCTCCCATGTGACACACATTGCAAAAGTTAACTATATAATTGAGGAAAAAATGCAAAATTTTGCAAAGATAAAAAAAACGGAAAAATAATAAATATGAAAGCACATGTCAAAAATGTGTAAAGAATAATAAACTTGATGTAAAAACTTTGACCAAAAAGATGCCATTTCCTTTCTGCTAAACAAAGAGGATCTTCCCAAGTAAAGCGTTGTAATGATTAGTCTGTCAGTTTTAAAAATAAGTTCATAAAAATGTTAGAATGCTACAATGAACTGGTGACTTGTTCAGGGTGTACCCAGCCTCTGAATGAAAATGTTAGAATGAACTCAACTGAAATTGGGTGTGAAGCAATGTTCTCCATTGGTTCCCTTTTTGATCGATCTCAGTATAAGAACCAATATTCCAATTGTCCTGGGATGAAGATATATCACTGAACTATAACAGCTACTGCTTGAATAATAATAAGTGAATGCACTTCTGCCACCAATACAAATTGGATTGTTTTACAATAAAAGCAAAATGTATCTCATGTGGCAGAAATGTGAAAATTGGGGATGGTAAAATTACAAAGAAAATACTACTTTAATCTACATTTGCATCAATAACATTCTGTTAATGTATTCATTGTTGTATACAATACACTATATATATATATATAAAATACAATCTATACTAGTGTGTACTGTGCTATACAGGTATACCTTGGCTTACGTCATTTGGAGTTACGTCTGTCTGCCACAGATATTGAAATCGTGAAATCAAAAGTAAACCATTAAAAGTACATCATGTATTTTTGAAATACAGTAAAAGAAACAATTACAAAAAACAAATAAATGCATTTCTTAAAAAAATTATCATTACTAGCCCGTAGCAACCCCCATTATCTGCGATGCAGAGGAAGCGGCTGAAGACGAGACAGCAACATTTTTTTCTGTACTTTCTGTATTTTTATAGTTTGTAAGCTTTACATAGATTTGTACTCACCGTTCGTTATTGAAAATGCATTCATAAATAAAATACACTACAGAACATTTTTTAAAAAAATGTTATATACTGAATTAATCCCCACAGGGAAGTTAGTGGCACATTCTAGTTAGTAGACATGCATGTAGTGTACAGGCCCCGAACACACAAACTCACACAATGTGCCTGTACGCATGCAGGGGGGAAGTAGAGGGTGGGCAACCCTTTTCTGGAGCACCCAAATTAGCAGCTTGTAAGGGGGACAGCATCTTGCTCAAGGGTGTCTCGGCAGTGCCCCGGAGATCAGCTGACACTTTCCACTGTCAGCTCACACTCCAGGTGTTTTTGGGCAGGACCAGGAATCGAACCGCCGATCTTGAAACATTGGACGACCCGCTCTACCGAGCGCTCTACCACTGAGCCACTGCTGCCATGGAATGGTTATTTCTGGTTCAACCTAGAGACAAGTTGATTTGGCTTACATCATTTTTCTACTTGCATTGTGTGTCGTGATTCCAACTAAAGATATATCCATCTGCCTGTCTGTCACAGGTTTCAGCCTTTGTGTTGGCATTAGATCAGTTGGATAGTATAATGTTATCAAGAATGTTCTCCTTCAACTGCTGTCACCACAACCATGGATAAGTGGAAGAAAATGGATGGATGGATGGATGGATGGTTGGATTCACAAGCAGGACTGCCTGCAGCACCATGTCCAATTAAGTGGTGAGTAAAATACCATATCAGCTAACACTGACAATTATACCTAGGATTGTAAAAAAAAAAAAAAAATCTCATCTCCTCTCATCCCATTTAATTGATGATAACGAAAACAAGCTATTTGACCTTGAGCCCTCATCACACCTGAATTCCCTTCTCTTCCTTTTCTTCCTGTAAGCTGAGGACAAACATTATACCAAGCCAGAAAAAACAAAGGCAGAGAGGAGACGAAGCACTTTGTCAGATCAACTAATTGAGTATTTGGCCCAAAGCAGGAACCATTTATAAGACCCCTCTTCCCTCTAGGCCTGCCCAACTGTCTTCCATTTCTCTACCCCATCCAGCTGTGTGCTGCTGTGACACAGGGCTTTGTCACTCTGGTTCGTGTATACCCCCTGCGTCTTCCTCATTCATCACAACAGAGTGATTCCTGGGTTTATGGGAAGGTGATAAAGCTGCTTGCAGGTCTGCCGTGGACACAGCAGTACCCTCCAGGCTAATGTGCCCTGATCAATCTACCACCTTTCTGTGTCAACCTGTCCTTCTGGAATCAAAATGAAGGAAATTATAACTTCACAGAATGCTAGCAAAGACTTTGAAAGTTCCAAAATACACAGACATGCCAAAATATTTCCTGCCCCTTGAGTTTGTCAGTTGTCTTAAATTGTTATACCCATCTTAGTCGGTCTTGCAGTGCTTGGTGCAGCATAAAACTACTTAATCTTTTTGAGCATGACAATTAGGGTGCCACCAATGTGTAATTGTAGTTGAAGTCCCAGAATCATTGTAAGTGTCTGCACTGTCTCCTACTCCTTTCCAGTTGAACAGCTGTGATGCCAGCAGTGTTCTTGGCAGGCTTCACTCCCCGCTGCCTCATTTGCTTGCATCCTCTGAAGTATTTATTTGGAGCAGTATGCACCTCAAACAACTGTAGATATTATTACTCTGGTTTAAGATGTTGTCCTCTGAATTTTGTAACATTTTGGCATGTCAAAAAGTCAATGCAACAGCCTATCTAATAGCTGCATGCCCAATTTCTTTAGTCCACCTCATATTACCTTTTTAAAATCAGTATACTTGGAATATGTGTGAGCCTGAAAAACCTTCACCAAGAGCTTGATATGGTTATTCTTTACTGTATTGCTTCTTTATAGAAACCAGAAAGGAATCTATGTTCAATACCATACTTGATTTGATCAGCACGATCACATGGTTGCGCATTCACTGAAGTAATCAAATGACAGATCAGTGCCCTTAGAAGGATTTGCCACAAGCTTCATAGTTTCAGTCTTTGGCCTTTGGTGACCACTTATTAGATTACATGGCTGCTTTTTTGGACATCTGCATTCACCATACCTTGCAAACGGTAGGGTCTAAGTTATGTACGTGATCCTTAAGTAAGCACTTGATTAGTTAGCCATTAATCTTTGTGTATGGTACCACATGCAGCAAAAAGCTGTAACCTTGTTTTTTTCCTTTTCTTTATTCATTGAGGAATTCAAAGTGGGTGCTTGGATTTGAACAGAATGACACAGTTTAATGAATGTATTTCATTAAATCTTGTACTGTACACTGAACACTGAACATTAATATAATGAATCACCATTACAGTGATGTGTCTTCAATGTGAAGTCAATGTAAAATCAAGTTCATTGTGAAAAAAAAGTTTTGTTGTACATTACTTTCTTAAATTAAGTTCAAGACTCTTTCATCAAAATTGTTCCTGCTGTCAGTGTCATTACACAATGTAATCCATTGTCATTTTTGCATAAAATCTGCCAAATAGTCAATAGTGGGGTCTGGAAAAGACTTGATCAGCATAATAGATATCTGTAGAAATACATAATTTCTGCTGACTTCAGCATCATGTCCACACCAGTTAAAGCTCCACTCATTATCTGTCGTCTTTACTGCAGGCAAAGGAACTGTAGCTATTCTCAGTTTTTCTGTCAAAAATTAAAACTTTGTAATTGATTGCTGATTATTATATCCCCTAACCAAATAATTTAAACTTGTTTGCATACAAAGCAAAATGTTTTTTCTGGCTTCAATTTACTGTACTGTAATAACAATAACCAGCCATGCTAAACTCAGTCACCACTTGCTAATGAATGAGAAAATAATTTAGAATACCAGCTGTTTCACTGTTTTCCTTTCTGTTTAGAGACTATGTTTCTTGTCCCGTCCATTGCACTATGTTTAGTAGCATGTACTCTGTTCCTTTACCTTAAATTCAGAATTGCAGTAACTCCTCATTCACAGTAAAGATACTAACAAACTACAAATCCGATTAGGATGTTAATTCACGTTATCACTTATTCTGACTTAGGTTGTGACATGGAAGGGAGGGTGGATATCTTAATTGACTTTGGGCAGGTACACCCTAAACAAGTTGAAAGTTCATAGCAGGGCCATAAAGAAACACAAACAAGCATTCTATCTCACATTCACACTTATGACGAGGTCATAGGTCATGTTTTTGGTGACAGAAGTAGATACATAAATGTTACTGCTCCCAAGGCGTATTTGAATTCAGTACCAGAAAACCCAGAGAGAACTTACGTCGACACGAGGACAAAATGCAAATTCCATGCATGTGAAACCAGAACCCCTCTGAAGCTTGTTTAACAGAAGACAAAAACTTTTCGTTCACATTGAAGTCATGAAGTCTCAAGAAATCTGATGAAAAAAAAAACAAACTTTTTAATACTTGATTTACTGCTGAACATGAGGTCTGACTGCCTTGAGAAGACAGCCATATTTCTTTTTCTCATTAACAGCTATTTTAGCATATGTCTTTGCAGGCTGGAGGAGCAGCAGTGAGCGTGTCTGGAAAAGAGAGGTGTCTTCTTTCAGAGCCCTAAGGACCTCCCATCTAACAAAATACAGTTAAGGTCCAGCGAGCCGAGTTGCCAGAAGAAAGCTTCACAAAGGAGAAAAGCCTGACAACCAGCAAAACGTAAAAGACAGATCGCAAACCCAATCCCTCACACTTATTACATTTTGGAAACTGCTCAAGCAGATAACAAATCCCTTTTGCACAGTGAACAAAAAATATTTTGCTTCCTCTGAACCTAAAACTATTTATGGTGTACGGTAGCACCAACTGCTGACAATAGTAATTAATTCAAACATAGTAAATATTCTTTGAACAGACGAAAAATGGCCAGGATGAATATTGTAGTGCTGTAGGGAATAGAATCCCCAAATAACCTCGGTTAAAGACATTAAGAACCATTTCTGTAGTTCCCTAGATTCAAGCTTTAAAATAATATTAGTCTATTGCAGAAGTGCTAGAAATACCAATTGTAAATACGAGAATTTCCTGGTATCTATGACTTTTAATTAAAAATACAAATAACAACACAAATAAATTGAAACTGTAATAATTGAAGCAGTAAATCAAGTGAACTTTCATTTGTACTGGACTAACATGGAGTCATTTCCGGGCAGCCAGTGGTTGGGGCTATCTTTGACAAACCTAACCATTCAAATAAACCCCCATCTATAGTTACAAGCAGGCTGTATTTCATGAGCAGCATGCCCCATGCTGAGTTTTCCAGCTAATTAAACAAGAAGTTGAGACGGACAGAGAGTGATGAGAACTGCAAGGGTGAACCCACCTGCAGCTGGTGTGATGGAAAGAAAAGATTATTCCATCATAAAAGATGGAAGGGAAGATAAGTTGTTGATATTTATAACCTTTCTTTAATCTGTCACTGGGCGGAATAGTCATTCTCATTAAAGAACAGATTTAGACTGAGATGACTATGGCCACATTTAGCAGCTTTTTTGTTTTTCTGATGCCAAGAAAACATTTCCTCCAGTTGGCTCCTTTGAATCTCTGTCACAATTAGCCATTTCCATTGATGTGGTGTTGTATCTCAAATTTGAACCAAACAATTTCATATTTGATCTACAATAAAGGAATCACATAAATGAGGCACAAAGGAAAGCTGCCATTTCACACAAGGATGTAATGATGACTGTCAAACTTGGTCCCACTTTCTCCCTGGTTTTATTAAAAAAGAAACAAGCCACTGTCTGAAAACACTCAAATGCAAAATAAAGAAAGAAACAGAATCGTTTGTTTGTTCTATTCAACACAATGTTAATAAAATAGAAATAAAACAAGCATATTTTTAAGTCGACGTGCAAGTTATAAATATACTGTATGTGTTATGAATGAATATTTAAAAGGTTAAATAAAAACGATGTTTTCACATTTCTTTCAATCATGAAACAAAATCAAATCTTTAAATACAAACCAAATAGAGTTCAATGCCCTACACAAATTCTGAAAAGGACTGGGAGTTTCTAGGTTAACTGTTAAATTAACCCTTGACTGGTAACCGTGTAATACATCAGCTACCAATGGGCAATGGTAAATTATCCTGCTTTCTCATTGTATTTCCTGGAGAATCTAGAAACTTAGAGCCAGTGTCAGTCCAGCCAACAGGTTTTGTGTTCTTTGAGTTACAATATCAGCTTTTTTGCTGGTTGCAATAAAAAGGCACTGGCTTTGGTGTTAGTTTTCAGTTTTTTCCATTTACCAACTTAATATTGCAGCCTAAAATGGAATTTATTTTCTTTTCTTATATTAATTGTACTGAAACTTGCAATCTTATTTCATACCCATTCCTCTCATTTTTCTTCTATTTTCAGGACGATTGGTTTAGAATTGTAATCGTGTCTGTCTTAATTTCCACAAAATTTCTATTGCATTTAAACTTTGTTCCCCGAAAATTAAGCATTTTAATTTTCTAGCATCGAATGCCAATAACATGTATGTGTTGGTTCCCCAGTGCTGGCACCACTGACGACTTTTAGCAATAAATTTTTTTTTTTTTAACTATACTGTACTATTAACCTTTTTGTTTAATTAATTTCTCTTTCACTTTGTATTTATCAGTCATCGGACTCTCTTAAGCAGCTGAACAAACATCAGGTGACATTATTGCGCCTCCAAGATGTAATTGTCAAGTTTGCATAATGTCTTGAAATGTTCAAACTTTCTAATACTCTACACAGGGTGCATGTAACCTCCTGCAGAATGTTGCTTATTTCTGTCTGTTCAATCACCAATACATTAAAGCAGAACTTTGCAGTCCAGAAAAATACAAATGCTTGGAAACTTGATCATTTTGAATGAATACCGTGTATTTTATGTCAGCATACTGGCTAATCACCAAACCTACTGTAACTGGAGCTAACAATGACCAATTATAAAGTGCCCATTTCATGTGTATGCATGAAGTTTCCAAGATTTTGTCATTTGATACTCAGATTTGGGTTTTTGAGAAATCTCTGCGACTTGTTGGACCAATTTTTATCGTAATGCCCAGTTATATTGATGACCGGGAATTACCAGTCATCAATATAACCATTCACTAGGTGGTATGGTTGACATAGGATGGAATTGTTCCTCTCTGCGAAATGACTGGTCTGATTACTATTTACTAGCAATTCAAAAGTTGATCATGTTCAAAACTGGGCAATGGCAAACAGGTGACAATTTTTTCCAGTCCTGTGATTAAGACCACAACAAAAGCCCTTAGAGCACTTATGTAAAAGTCAAGGCCCGTGGGCGAAATCTGGCCCGTGACGAATTATTTATGGCCCGCCGGATGATTTTTAATTACTATTAGAACAGTCCCACAGGCCACATCAGCCCGCTGGTGTTATGCATGCAACAAAACTACATTCCTTACAATACGGTGGTAGCGGAAGTCACTGCAGTGCAACGGGCTTTGGTATCATTGTTTATTAGCAGTGAATTTAGCTTTTTTTAGCCCTCCGTGTATTTGACTTTGACACCCCTGCCTTAGAGGATCAAGTGGTTTCTCCATCTTCCAGTCGACTATGTTAGCTGTTGTTTGGTTTAGTGCATACAATGATTATAGCTCTCATTAAGAATTAAATCAGACATTGTAAATCCCAGGACAACCTTGTGAAGAAGGAGGAGAAGTGGCATATCATACCTCAATTATACATACCGTACAGTCTTTCTCATGAACTCATTGACATAGTGAAGACAAACTCAGGTTAAATGACTTTTTTTTTTTTCCTTAAGCTTTCTGGGAAAATCGTGTTTCACTTAAGTTAAAAATAAAGAGCTTGTAAAAGTGTAGTTGAGCATATTTACCGCCAGTAATTCTATATTCAGGTGCATGTCAATTTGGAATCTGGCCATCATTAAAATGCTGTGGGCATTGCTTGAATCCACTCATGAAAACTAGAATATAGACACTCGTGTCCAAGGATAGGCATTTATAGTCAATGTTTTTTAAGTGAGGTGTAGCCAAAGAGCTGCTGCTGTTTGAGAATGCTGAAAGATAAGCCGATCAGTAGATATTTTTGTGTCATGGTGCAAACTCACAAGGAGGAAAAGCTTACAAAACTTTGATTTTTCTTTGAATGGTGAAATCGAAATAAGGAGTCTCATCTAATTAAAACTTTATGCTTGATAATCATTCGGGATGGTTTCACTTGCTGGAAATAAAATGGAATGCTTAATTGTTAATCTATTAAAAATTATACAGATTTTCTAAAGATGTTAGAGTGGAACAAAATATACAGCATATTTTCCCATTCATACTCTCCAGACCCTGATTGACTAATTAGGTTACAGAGTTTGTGCTCATGACTGCTCAATCATATTCAAATCTGCAATCCAGTTTACATTGTATTCTTTTTTATCTCTATACTAATTTCACCTTTTAGCATTTTTAAAGTAATTTCTTCTTTCAACCAGATACTGCCTAAAAAAGTTCCACAAAATCTTAATTTCTATATATATCCTTAGCAAGTAGTATTGTTGCTTACACCTATCCAAAATTGTGACTGAAAACCGCACAGCTTAAAAATAAATATGATGATCGAAATGTAACTAAAGGTATGAAGTCAGACAATCTGACAATCACAGTCACTAAGCTTCCAATAGAGTCATTTATTCTCTGTAATTTGATGACTTTTCATCCAATTCATGAAATATTTTCCATGAAGGTAAACTTCTCCATAACCCCCCAAGCCGTCTTATGGGCTTTTTCTTTACATAGTTGGAAACAATTTATATAAAATACAGGCAAGTAATAAGCACCTAGAACATATAACACAATTGTGGGGTACACTGAAGCATGCTTTGCTGAACTTGTGATGAACTTGAACTTGTGATGAACTTGAACTTGTGATGGTGACCAGACCTGAGATTCATACAAATCATTGATTTCAGAATATCTCCTTAAGATTTAGCACCTAAAAAGTCAGGCTCCTGCTTAGAGAAAACAGAAAAATACAAAGAGTCATTTAAGAAAAGTTAGATATAGCATATTTTACATAAGCCAGGGAGAGGCTTACTGGCTAGAATGACAATTACCATACAAAGGCAACAAAGGCAAACAAATGTACACTGAGCAAAAGACCCTCAAAGTATGTAATTCACTGCAGACAATATAGCATTATCACAGCATACAAATTATCAATCCAAAGATGGGGAAACATTATGGAAACATTGTTTTCAAAATGATTCAGTTGTTCTAGACAGTGTTTACACGATTACAAATCATGTTTTGATCTTAGCTCAGTCATTTTAAGTCCATTGATCGAAACAGGTACAATCTTGATTATTTTATGTTAAATGTAACTTATTTATATTGCACTAGCGGGAACCTGTGGAAATTCCACACACATTCACCGTCACAAGAAAACAAACCGCTGTGTCCGACGAAGCCATAACGGCTCTGTGTGTGCAGGACGGACGAACGCGAAGACGAAGGCCACTTCGGCGTTACGGTCTGGCCATCTCCGGCTTCGTGAGTTCAGTCCTGGTGAATAAAGCATTGGGGTTCCCCACACGACAATGTGAGGTCCGTCACAATCAAAGAATTTAAGCCGCTATGTTTGACGAAGCCAAAACGGCTCCGTAAGTGAGAGACATGGACAAATGAAAAGAACGGAGCTAACTCGGTTAGCGGCCTGACCTTCCTGGTAGACGCCGGAAGCATGACGGTGTGAAGTTTTCAAGTGAGCTTATTCAAATATATAGATCGGGATTACATGGCATCTCTCCGGCTTCCTCCCACCTCCAAAAGCATGGGCTTTAGGTTAATTGGCCAGTCCCAAATTGCCCGTAGGAGTGTGTGTGTGTGTATGTGTGTGGTTGTCTGTCTTTGTGTGTGGCTCAGCGGTGCACTGGCGTCGTGCCCGGGGTGTCCCCTGCCTCACGCCCTATGCCAGCTGGGATAGGCTCCAAAGGTTGCAACCTGTTTTTAACCAGCCTTCACATAGCTGATCATGGAGAGTATTAAGGGTCTCAGAGTGTGTCTGACATTGTTTTACTGATTTTCCAGTAATGTTCTTATTCTGGTGTACAATCCTAAATGTCATTTGACTGATTTGATCGATCATTAAATCAATCTGGAGTAGCTCATCAATTCTAAATACATGAAAGCCAATGAAAGAAAGACAGATATGAATGGCATGTAATGGCAATGGAATGTATTTCGATTTTCTAAGATAACACCTTCAAGAATTGCTACAATTGTCACGGTTCGGCGTGGCAGTTCTGGTGTGTGGCAGGGAGAGGCCAGGCTGGTGGGTGGAGCCACGGCTCCACACCTGAGACTCATCCACACCCCGTTCTGATTGTTCACACCTGAACATCATTGGGTGTTATTGTTAGGAGGCTTTTTAAGCCAGGGTTCATGTCACAGCCAGTGATGGGTCATTTCTCATGTTTGGTTCCTGGAGATTCTCGTCTGTCTGGAGAATTTTTGTGTTGGTTAATAAATCATGGCTGGAAGATTAGCTTTTGGTGTCATGCATTTGGGTCCACATCCCGCCACACGTGACAACTATTTGCTCCTGTGAGTCTGCTTTATTAGCTCATGTGCATTGGCAGAAAAATGAAAACAGTCAAGATTAGCCTGTCACAGAATTAACTTCCCTTCTAAATATCAAATGACCAAAATAGCATATTTAAAAGACTTGGTTATCTGTTGTGGGAGCAGGGAACAGATGGAGGAGAAGCTAGAGAGATGGAGGTTTGTCCTGGAAAGGAGAGGAATGAAGGTTAGCCGCAGTAAGACAGAGTACATGTGTGTGAATGAGAGGGACCCAAGTGGGAGAGTGAGGTTACAGGGAGAAGAGCTCAAGAAGGTGGAGGATTTTAAGTACTTGGGGTCAACAGTCCAGAGCAATGGAGAGTGTGGAAAAGAGGTGAATAAGTATGTAGAGGCAGGATGGAACGGGTGGAGGAAAGTGTCAGGTGTGATGTGTGATAGAAGAGTTTCAGCTAAAATGAAAAGGTGTACAAAACTGTGGTGAGACCAGCGATGTTGTTTGGTCTAGAGACAGTGTCACTGAGGAAAAGACAGGAGGCAGAGCTGGAGGTAGCAGAGATGAAGATGCTGAGGTTCTCTCTGGGAGTGACCAGGAAGGATAGGATCAGGAATGAGTACATCAGAGGGACAGCACATGTTAGAGGTTTTGGAGATAAAGTCAGAGAGGCCAGACTGAGATGGTTTGGACATGTCCAGAGGAGAGATAGTGAATATATTGGTAGGAGGATGCTGAGTTTTGAACTGCCAGACAAGAGGCCTAGAGGAAGACCAAAGAGGAGGTTTATGGATGTAGTGAAAGAGGACATGAAGGTAGTTGGTGTGAGAGAAGAGGATGCAAAAAACAGATTAAGATGGGGGCAACTGATTCGCTGTGGCGACCCCTGAAAGGAAAAGCCGACGAAAGGAAAAGACGAAGAGTTCCTTTAGTATCATTTAAAACCCTGCCTAGAAAACTGATGCAATTAAATACCTTCAGACTCATACTGCTTTTTAGCAATTACTGAGCGACACTTGACCCATGTAATTTCTCCTTTAAATTTAATTGAAAATTACCCTGTTGAATGTGCAGATAGACCGATGAATCTGTCACTGTTTTTTACATCTTTTAAATGTACCATAAACTTAGAATATGTCTGATGTAGCTTAACCCTTCTTTCAGTCTTTGTTGGTATTTTCAAACTTGTGGAGTATAAACATCAGGGATTAAAATAGAAGGAACAGACAATGAATTATATTCACAGAAAGTAAATAAATTCATGAGTGATATTGCGAGTAGGATCTAACAGCACCAATGAAGTATACTTCAAGCTATTGCATGAAATGATGGAGCTGGGATTTTAAGAATGCCCTTATGGCAGTGGGGAATCTAACAGGATAATTTCCTGTAATGGGCATCAAGGGTGCTCCAGGGGAAGGAGGGAAAGTCTTAACCACATCATAGGGTCTTAACAGTACTCTCACTTCAAAGTGATATGGACCAATCTCTTTAGAATCATGAAACTATAATCATAGGAAGAGGAATCAAAGTGGGTTTTTCACTAAAGGCTTTTGATGAAAGTTGAACTTTTTGCCCCCACATATGATTTGCCCTACCAGAGTTCATGGGCTGCTTGGTGTCACTATTCCTTCTCATTTCTTGTTCTCTGACTTATTATTCTATCATGCCAGGCCAGTTTATAGACTAAAATGCAAATTTACAAATTTAACCACATTGTGAAAATATTAACTCTTTTTTGTTTCATTTGGCAAGAGATAAAGCAGTTTAGAAATTCATGTTTGACAATATATGGAGTGGCTCTGATATTGTTTTGAGAATCAATCCACAGTACAAATCGCATTTCTGCATATTACATTACATTTGTCAAGGGAAATCTAAAATTGGGTACAAAAACGGAGGACTTGTAAAGGATGATCTCCTGCTATTACAGCACTCCACATCCCTTTAAACTAAATATAACCTCATACAAAATTGCTGTCATTTAAATTCCTGCTGAAACATTTACTTGTCCTTTCCAGACACTAAAAAAACCATATAAAAAATTACTGCTGATTGTTATAATTAGCATTAAAATACATTAAAAAATCAAAACTGTTTCCTTTATCTAAGCCAGCTGCTGGGGCGCGTTAGTGTTTGATTGACAGTAGTTGACATGCTGCCAGAGGGCCAGTGTTATACCTTGGAGAAAATGAAATGGACCAGAGAAACATAATTTACCCAATGTTGTATGTGGTATGAAAGACCAAGAAGCATATAGTTTCAGTAATATTTTCGGACACATTAATTTGCTGAAGAAAGTTCTGCAGCAAATCAACAAAATTGACTAGTGAGTGAGTGATAAAGCAGCAGATCTCGATCATCATACACAGACATACTTACCAGAGTTTTGTTCTGTGAAGTAAAACAATAAGTAGGAGTGTTACATGATACAAAAACTCTGAAATGGTATTATTACTTAAAGGTTTAAGAAACTCATTGAAAAGTAATACTGTATGTATTTTGCTTATCATTTTGAAAAAATAAAAACAAGAAAAATTCCTGGTGTCAGGACACTTTAAAATCTGTGCTGCAGCAGCTCCACTATCGGGCTCCCCAGCAGGGGTCACGTGGGGTCACACTTCATCAGTCAGGGCAGCCATTATTGTGCAATACAATCAATGAAGCGATACATCTGATAAAATCACGGTTACTTGTGAGTTGAATGGATGTTCAAACACCATAGGAGTTAGACACAGAGATAAGAACATACCTTTCTTCAAAATACCTTCTGGAAAGATTAGAGAGCAATGGAAAGCAAAGATAAATAGGGTCAAAATGACCAAAGATCCAAGAATCTGCCATGAGCACTTCACCTCGGATGATTTTGAAAGAGATTTGAAGGTAAGATCATTTTCGGACAACCCGTAGTATTTATTCTGAATTCCCAAGGTTTAGTGGATAATTAATTCATATCTGGAGCTACTGCACACATGTGGGGCTGATATGCATTCACCCTGATGTCTATGACTGCATCACTTCTCCATTGATCATAAAAAAATAATAATGCCACCAAAACTTTTGTTTAATTATCCTTTTGACTTTCCTGTTCCTTTAATACTGTACATTACATCTTCTATTCCATTTCCATTCCATTGGACCTTATTGATCATGTTGCTTTACATTCCAATACAATTTATGCATATTGATGAAATCGTCTACTCCACCTCTGACATATTGCAAACAACTGGGAGAATAACATGAGCAGCTCTTTCACTTTTTAGGGTTGGAGGTCGGGCGGGGTCACATACATGACTTCCTCCATGACACTAGAGTCTAGTGTCATGGAGGAAAACTTTGTGTAACAGAAAACACTTTGGGACACAAGTATAGACTTCAATTTTTATTTAGTTTCTATGCTTAAAAATAAAATTTAACGTAATATAGTAAACTCCCCAAAAACTAATTTGATTGATACTGTACGATGAGAAAAAGTGTATGATGAGTAGGTCGTTCCTGTTTTTCTCATTTAATTTCAAAAGGTGCCATCCAATTAATTGGATTGTGGCTTCAGGGTAAGTAGCCATGCAATAGATGCACTTCAATGAAAATGACACTTCCTAGGATAATAGCCAAATCTATTTCAGGAAAATATTATAAGCAGGCATTAAGGACTCACATAGTTTATTACAGTTAACTGCTACCTATTCTGTTCATATTCTGATGCAAACAGGGTGGATGTTCCACGTTTGGTTCTGCAAGAGGTTTTGTGTCTTAAGGATAAACTTTGCTAAGGCTGCTTCACTAAATGAAACCAACCTGAATGAATTATGCCTGATATTTGAATACTGCCCTTTGCCCTTAATTTGTCAGCTTTTTAGAACAGAAAATTGATTCTTTTCCCAACGTATAATTGCTTTTACTCCCACCGTCAATCTGGATTGTAGATGTAAACTTTTACCTATTACCTACCATTCAATTGAGTGAGAGATTTCAATCAATCCTTCCTACCCTGATTTCTTTAAATTATTTAGCAGAGAAGGTCCATTTGTTTTCAGGATAAAAAGGATGACATATTTTTTCCCTCACTCATCTCAATGCTTAAACAGGAGGAAAGAAATTATATGTCTATTTGTTACAGAATACTGTACAGTAATTCAAGGGCAATTTGTTTCCAAATCCTGCCATCTGCATAGCTATGGTAACTAATGTTGTTGTTCCTTAGAACCCTGAGCCAGTGGGACTATGTAGATGTAAACACAAGAGGCCCAAGGATAAAGTCTTGGGGAACTTCACATGTAAAATTGACTCAAAGTATTCCCTGTTCTCCAAGTATGTTTTGACCAGTTTAGTACAGGAAAGAAGAGGCTCACCCAGTTCTCCAATCATTGAAGTAATACAATATGGTCAACTGTTTCAAATACTGCACTGAGATCTGGTAGAAACAATACTGAAATAATTCAGCCATACAGTATGTCTTTAATGACTGGTCAGAGCAGTTTCAGTGCTGTGGTGTAGTCTGAAACCTGGATCGAAGACATCATGTTTTCAGTGGCTCCAGGAAAACACCCATCATTTGAGACAAATTCACTATCAGTAGCAGATCTGGCTCCAGAACCTTTGAGACCTTCAACTTCCTAATCAACTTAAGTTGATTAGGAAGTTGTAGGGTAAGTTGATCTGCAGTTTAGCAAGTGTGGATTAATGGAACCCCAATTCGACGAGTCACCATGACAATGGACAAGAAGTGCTCCGTGTGCTTTACGGCATTCAAAAAAGCATGGCTGGACAGTAGCAGAAGGGTACCTCACAGATTGACACAGTGAAATAGATGCTCAGTAAACACCAGCAGTTCATTCTGTGGAATTCATATGCAACTGTATGTTTTAATGTCCTCCTCATGTATTCCCAGCTATCTATTAAAGAAGTTTATAGAATTTACTTCCACCTCCTCCTCCTCCTCTCTCTCATCAGGTTTTTGCTGTCTGAGGCATTCACTGAGCAGTTCATCTTTTGGGGCCATCTTCCTGATGTACTCTTGGATTTTTGATGTTTCATCCTGGACAGTGACCCTGATGCTCAGTAGTCATCAGCCTCCCTCTTTCCGCTTAGTGTACAGCCTTAGGGTGGTGGACTTGGGGTGAAACCCTTCATGCATGGTGAGGAGCTTACTAGTTTTGATATCTGTGGCTTCTATCTCCTCCTTTGGCCAGCCTATGATCCCAGCGGGGTATCTGATGACCGGCAGTGCGTACATGTTGATGGCTTGGACCTTGTTCTTACCATTCAGCTGACTTCTCAGGACTTGCCTTACTCTCTGGAGGTATTTGGCTGTGGTTGATTTCCTTGAGGCCTCCTCGTGATTGCCATTATCCTGTGGGATTCCGAGATATTTGTAGCTGTCATGGATGTCTCCTATCCTGCCCCCTGGTAGGTCAACCCAGTTCTAATCATCTTGCCTCTTCTCGATACCGTCCGGCCACATTTGTCTAATCGGAATGACATCCCTATGTCGCCACTGTAGATCCTGGTGGTGTGAATCAGTGAGCAAAACTGCATTTCTTTTCACTGGAAAGTATAAAATGAACTATCAACACTCTCAAGTGGAAAAAATAGAATCTGATGATGGTGCCAAGTTCACTATCAGGGATCATATTTAATGAGTGATATATCTGAAACAGTCTGAAACAGAGGGGATGACCACCCTTCTTGCCATAAATGAATACACTTACCATCTACAGAGCAATGACAAAAACAGAATTGGTTCAAATCAAGCTACATAGATCATTTTGTAACTTCTGGATTTGATGTTAAGCAACTGTAGCAATTAATACATAGAGTCATTATCTATTTGGTGAAGCTGCAGCTCTGACTGGCATTTCAAATAAAGAAAGGAAAGTCAAATTTATCAGCCTTCTGGCTATATCAAATCAAAGTGTCGTTTGAGGCTAATACAAATGCTAAAGGAGTCTGAAAATTGAGCTTTGTGTTGTTTTTGGCATTGTTCCCTTGTACCTCATCCAGAATGACTCTCTATGCATGGATAGCTGCATAAATGGGATAAAACAGAAAAAGAAAGAGACTGCCTTGATAAAAGTCTGTTTTTATAATGGCAAATCCCACTGTTTGAATTCCCAGTCAAGTGAGTTGAGTGTAATTTATGTTAATAGAGCAACAGAAATGTATTTTCAACATTTTCAAGATTCTCATCATGAAGTTGAGTTTCTGCCTTTATCTGTGTAGGTCACATGGGAATTGCTGCTTTCACTTTAATTTGTAAAGCCTTAATTCATACATCTTATTCCATTTTATTGTGTTCCCACAGTTCATATTCTCTCATCAACCATTTTTCTTTTTTTAGCTAACGAGCTCAAATTAAAACCATTTGAAGGAAAGTTATTGACAGAAGTTTAGTAGCAGACGGCATTTGAAGGACGGTGCAACAAAGAAACTCCAGACACGATGTGCCAAAATGGTTTGGAGAGGTAAGAGCCTGTAAAAAAGCTTTTGAAACCCAACCCTAACAGTGACCGCTGAAATGATAAACACTCTCACCCTCCTCAGACTGCTCTGGATGGTGAAGAGGTAACCAACCCTCAAAGGTTTCTACCAAGTACAGTGAAGACACCATTGAAAGTACTCACACCTCCTCCATCACTGTGTGGTATCCTGCATTTTGTACCCACGACATACTCTATCTGGACTGTACTGCACAAACATCCAGATAGCTCACAGGCCAAGAACAGGTGCCTGTGTGTGTTCAGCAAGAGAACAAACCCATCACACCCAGCTCATTCCATTTAAAGCATCCCAATGTGCTTTGCACAACCTACTACTGTGCGGCCCACCTTCCTGCCCAACATGCGCAATGAGCATAAGGCTGCATATTTCAAATTATTGGCTGCCTATATTTTATTCCATAACTTCAACAAGTGTATGAATGCAACATTAATTTAACATTCCTGTTAAATTGAACGTCTGATGAATGACATGGTCAGATAATGGAATAATCTGTCAGGTTTGGGTGTCATCTAACCTATATACCTTATCTTAACTTACACTACCTGACCTGACCTTACCTTATCTACCACAAGTAATTAAATACTAATTAGTAGAGCTTTACTATGAATTGTAACCTTTAAGCCACAGAGTAGACTAAGGATCTTCATAATAACTATTCCAACACTACTACTTCTAGATGGAAGCACCGTGGTGGAAAACATCTTGGTTTCTCCTTCAAAGTTTGAAAGAAAAAAAATCCACACTCAGAGCTTTTATGATTCAAAAAATTACAAATCTCGTACCTACTGGATCAGAGTAAGAGCAGGTGAGAGGTTGTAATGAGTGGCATGGAACTATAGCATGCATTTATTGTGTTAGTGGAGTAATTTTTTTCTTCCCTGTGCTCAAGTAATGTTCACCGAGAAACTGAAAAGTAAGTATGCCCTCTCCTCTACCAGGTACACATTAACTGGCCTGAAGGACGGTTGTTATATCCAGGGCTAACATTGCTATTAGTGCAATAGTATCTTGCAACAGGTGGGCACACCACACAGAGGCAATTTAACTTCATGTTTACATAGGAAGCTACATTAAAAAGTACTACCCAACCCTCTCAAAGACAAATGATGATTCTTTACATGGTTTGTGTTTAGTTTAAAAACTGATTTTGTGATTATCCCAGACTATTCCTAACTTTATATAAGCAATAACTTTTTCCCCTAATTTTACTGTGATAAATTCTTTCACACATTTTTTTTATAGAATAAGGCTGGTTTACAGTTCTTGAAATTTGATTACTCTGCTTTTTAAGATAAATGATGCAAAAGTCATCGTACAGAACATTTACAGAACAGGCCTTTATTAACGGCTGGAAACGGAACATGTCCAGGAGCGGGCTGGCACATAACAGCACACGCAGGCATGATGCCGTACACCTACGGTCTTGTCGTAAAGCAGTGTAGCAAGCTGTTATAACTAACGAGTGACACTGTAGTCTTCTGTATCAATACATGACAGGTTAGCAGGATTTTCTTTCAGTCCGAGCAAGAGTATTGACAAGTTTTACTCGTATCATGCTCAGACTCGTCAAAAATGGTTTATCCGTACCGAATACTCATCTGAAACAAATACACAGCTCAACCTTAGTCCTCACTTTATTTCTTTGTAAATTTCAATGAGTGCAATGTCTTTACGAAATTAATGAGCATGATTACATGTCATTATATCCTTATCAAACTGAGAATAGCAATACTGTTGTTCTTGTTTTACTTTGCTTGCTAATTTGTTACCATCAAATTTACTCATGCATGATTACCATTAGTGGAAAAAAAACCAATTGTTTGTGTGTGTGTGTGTGTGTGTGTGTGTGTGTGTGTGTGTGTGTGTGTGTGTGTGTGTGTGTGTGTGCGCAAGGTAAGGGTGCAAGATCAGTGCAATGAAGCAAGAATGAAACGTACATTTTGGTACACTCTAAGTCCTGTTAATATATCTGTTATCAGTTGTCAACTCACATCACCCCAACCTTATTATTGGTTGACTATTTTTGTTTGTTTTGTTGTTTTCATCTTTAGCTGTTTTGTCTTGATAGCTGGAACTCATTAAACAGTTGGATGAAATACATGTGATGGAGGTCACGGTGTGTCTAACTGCATGATTACAAGAGACAGACCACTGTCATGTAACATGTCACAGTCAGAATACCTTTATAAAAAAAAGAAAGAAGTAAAAGAGAAAAAAATGCAGCGAAATCCAGTTGTGCAACCATGAAGCACCTAATATCCTTTATTCTTAGAGGAGAGGTCGTGGCACACAACAATTTGGATAAGCTTTCAAGTAATCATTACTATGTATCTAATTCAATTTGCTGCTGGTATGATCTCTTATTGCATATCTGGCGAACAACATAAACAGTTTGTCACAGAAGTTTTGTGACAGTGACTCAGTGTCTCAGACTTTTGTCATAGCAGTTGATTAAACTTGAAGGAACACAAAACCAGTACTACTAACAAGATTCTGGTCACTCATCCTCGTCCTCATTCCTTTTACTCACTAAACATTGTCATATCAAATTTATGCTGCTATAGACTAGACCTCCCCAGCTGTCTAGTGTATTACAGCAAAACTATGAGCTGGCCGGTCTAGCCCTAACTTTAAGGTTAATCAAAAAAGAAGAAAGCCTACTCTTAAACACTGAGAGGGTGTCTGCCCTATAAACTTGAACTGTGTGGTTGTTCCAGGAACAAGGGCCAGCTGAAGGAGCTATCGCACACATTACCTTTTGAAATCTTGGGACTACCAGTGGGCATTTAGAAATGCAACATTCTCATGGGATGATGAGACACCACTATTTCCTTCAGATATGACGGTCCCTGACTGTTTAGTTCTTTGTTTGTGAGCAGAACATGAAATTTTATACTTGATATCACTGAAGTCTCTGCAGCGAAGCTGAAACAGGAAATATATGCTCTCTTCATTCTTGTTCCAGTCAGTACAGGAGCTGCAGGGTTTTGGAGGAGGAGGATCTTTATAAACTTATTAGTGTAACCTGATAATTGGTTATTACAATAGTCAATATAGTGAATATGAGAAATGCATAAGCCAATACCTTGTTCGATGCAATTAAAAACTCATTTGTAACTTTGGCCAGAGCCGGGGGGCACTTATTATTTTTCGGAAACAAATGACAATTGCCACCACTTTTTCTTCAGAATATTAAAAATAGAAAACAGGTTTAGATGCAGAGTTTGAAGGTTCTCCCTCTGTCTGCATCGGTTCTCTCCGGCTTCCTCCTACCATCAAAATCATGCAATAATGTAGCAATTTAAGCCCCACCCATTTCTGGTCAAACCACACCCACTTCTGGGTTATGCCCCGCCCATTCCGAGTACAGATACGGATACAGAGAATAAATCATTCTTTGTCTGGCCCTTCACCTGAGACCTGTTTGCCTTGGGTGACCTTGCCAGGAGTACAAGTCTCCCGACAACATAGCTCCCAGGATCCTTAGGGCACACAAACCTCTCCACCACAATAAGGTGTTGGTTCCTTGGAGAGGTAGTTAGTACACATGCATATGTATTAGTGTGTACAGGCCCTGAACACACAAACACACACCAGGGGCCTGTACGCATGCAGAGGAGGTAGAGTGACGGGCAGCCACTTTGTGGACCACCCAAATGAGTAGCTTGTAAGGGGGACGGCACCTTGCTCAAGGGTGCCTCAGCAGTGTTCCGGAGGTGAACTGAGACCTCCCACTGTCAGCTTACACTGAAGGTGTTTTTTTGGGCGGGAGTGGGAATCGAACCGCTGATCTTGAAACATTGGACGACCAATGTCGTCCGCCAGCCAGCTCTACCACTGAACCACCGCCGCCCCACTGAACCACCGCCGCCCCACTCAAGAGGTCAAGCCACTGTGTCAGTAAAACCTCACATTAAGACAGCAAGGAAGGATTCCTAATTCCATCCATGCGCTGCCTCTAATATTTCAAACTCAATAATAAAATTCCCCCTAACACCTTGGCACATGGTCTTAATCATCCTGGTCACCTCTCTTGCAGAGTGATCAGAGACGTTTATCACCTTGGATGTGAAAAAGTAGTAATTATCACATAAGAGAGCTGGCTGCTCCCAGACAGCCATGGTACAGACAAGGACTTTACCTGACTTTTGAGCGATAATGTGAGCTGTATAGGTGGCCAGATGGTGGACATCCACATGGACAGATGGTAGCTTTTCATAGGCTGTATCCAAAGGAATGGCAAACACTGTCCTGATCATAATAATACCAACTGCGTCATTTCATTTACTATTTCCTCTCCTCGTAATTGTAGCCTGGACAGTATGATGTAAAATTTTATTCACAGGGCTATAATTATATTGAAGCAATAGTAAAGGTTTTGGAGGTCAATTCCCCTTGAAGAATTGTATGATTATGAGAAACATAACTATACAGCCTCAGATGACGTTGTACTCACATTTTTTAGAACATGGTTGGACACATATGTGTATCCTCTCCTTCAATATATATAATATATTTTATAAATGTATAAACTTAAAGAAATCTGATAATTCACAAAGACATCCAAAAGTTTTTTGTTTTTTGTCTGTTTTTTCTGAAACCTGCACCAGGAGTGCGCTTAAGATTTTTTTTAATGCTTTTGTTGAATAGGCCTTCTAAATTCTGGTTCTTTTTGAAGAAGGATGCTAATGTGAGAAAAATACCTCTCAACAATTTAAATGTCTCATGTCAACATTCATCAGTCTATGATTTCACATTCATGACATTGGTTTTCACCACTGAAACTTGATCATAGCAAGGTTGAAGGTTTGGTATTATATGCTATTAGTAAAACAGCGTGTGTGGTCCAAGCAAAAACTTTATTTAATTACCAGCAATTAAAAAAAATATATGACACATTTGTACGGCAAATATGGTGGCCTGGAAATAAAGAAAATAGAGGAGAATTTAAATTGTTAAATTAACATCAATAAGAAAATGAGTCACAGTTGTTTGAAAATCAGTTCGTTTCCCTTTAAATACAAGTCATAACTGATAATAACATGCTTTCAAAGTTGACTTAAGTTTTCTAATAACTAATTTGTGATACACACTGTGTGTACGGTACATTTTGTAATTCTGCAAAGCAACAGAAACCACATCCAGATTAAATCTCATGTATTTGTGATTCGATATATTGGTGATTCTGTTCAATGCGGTTCAGTAAAGAGGGCACTCCTGAGGGTTTGACCGCTGGGACGTACTGTAACCAGATAGTTTGCACTGTAATTGGATGAGCTGTCTTGAATTACCATGTTGAGATAATAGTGTCTCAATGCATCACTCATCTGAAATCATCCAATGGACTTTGTTCTGCATGTAAAATATTTACATTATTATGGATGTCATGTTAACCGTCCTTCGCGTCACAGAACTGTTCTGCAGCAAGAATATGTCAGGATGGCACTTACAAAGATAGTGTGATGTTTCCCTCATTCTGTATTGTGTACCCGTTGAACAGCATAATTGGTGCATACAGGGAGAACTAGCCAACTTCTGTCACTAAATGATCATCCACTTGTATGAGATGAAAAAGCTAGATGGTACCTGCTGCCATGCTTTCATTTCTAATTCATGGTATTAATATTGCTCACGGCCAACTCTAGGGAACTCCTCGTCAAAGATTGTAATGGGCTTCTTTCTCAACCAAAAGTGTGGGTCTGGAATATTGATTAGACGTGTATCGTCTCATCACACACAGAATAGCAATCAAGCAATTTTATTGTTTATTTTCCCTCCCTATCCGACTTGATTGAATGTGTATTTCCTCCTGAATTCCTGATAATAACTTGGCTATGCCTTTTGATCTTACGATTTTGAAGGGGAAACTGAAAATATGATTAACCCAGTAAAAAAATCAACTTCCCTTTGAAGTCCATGTCCTGAGATCGAGAATTTTGGCTAAAGATAAGGCAGATGTTTGTTGTTTGATCTTAATGTTCTAGATATGTCCTCTGAGTGAAACAAAAACTTTAATGAAGCTAAAAAACAAACAAAACTTTGACTCAAGCAGAGCAAAACCTAAATACAACATACAAATATTGAATAAATAAAAATGTTATTTTTGATTACAAAAATCATGGCTGTAATATTATTGTGCTCTTTACCCAACTACCTATGAATGTTAGGAAAAGGAAGCTGCAACTACCCATACCACAGACCAAGTAAACAATTAAATTCAAACATGTTCTGCTCTACCTCAAGCATCCATCCATTCATCTTCTAATCACCGCTTTATCCACCGTAGCGGGTCACAGGGAGCTGGAGCCTATCCCAGCTGGCTTGAGGCGTGAGGCGGGGAAAACTCCGGGCACGCCACCAGTGCACCGCGGAGCCACACAAAGACAGACAACTATGCACGCTCAGACTCACACACTACGGGCAATTTGGAACGGCCGAATAACCTGCAGCACATGTTTTTGGAGGAGCCCCCTAGGGGGCTCGTGTGACCCTGGGAACATGCTTTTTTTGCTATAGCACTACAGTAGTTATCAGTGGCGCTCTTATTGTCATGTGTGCGCAGGGAGTATTAGCTGGAGGAACCAGGAAGAAGCGTCTGTAGCTCTGGGAGTCACTGTGTTTGCAGTGGGAGACGAGGAGAGGCCGGTGTGTTAACTGTGTCTAAAAATGCTGGCAGCAGACAGCATGAAGCCTAAAAAATGAACCCACCGCTTACAGACATTTCACCCCAATCACGCTGATCAGCCGCTGGAGTTTTCTCAGCAAAAATGTGCCGAATGTTGCCAGCAATCATCCTGCTTTGTGAATGCTACTTCAGTAAACCAGCGAGCTCTGGTAGCATCATATAATGTGGTGTACCAAACTGCTCAGTGACCCCCTCAACCCCACCCCCACCATAGCAGAGGAGCTTAAACATTGAGCAGGAGCTCGGAGTTCAGTGCAGTACAGTGTAATGTTTCAAAGCGCGCTTCTAAAAGCTGTGCACTGCCTAAACAAGCTCATTGGAGCCATTAATCCTGACTTCCTTATTTTGATAAAGAAAAAAATCAGCACAAATTGTTTTATTAATTTTTGTTTCATATGTGTTTTACATATTGTGCTCCTCAGTTAATGTAACTGAACTGAACTGAATTTTATTTTTCAGTATCAAATGGTGCAATAAGTTGGTCAAAAATGTTTACAGCTTAAACAAGGTTGTTTTTTTTTTTTTTTTTTTATTTCAGGCAATTTGATGCACTTAAAACATTTCTGTTATAGACTAAAAATAATGTTAATGAAATTGTTCTTTGTTATGAATTGAATTATGTTTCTTTTTTTCTTTTTGGTTTTCTTTAATGTTAACAAGAATACAATGTTATGAAGAGGTGCACTTATAAGAATTTTATAGACAATTGATATTTATAGTTGCAGCAGAGAGTGGGGGGGCGCAAATTGTTTTCTTCTTGCTGGGGGGGGGGACAGAAAATAATTGAGAAGCACTGATTTAAAGTAACATTAAAATAGCCTCACTCAATACTTTTATTTTTCTCAATCCTCTTGATTTGATTTCTGAAGGTACCTGTTCAAAACTATTAAGTCTATAGGTTACATTATTGATTGACTTCACGTAAAATACAGAACATAGCCGAAAACAGGGTAAACATGACTTTTGAAAATTATTAAGTGAGATAACCATTCTGTTAAAATAGACAAATGTTGGAGTTGATGGGGTGACACAATGTGTGTGTGTGTGTGTGTGTGTGTGTGTGTGTGTGTGTATAGATTTTTTTTTGCTTTGTAATTTTAATCGGTAGGTGTTTTAGTTTCCAGAAAAAAATCTTCTATTTTGTACCTGATAAGATAAAATGTGTTTGTTTTTTAAGCTATCGAGGATTGTCTCTTCAGCAGGATTAATTACAATGTTGCAATCATTTGTTAAATACTTTAATACATTTCATATTATATGTCTCGATAGATTTAAATTTAAAAAATGTATAGTTAGTATGTATAATTTGTATAGTTATGGTTTCTTGCAACAGTTTCTTTCACATTAAGGAAAAACTTATTAACTTTCGGTGTGTATATGGTCTATGTCTGATGTGATGCAGTTTTATACTTTATAAAATATATAAATAAATCCATTGGTATAGCAGATAAAAATTAATTCCGTAACAAGGAAAAATTAATTTGTTTATTTTTTAAACCATTCACAATATCCATATTTGTTTGCCATGTTTGCAAGATATTCTCACCAATGTTGTTTGGCCAAAACAGAGCATTTGCACAATGGGGAATACCATTGTTTTTTCGTTTTTTTTTATTTTATTTTAATTCAAATTCGCTTTCTCTTGGTAAATCTTCTCATTTTTCCCTCAAGTCGTTCATGTTTTTTATGAAATTTTTTGGTTTTAGACTGAAGCACTGATGAGTTATTGTGTTTGGTCTAGTGTCAGGGGATCGCTGTGTCTGATTCTCTGTTGTTGCTCTTTTAATTCATATTTTCTTTTTTGTGTTTTTTGGTTGTTCCACCTTACCGTACTTAGAGAATCTTTTAGTTATCTTTAAAATATCTGAATCCAATCTCAGATATCAGATGCTCCTTATTTTCCAGTTGTTTTTGTTTTTTCTGTGCATAGCACACACAACCCTCATAATGGTTAAAGGCTGAGCTTTTCATCTAAAATATTTAGAGATGCATCTGAAATATATTGTCTATGAATATTTACTAGGACTGAAAATAGCACAGTTATACAGAGAGGAAACATAGAAAACTGAATGTTAAAATGAAATTGTTATACTTCCAGGTTGAAGGTAACCAAGACACCAGCGAACACAATTCTCCGCATTATGACTTAGTAAAGGCTTCCATAGCTCATAAGTTATTCACACTAAACAAGGAAGAAGCATTGGATTGCACATTACATTACTAGTAACTACCAGAACACCGGTTCAGACGTTTATTTGGATAATTAGAAGAATAGAAAATGTGATCTTTTTTGTGATTAATACTTCGTCATTCAGGTCTTACAAATGAAGGAGAAATTGCTATTCCGATTAATTATTTATGGTTATTGCCATGATCAATAAAAGGAATGAAGAGGAATTCCATTCATAGACCAGATTTTAGATCCCACCGTTAACAGAGAGGTTTTTCTACTCAACATATCAAAATGTGCAGGAGCATAAGCTTTTAGGCAGGGAAACTCAAATTGATGCTTATTTTTCTGCACCCATCAATTTTCTCTTAATTATTTCACACGCCTTTATTTGTGTTCTATCTGTTCACAGAAGAAACTCAGGTGCTTTTGTTGAGATTTGCCATTTCTGATTGCCGTCTAGTTTGTAAGTCAAAACACTATATCTTACCCACCCCCACCCCCACTAGCACCAGCAGGGGGCTGCAGTAAAATTGTCCAGTCAAATATATTTCTTATTTCAAGAATTCAATCTCTGTGGAGCTACACTTTGCAGCAACAACATTTAATGGAGGTGATGTGGTGCTTGGGCCTGCATACTACGGATGAATGATTCCCCCCTGCATACTATGGATGAATCGATGAATGATAGACGGATATATAGATGGATGTGTAATGGTTTAGAAGGCTGGAAATGATTCCATCCTGGGCATACAAGACAAGTTCATGTTAGTTATTATAAAGAGCTTTTTTTTTTTCAACATAAGTATAACATAACAACATAACATCCTAATGTTCAGTAAATTTGTTTGAAAATTATATTAAGATGTGTGGCGAGGTTATGTGGAGGAGGGAGTATCCAGATTTTGCAGAAAACGTCCAACAACCCCCCCTGTTGCACCAAATAAACCTGAGACTGGCTACCGTAATGGACTGCCGATGCCACACTAAACTGCTACCGCACCGAGTCACATACACCAGGGGAGCGAGTGGAAAAAGGCGTCTGTGACCACATGCCTCGATATAAAGGTGCTCGTGGCGCGTCCTAATAATCACGATTGTTAAGAGCTGGCACAGTGCCCAATAGAGGCAGGGAGGAGAATCACCTCCTGATACAGATATTTAGAAGCATTACTGTTTGTTACAGGAGCGAGTGAATGGAATCTTAAATTCCATATTGTTTGGAGTCTTCAAATAAATAGTTCTATTATTACTGACTTTAACTTGAAAATGTGGTGTGCTTCAATTTCTGCCATTATAATCGGCTGCTGTTTTCACATTGTCACAGGACCAAGAATGAATTATTACACTGCAAAAGTGAAAATTTTACAAGATTACAAGAAAGTAATCTTGTGTATCCATTTGCTTTAAGCCATGACTTCTCATGCAATTGGTACCTGTGGAGTTCTCTTTTCTTACCACTGCTTGGAATAGTCATGAAAAAAAAAAACAACAACAACCAAAATTTTCTTCTTGAAAAATTAACGCAAAGTTTCAAGAAGAGATGCTCCACAGCCACATGAAACCTGAAGTGTTGCTTTCCAAGGTCTATTGCAGCAAAACATATAATGCATACAGTAGGTCACACTTTTTTTTGTGATGGACTGCATTCAAAAGAAAACACGGTCAAGATTTGAAAAAAGCGTTACAACTGCACCCATTAAACTTCACAACATAACCTTTTGTAAATTATATTCTGTTCTACTGAACAGCGACAGTAAACAAGTAATCCACCAGGAATGTAAATCCTTAGAAATGCCACAGGAAACACTTGAAACAAACATGTTTTTATCAACCCAAACTGTCTTCCCACGTTTAATGATGAACAAGGAGGATAGAAGGCCTCCAGGCCTCTAGATAGAAATCACAATTTAAGGATGGATCCTAAAATATTGCTTTGTAGTAATTCAGATGATACTCTGCTATACACCTCGTCATGCAAGCATCTCTCTGACATCAGAAGACAGCAGTCCCTCTCATCGTGTGGTGCTCATCACACTGTCAAACACCTTAAGTAGAGAGGGTTGGCAAATCTACGTTAAATGGTCTTGTGTCAGGTTATGATCAAGGCTCAAGAAACATGACAAGGTTTTCTGTCAGATCTGAGTACAGAGTACATCATGTGGCTTATCCAGATTCTATCACTAACTTGCAACGTGGATTTAGGAGCAACACATTCCCACGGGATATAAACTATGTTGTGGAAAAATGAATCAAACTGCAGACCAAATGAAAGCAAAAATGTATCATTATTGTTTGTTTTTCTTTTTTTTTCTGCTTTGAAATCTCAGTATTTATCCAACGCCACCTTAGACGTAGCCTCATACCATACGCAGATTCTGAGCATTTCTTGCCCTCAATTAACCACACTGAATAATTTAAATCACACTGAATTCTTAGAGACCAGATTTGCTGAAGCAGAGGTGGAAACCGCTTATGGGCTTTATGAGCTTAATCAATAAATTACAGTGTATAATTGCCATGGCCTCAGTCTAGTTCCATGATTTCTTTTTTCCCCACTGTTTTAGTGCTGTGCTCCCCTCCTTTGTGCTGCCATTGTGTCTGTTTGTGTCTGTGGGCTCAACACGTCAGACTGCATCAGCCTGACTTGTGTTCAATAAGCCAAATATTATGATATTTTAAATGTATGTTGTTAAATGTTCAATGATTATTGAATATTAATGATGCATTTATCCAATTTGGTTTTATATTTCGGTTAATTTATTTGTCATATAATTTTCTGCGCTTCTGCGCTTTCCAGTTTCAGCTGATGCAGGCACCTGAAATGCAGCCAGTCATTTTCAGAATCCATTATACGTATTAATTATCATTACACTAATAATTATCAAATGGTTTTATTTCATACTGAACCAGTGAATTGATCCATAATAAAAACCATAATCTTTAGCAGCCGCTAAATCTAGTGCCAGTGTGCCAGTAACAGCATCAGCAAGAGCAACAATCAGAGACACAATTGATGAGCTGGAACTCATCATTACAAAATCATTATTTGTTCGGCTCCTGTACGCAGCTGACAAGTGTGTGTGCAGTGTGTGAATAGACGAGTGATTTTTTTGTAGTGGCTTATGATTTGTTTGCTGTGAATGAGAGGTGTAGACTTAGACATTTTGTACTGCTGCAGGTAAAAAATTTTGTCAAATGATTGTGGGGTTTTCACATTTGTTGTTTGTGTTTTTTTTTAATGTATTTATTTTATTTTTGTCCTGCAGAAATGTAGGGGCTATTGTGCAACAATGTCATTTATTTCTACACTGAAGACCTGGAACACCTGTTCATGTTCATTATAAGCAGGGTGTGTATGTGTATTTTTTATCTTGGTCTGAAAATGAATATGATCAGAAAACAAGGAGCAGTAGGAGGAATGTTTTACTTAGTGACATTTTAAAGCCATGAAATGACTCTGAGGCTGGGAATCGGTGAGGCTAAAAAGAATGACTACATCTACTCCATCTACTGTACTCATGTTGGTGGGCTTCAAGAAATGAAGTGAATGAAAAAAGTGAGTTGGTGTTCCCTTATTTCACACCTATGGTCAGTAATCAAAGATTCGAAATCCTTCTCACCATTTGTCAATCAATCAATTGGTAAGTCAGGCAGTCACCAAACAACAAAAGAGACAATCAGTCAGGCTTTACAGGTTTAACGTACACACATATGTACAGAATGTGATTTGTTTGGGAGGGGGTAATCCCACCTCGGTTTTTTCCATCTCTGTCTCTGCTGAATTAGCGGCTAAGCCAAGCTTTCAGGCACTGAGGTATTCCACCACACTGATGTGAATGACACAGTGATGTGCTTCCTTGTTATCAAAAGTCCAACACATGACTTTATGCATGGTTACCCTGTTTTTGGGATGTTTTTTAATTAAGTTCCTCAGTTAACTCGACCAATTGTTGATAAACCTTGTACAACTACCATGTATACTGCTGTTACAATAACTACAGTAAAAGAAAAAAAAATTAAATGTTAAAATATAATTTTAAAGTTTATCAAAATTCAATATAAGGAAAAGTACTATGTTCCTTCTGTCAGGTTCAAACAACCTAAAATATTTAAAACACACTCACAAAAAGGAGAAGACAGCAGTTTATAGTTTTTACTCGCGAGGAGAACGGACAGAGATGTGATCAGTTACAGATCTCCAACCCATTCTCAACATGTCTCGGCTGAAACCTCTTTTTTATTTTCTTTTGGCGTTCCCTGTTTACATTATTTGTCTAAGGGATGAGGGGCAGAAAAACAACACCTTGCCGCATGATGCCATAAAAGAGTTAATAACACTTCTTTTCATCCTCTCCTTAAAAAAAACAACAGCCAGGCACGTTCCTAATTAACAGTTCAGAGGTCACATCCTGCTCAGGGACCTCTACTCCCACTCTGGTGATCCCCTTGCTGCTGTTGTCTCTCTGAAAAAATAACTCAATACATAGCAAGACACTTAAACGCAGATATAAACATTTCTATGGTCATGCTATGTAGTACAGAGAATAAAGGAATATAAAAGAGTAAATATGAGATAACGTATATACATTATTCTAACACCTTCTTTATGTCAAACTTCAAATAGAAAGTAATATTTCATAACGAAAAATGTTTCACAGGATTTAGTGTCATTGCTCTGATTCAATTAAGCATTCTGTGGCTGCAGAACAAGAACACGATCATGGACAACTGTCACAAAAAGGAAGTGAGGAACCACTTTTAAACACGTCATCACTAATGTGACACCAATTTGAAATATCCGAAGGACCTATTTATCTCAATGCCTGCTCTTTCTGCACACTGAATCTCTCACTGCCCCATCTCCCTCCCCCAAAACTCTGTTCTTTTTTTCTCATCATTCATCATAACGATGAATTATTTTCAGTTGAAAATCTGTCTTAAACCAAAGAAAAACACAACGCTTCTCTATCTGAGAAGACAGCAATGGGACCATGTCCAACGAAAACAACTGCAATTACTGTCTTGAAGAAAGAACAACAGCTGCACATTTTTCAGAGCTGTTCCCTACAGGCTGAACATTACAAAACTGAACATTGTAAAAAGTATTACAATTGTGCTAGTTAACAACTAACACAATTGTCGCATCAATGAAATTTTATTGTGATTGTCTTGGCAATACATGCACGTCTACACAAACAAGATCTCACAACTTTGTTTATAAAGAGGGCCCAATCTGATGAACGTCATCCATCTCAGAGGCAGGGAAACCACACGGTGGATGTAGTTTCAAATTGGAAGATGAAAATTAACCACACAAGTCTGGACAAAGCCTCCACAGAGACTTCATCTCAGACACCATATAGAAAAGTACTTAAATTCAAGATTTAAGAGTGATAGAGCATCAGAGTTCTGTCTTGCTGCACATCATTGACAAATTCCAATCACTTCAACATGTAAAGTTTGTCAGTAAACATGAAAATATGAAATACGTGGGTTAAACAATGGCAAAGAAAACACATGGTTTTTCCCCTTCTTGAACAGTCATTATGTGTTGATAATTAAAATGGAAAAAAGCAATGACTCCAAAAGTAGCAGAGATTTACAGTATAAGAGCAAAGTCAATTGATGTTCCTCAATTTCCTTGCATAATCAGGCTGACGTCTGCCCCAGCTGAAAGAACTCAGCTCAAAGGAGTCTTTGTAGGATTAAAAAAAAAAAAAGATTCATAATATAGAAATGCAGTTGAGAAGCTTCTCCTCTTTCGCATAATATGGATCCGTTTTTTCTTTAGATTATAGAATTCAGTAGCCACATTTCTGCCTCTACTCTATGTGCTGCCATCAGATTATCCTACCCTGCTCAGGAGCCTACTAAGCTTAAAGCACTTATTGAATAATGACAGTTATCTTTTTTTTTTGTTACTGGAAGAATCTTTGTGTTATCAAGGTACTTTTAGCAACATGAAATTCAACAAACTGGACTTGGTCTGGTACTTTATTAACCCATCTATTATCTAAGAGCTAATTGTTCTATTATGTTTTCAATTACACAGGATAAGATATGGGAGTATGGATTAAAACTAACATAAACCATGTATGCACAGATATTTTACGTAACATCTTCAGAACATAATAACATGAGAACAAAATTTAATTACATGTGAAGGACTGTGTCTTGTGGGTTTTGTAACATGTGCGATTACCAACATCTAATTATCTTGCAAAATGTGCTGTAACACTAAATCTTTCTCAGTAACCAACAGCAATATGTAAAAGCAAAGTGAAAAACGATTTATTTTCTCCACCCACCAAACATCACGCCAACAACTTAGCCTAACACAACAATTAGATGGTTTTGATCACGTTGCTTCTTGTATCTGTGATTTTGGTACTTTTTCTATCATCTTTTCTTTATCTCTGATTCATTTTGGACTGCTCAGATGAAGATGCGGAAGATGTGTGAAAAACCATTACTTTTTACAATCAAAATGCAAGATATGCAGTATATGCATACACGTGTTATATCTCCGTAGTGTTGTAACCCTGAAAGCACGATGGATCAAGTCCATGTTGAACGGTACAAACTGTTCTATAAAATACTTCCTGAAACTAATGCTGCAGGCCAGAAATACCCGGGGGCATCCTGCGGCACGTCTGCGTGGACGCCACATAGTATATCTATCTGTCTGTGGAAAATAAAGCATGGTGAATACCGTACACGATTTTACTGATTTTTAGCCTTATCTACAATTTAATGTAGTAAATGCAAAAATTGGGAGATGAAATTAGTAAATATATATAGTTGTTCACAGAAAAAAGAGAAAGAACAAAACAGATAACAGACAGGTAGAGTAACAAAATTGTCACATTAATAAATCTTTATTATTCTGGGAGGGCTGTTTATTAACTTCTTACACTAAATATGAGAATGTAACAGCATATTTTCTATAAAATAGAGCTTTACATTTTTTTTCAATATTTTAATTATTTTTTTCCTTCCAGTTTTTTGAAGGTTTTTGTTCCCTCTGGCAACCATTTCCCCCAACATGCCTAGATAATTTCGCAGCTACCAGGCTGCTCCATTTAGATGAGGTCTGGCTATCTGGTTCCCTGTATTCCCTGCAGCTTTCTATCTTTTCCAGAACTCCTGGTGCTCTCAGGTGATTTTTTTCTTTTGAAAACTTCATTCTGGTTTTTTTTTGTCTAAGTCTACCTTTTTTTTTTACTGTCTACAATTCCATTCTTTGGTAGAAACTGGAAAAACTGAACAAATACAAACAACTGTGTCATGAATTTCTATAACATTGTGAAGCACACATATTTTTTTCAACACTAGTAAATATTGATGAATCATTCCACTTTTGGTTACATGCATCAAGTTGAAAACTATTTTTTGCGATGTATCCTTTTACAAATTGACCTTGGAATGGGGAAATCCTATTTATTAATGGTCTGTTCAAATTTCAATTGGTTTGGATTCCTTCCGGTCCTCTTGTAGTGACAACCCAATTTATCTACCTAAGAGCAAAGGAGTGATTACATCATAGACAAGTGAAGATAGCACAATGACAGTGATGGGCTTGATATTGTGATTACTCTTAGCCTTGGTTTTCTGTGAAGGTTCTTTTTTTTAATTTTCATCGGTTCACTCCACTTAGGTTCCCTCCATGTCCCTCAGTTTAATTGGAAAAAAGGACTAATCAATCAGAGGCAGTCTTTTCTTATGTAAGCACAAATACATAGGGATGGGCTTCATTTGCAGAACATTTGAAGGGCAATAAATCAAATGAAGTTTAAAAGAGATGGCTTTTCCATATACAAACCCATGGCGAGATGAAATGGCTTTTCTCCAGGACCTTTCTGAGACGTATGGATATGAGATACCACAAAGTACACTGTTTCTTAGAGCATGAGTAAAACAACACGCACCAAACAAGCAACGAGAAAAAAAGTAAAAAAAAACAGTATACCAGCACCCAGCCAGTTTAAGGTCTGCTTATAAAATACACATGTAAAATGATGTAAGTATTGTCACACTACACAATGTAAACACATTCAAAAAGAATGTTTAAATGTTTATCAGTTAACTGAAGTTGACAGAATTTAGAATGCAGTGGTGGGCCGTCAGGGTCAGCAAAGCCTTCTCTGCTGGCATAAAATAACCAGAAATCATATTTATGATAAAAGCTAATTATATTTTAACGCATTTGCAATCCTAATTTTTACGGTAATTTTAACATTTATGACTCTCCCCATACTGATATTAAACCACCTTCTATCTGTATTACCTTTTAAACAGTCTATCAGAGTGTGAGAAAACACTTTTGTGTCTCACGTAAGTCCGAGACTCACGGACCACAGCACACTTCTGGTTACCGTTAGCCAATAGAATGCACGTACGGTGTCACGTGACTGCCTACCAAAAATCCGCAATGAGGAAAAGTCGCGAGCTTTGATGGACGAATGCGCGAGGGCACACTGTAGTTCGTCCCTATATTGCAGACTTTCATTTTTGCGGGTGGTTTCTAGAACACATTAACCCTTTCTTTAGCTGTGGTGTCATTAATGATGGTCATTTCAGTCGGTTTTGTTCTGTGATGTAGTTGTGTGACGTCTACAAAGGTGTGGCCGAGGGTTCTTCTGTGCGAGTGACAATAAAAGAAGTGGGGCTGATGGTTTTTGTCCCGTTTGAGAGACGTTATAAACGCCTCAGTCCTGAACGCTACATTGGTGGCAGCGGTGAGAGCCACTTACAGTATTATGGGATGTGTTGATGCAAGTTTAACTAAGTAGGACATCACTGAAAGCCTAGGTGTAAAATCTCTCTCTCTCTCTCTCTCTCTCTCTCTCTCTCTCTCTCTTTGTTTATCGTACCAATTGACAAGCACCTAACCTACTAAAGCCACCCTAACCATAATCATATAATGTTATTCTTCCTCTTGATTTGTTTGTTTTTTCCCACATTCTTGATGCATTCCTGGTTGTCTCCTCACTGTCCTCTCTCTCTCTCTCTCCCTGGTGTGTTTTCAGAATCTGGGGACTTTTATTCAAGAAAAAAACACATGATTTTAAATCATTCTATTGGATTTTAAATTAACCTGTTATCAGAGGACAACTTATAATATAAGAACTATTGCAGGAACATCGGTGGAATCCAAGTTCATCACGACTAAAATTTCCACTGTTGGATGTGTGGTGGAGATCTACCCTGGGTGATGCTGCTGCTCTGTCCTCCACTGTGGGTGTGACCTTAGTGAGGCTCATTGAAATCCTGCTGAGAAGCTGGAGGAGCCGACTCACCCCACAGCAACTGACTTTGATCAATTTTTATTGTACAGGTCTTTCAAGTCCAGATAATGCCAGTACCTTCCCCGTCAAGGATGTCTTATGTTCTGCGTTGAGTGAGAAGCTTTTGTTCAGTCATTGGTTGGTTTAAATTCTGTATATTTTTGGTTTATCATTTTCCTACTATTATTTGGTTTTGAGTGTGACTTCCTTTTGTGTGTCTGTGTGTGTGCGTGTGCGTGTGTGTGTGCAATGCACAGTGACTCCTTCATTCTCCTCTACTGCTCATCTCATCAGACAAATGCAACACTTAAAATTCCAGCTCTCCATCCACTATTACTTGTTTTGACCATCATATGTAGTGGTCACATGACACATCATTATTTACAACAAACCATTTACAAATTGTCTTACAACTAGCAGTAATTTATAGTACTATGTGAATATGTGTTCTTTCTGATCCTTTGTTGTTACTAAACTGTAGACTAGAAAACACCATCAAACTAATTATACCAATTCTCATGTTAGAATTTTTAGAACGTAAAGCTGGAATTTCAAACATAACAACTATTATTCCACTTTGTATACAGCAAAACATAATGTGTTTAATTCAGGTATGAAATAATGCTGGCACTCTTCATGAATTGTCCTTCTACTGCACAAAATCCCTGAACAGCAGTGTTCCAAAAAAATTGATCAAGATTGTGCAGCTTTAGTGGAGATCATTCTGAATATATCCTCACTCCTCCAGATCTGTCACAAATAAATAAATGAATAAAACTGACATGAAAATCATTGTAGTGAAAGGTATTATGGGTGCTATTGAAATAATACATCATCTTTGGACATCTCTTGATAATACCATAACACTTCTTTTTCTGAAATATTGCCTTCTGATTTTTTCAACTGAAATAAATGCAGACTATCTGGAATGACATAATTTTATTTTAGTTTAGACAAACAATATTCATAATTTAAGTTGATTTTGATAACTTTAAAGGTTTTTTTTGTCAAACTGAAAGCACTTATGTGAGGTGAAAGTATTAGTCATTGTGAATAATGATTGCAAGTTTAGTCTACAATGGCCATCCACAAAAGCAAGGAGGTACAGCTGCGCCTGTTACTCTATTAATTCCAGAGATTGCTTGTGCAAATGGTGTGAAGAAATATGTTGAAAAGGCTATTACAGTAGTGTTTTCCAAACTTATCAAAGTGACAGGAAATGATTGAATATTAGTCCATTCAAGTGAGTGTCTTTGTTCAGCCATGTGCACTGATGTACAGCTTTGTCTGACTTATTAGCTTTCTAATACTGTGTATAGGTGTATGTGTGTGTGTGTGTGTGTGTGTGTGTGTGTGTGTGTGTGTGTGTGTGTGTGTGTGTGTGTGTGTGTGAGAGAGAGAGAGAGAGACAGAGACAGAGCACAATTCCCAACCCCTTCACCTCTGCTTTGTCTACAAAACTTGATCTGATGGAGCATATAATATAACGGCTACATGCAATATTTAAAATGGCGTGTGTGTGTCTGTGTGTGTGTGTGTGTATATATATATATATATATATATCAGTGTATATATAAGCTTTTTAAAACAGACATTCAGTGACACTGCAGGAAGAGGTGTGCTCAATGTTTGGGAGGCAGACATTAGGGTACATCTGGTGGATTAATGTGCTCCTTATCAGCTATTTTTACTTGACACCAAATGACATTTATCACCCTCAATGGTGAATATGTGGCATCATTCAAATTATTTAAATTCCAAACAAATAACCTCAATGTAACTTTGGGGTTTATGTCCAAAACAGGTGGTGGCTTCAGACAGGCCCCTTTCTAAAGAAGGAAGAATGAAGCTGATGCTGTAGAGAACACCTTAAAACCTGCAGCTTGTTAAAGCCAAATAGATACCACTGAAGTGTCAAGATAACATAGAAGGACATTTCTCTTCATCTTTGTTGAAGATGAAGCCGTCCCTGTGCATCGTTGAACATTCTAAAAAGACACTGATCCCAAAAAGACCTTAGAGTTCAAGATTTAGTTTCAGAAGATGTCAGAATGGCTGTCAATGTCAGTTGCCTTGAATGCAACAGAAGCCTTGAAGAAGGTGGTTGCAGCATGTTCACCCAGAAGCAGCAGTCAGCCAATTCAGCGCATAGCATTTGTATTTGCTGAAGGTCACAGAAGTGATAAGGTGCTCAACAAAATACTAGATGTACAGCTTTGTCTGACTTAGTAGCTCTTTAATACTGTGTATATATCCATTTAGAAAGTATGTCGGGGTTTGTGTGTGTGTGTGTGTTTTTAAGGTGTATTTAATTTTTTACCATTTGAAATATTCCTGTTTTTCTTGGTGAAAAGCTGACCAACAGTTTTTCTACCAGTAAACTTCATATACAGTGAAGACTGAATAATATTTCTTTGAACTGTAAATGTTGAAACATTTAAGATGCCTTAAATCATGACAACGGCTTGTATTTGGAAGACAATGTCCCTGTTCTAGAATGACATGAATTCTGAAAGCTTCAAAAAAATAAAATAGTTCCTCCATATTTGACCCCTAAATGACTCAGGGGTCAAGATGATGAACCCAACTGATAGACAGAAAGGTAGATGTGACGATCCTCTCAGAAAAAATATTCCAACAAGATCCCATTGGAATGTTGATCACAATTTCTTCAAAATTGTGACTGAATTGTTGGCTTGAAATAAGAATTAAAGCCGAAATGTGTTCATGTGTTTCACAACCAAAGCTTGAGAAAAGAATGCTGTGGGGACAAAAGACAAAAAAACAAGCAAACGAAAAAAAAGATAATAAGTTCGAAAAATTGAGTGTCAAAAATAATTCTACATTTTTATGAACGTCACTGAAAAAGTAAGTTTATTAGCAGAAATTGACAAATCTACAATTTGGAACTTGAAAAAGATCTTTACATTACTGTAGTGTATTAATTACTTATCAGTACATTATCAATCACCGATACTTTGAGGATATCATTTTTTGGGGTTGTCATTTTGAGTATTGCAAAAATGCTTTCCTCAAATCAATTTATCATAAGATAACTACAAAGGAAGTCGGAGACTGATATTAAATTGTGTTATTGATATCAACTCTAATTCTATTAACAGCATTTTTGGATGGTCATTTTGTTTTGGCATAATTTGATAAAACCACCATTTGAGACATAAAGTATTGACAATGTCTAGACAATAATTTTCCAGCTTCAGAGACACTGAATCCATGACAGCCTGAATTAAGGAACTAATCATTGAATTAATAAGATGTGATGTGGGCTGCTTTTACATCAGAGTACCACACAATCTGTTTAGCAGACCAGAATTGCTGTGCCACAAGCCTCCTCTTGGTGTTAAGTAATTCATGACTCTTGCAAATTAACAGCAGTTGTGACATATCTCCTGACTCACTGATTTTAGAGCAAGAAGCCTCAGTGAAAACAAGGCCCTGTTATTGTGCCATATCTGTCAGCTTCTCGATTCAAGGGCATTGGTATTGCATCATTATTGTTCTGGGGGTTATGATGCATCTGAACAACAATAAATGGAATTAAGATTAAGTTTTAAATGTATTCTGAATCTTGTATTCTGTGTCCTTGTATTTTGTAAATTGACTGACTACTCCAGTCTACTCCATATACAGTATCTGTTTTTATTGGAAAATACATGACTGAATACTGATGATGACTGCTGACAATTCAAACTTAAAAAGAAATTTGAATTCCAGGATATACCAAAAATTATAGTAAAACGATAATTGAATTAAGTCTTTAAACAGCATGTTCAAATCTATGAAAACAGTTTTATAGCCACTTTCCTTTCATTACAAAAATGAAGAAGCATTGTTTTTTGGCAGATGCTATCATTTTCATTTTGGTCTGTCAAATAAATCACAGCATATTTACACACATTTAGGTAACTCATGATAACAGTGAATAAATATTAAAGCGTATTGTCACAGAACCAATCAGAAAACATTTGCATTGGATTTGTGTGTTGCACAAAATTGATTGATCAGACAGTAACAAGAGATGCTCTGACTTCACCAGCACTTCTATGCTGCAACCCAAAATGACCCAAAATTTTTCCTTTAGAGCCTGTCTGGGGCTCATCTACAGGGACATGGCCAGGAAGCTCAGACATTGAGAAGGTGCTCCAAATTGAACCATTGCTCCTTCTAGGTTAGGAACACACACATCTAACTGGCTATTTGGATTCCCCCTCGAATGGAAGGAAGTATTTCAAAAACTTGGAAATATATCGAGGGCAGATCAAGTCCGTGCTGGAAGGACTAGAATCCCATCTAGTCTGGAAAGCCTTGGGACGTCAAGGTTATTGGACAAGACTGGAGGGAAGTTCCGTCGTGACCTAGACCTAGATAGAAAAGTACTGATAGGTCTTCATTTTAAAAAAAAAAAGGAATTTAAGTTCATTAAAACTTTTTTTAGGACAAAAACACAAAAACTGTAGCCAGATATTATAGATCATATTGTGTGGATGTCACTTTAAATCTATGATGATAACAGGTTCATCAGATGTAGCAAATTACGGTTGCAATCTTTAATAGGGACTTAATGCGGTGTTCAAAATGTTCAAAATCTCTTGGACTACCTGAATAAATGTTTTGTTTTTTTTCTCAAATAGTGATAATTTTAAGTCTTCCTCTTGTGACTAATCAGTGTATCCCTGGATAAATAATCAGATTTGGTCCCTTTGCAATTAATTACTTTGTTATTCCCCTGGTGATTACACTATACAACAGGATTAGACATCTCTTGATAATGTGTATCATCTGTTTATCAGGATTATTGCTAGACTGGAAAAATTCACATTGTTTTGATGAATAGTTAATATGAAATGACTGCAGGATTTCTGCCTTGGTTCCCCAGATAACTTATTTTTTGCACATAAAAATGTCATTTATTTTCTTCAGTGTAGTCACTTGTTGCACCCTCCACATTTTTCTCTTAGAATGTTTCATGTTTTGGCACCTCTGGGAGAGAAATCTCGATCAGCATCCATGCCGCATGTGGTGGGATGTCCTTTTCATTTTTGGCCTCCCATTGACAGTTTTTCCTGGCTGGGACTGATTGGTGGCAGCAAGGGGTGGACAAACTTCATCCTATCAGCTATGCTGTACGTGACTGTTTATTTTTGGATAGTTTTTATGAAGAATAGCGACAGTGCAACATCATTATCATCATCATTACCATCAACATCATAATCATCTTCATCTTCACTATCCGGAGTAAGGTCGCGGGGGCAGCAGCTTTAATAAAACCCTAAACTTCCCTTTCCCCGGCCACATCAACCAGCTCTGACTGGGGGATCCTGGGGCCTTCCCAAGCCAGTGTCGAGATAAAATCCCTCCACCTGGTCCTGGGTCTGCCCCCGAGGTCTTCTCCCAGCTGGACGTGCCAGGAACACCTCCCTAGGGAGGCGCCCTGGTGGCATCAGCACCAGATGCCCAAACCACCTCAGCTGACTCCTCTCTACATGACGGAGCACCGGCTCTACTCTGAGCCTCTCACTCAGCCGAAATGGGTTTTCTCAGACAGGTAGCTGGTGTCTCCCTTAGAGATAGGGCAGTGCAACATGCAACATAATTGTTTCAAAAGTATGAAAATATATTAGTATTTTAACATATCAACATGTTACAAAAAGAAAGCAATGCTCTGGTTTAAAGTGGCCAGATCACTGGCATAAGGTTGGTTGAGCCGATTGTCCTACTGGCTCAAGGAAGCAGAGCTTTAGAAGCAAGATAAACAACCCAGATGTCATTTTTCACATTTCTAAATACTTTGCATCCATTAAAAATATTTACAGAAAAATGGTCATATGGATAGTAACATGCTTATAGAAAAATCAAAAGGAAAAAAAACCCTTTTAAATCACATTACTCCTTTGATATGTATGAAAAACTTAGTAACCATAATTTAAAATTGTGATGGCCAAATTTGACTCTAAAAAAAACCATTTGGATGGGTAATGCCGGAGCTTTTCCTTACTGGCTATGGATGGGGTACGCCCTGGATAAGTTGCCAATATGTCTGACTGTGGGGACACCCACTGGGGACATTTTGATCCGTTTCACCTAAGTTGCAAGATTTTTTGGAGCTGGGAAGAAGCCAGGCAACCTGGAGAGAATCCACGCTGACACCAGGAGAAGAAAAAGTCACAGAACTGCCTCAGGTGTAATTAAACCTGCAACCGTCTTTCTCTGATAAAGTATCTACATGTGCTACTGTTACCCACATGAGAGGTCATATTCAATCATATTCAAGTTGTATTGTATTATAAGAAGATTCCCTTCATCAAATTTGTAATTATGTTACCTTGGTTGAATACTCAGACAGATAATTCAAAAATGCAAAATACATTTTCTTTAATACTTTCTGCTTACAGTGAAAACACAAGACTAATTCAAGAGGTTTTTTTTCCTTGAAGTTGTTTCGAATGTAAGTTTATCAAAAGCTAATCTGCCTAATGGTATGAACTGTGTACTATTATAGATTTTAAAAAGATATATTAGATTAGAAGTATAGAGAATTTAATTTTATGGATGCAAAACCACAAGGAAAAAAAGTTTATGATGTCTTGCTCTTTCCTTTGTTTGTGGTGACAGGCTGATGATGTTGTACAGAGCAGTAGCCAGACCCACAGGACAAAGCCTGCCTGACGAACACCATCTGGCATCCCATCATCATTATTCAGAGCAACCCCTAGAGCCTGACTATCATGTAAAACTGGATGGTATGAAATTCTGTTACGACACAATCTCATATATCTACCAAATTGGAATAGTAATACGTCTGTGAAGAATGTCAGTCGCCCAGGTCATTGTAGAATCAAATTCAGTTGACAGCAATATGGGTTATTTCTACAACTGTTCTACTCTGTCCCCACTATCACAGCTGGGCAGATAAACAAACACTGTTCAGGGTTGAGCAGATCAGACGTCTTCAGTCTTCAGATACCTAGACAGTGTGTTCTTTGAGTCCTGAAATGGCACAAGACAAAGATGTCAGATTTCAATAAAACACAAGGTTTACTGAAAAGATAATGAAATAAAACAAACTCTGTCAGAGGGTTCTTGCAATTGATTTTGACCTTACCTAAAGGGTGACCATACAATGAAGAATATAAGTCTAAGAGCTTATTGTCTTTCTGGGAGGCTCGTTTCATTTACATCTTTTTTTCACCAGCAAACAATGCAGAGAGACCTTGGCATGTTTTGACTATCTAATCAATGGCTTCTGTTATTTGGTCTAAACACTCTGACATTCAAGAATTTGATTTTTATCACCAGACCTTTAATTTTTGAAAAACAGCATATCAGTGTTGAACACATATGAGAATACTCAGAACCATAAATTCAAGTGGTCTGACTCAATTATACAATGAATACATCTTTAAAGAACAGTTATAATGTATATAAAATGACTGCATGAGGGACCTCTATCTGAGCCAACATCACAATTTGTTGTCTGGGTTGATTATATGAATGATTACTTCTCAGCGATGTATGTAGATTTTTTGTGTAATTGAGTAAAACACCACAAAACTGGACACACAAATATTCACAAATATTCATATATCTGTACCTACGCATTTATATGCTAATATCAATTTCTACTCAATGGGAAGCAATCTACCCAATGTTTATGTTTAATCAAAGATGTACATTCTTAAAACATAATAAAGTTGAACATGCTACCAAGCATATGTTTTCAACCCTAACACTAAAACTATAATAAAACTTAACATTCGTGAGTTTCCCTAATGGCTTTACCTGCCTGCCATGGCAAAACTGATTTCATACAGAAATCACTCCCTTATGTGTTCAATAGGAAAAACAAAACAAAACATAACACACACTGGAATGGATAATTGTAAATGTTTCCCTTTATTTTTACATGAGATTTGAGTGATATTATCTGGAAGATCATGGAACTATATTCTTCTTTAGCAAGTTTACCTTTAATTTAGGTTAGAATGCTAATTTAGCACTATTTCTTTTTTTTGACAGGAAAAAAGGCCATTCTGTCACATAGGAACAAGACTGACCTAATGCTACTTGGATCCTTTGATTTCTTTTACTATTTGTTTCAACTTAAGAAGAACGTCCACACAGTATCGGCCTCACAGTTGTGAGTCAGAAAGAGACAAACAGAGCTGGCTTAATAATGTCAGATCAACGGCTACAGGGTATATGTATTCACTGTCACTTATCTAGCCATCACATTTACATTTAATTGTGCATATGGTACGAAGAGGAGAGTGCACCATGTGCTTCAACAAATAGATTAAAACAATTCAATTCAGCTTGGCCAAATGCTAGAATGAAAGTTGTAAATAAAATATTAAAACACAATCAATTCCTTTCTCTATGTGTCCTTTTTGCACAGAAAAGTTAATGGTGCTCAAAGGGCGACTTCATAATTAGTCCACTCATTAAAGACTGAGTTGTCCTGACTTATTTGGAGTGTCACTAAGGTTGACAAAAGAGTGGAATTTGCAAACGGATCAATCACTGGGTCATTTCTGGAAGAATATGGTTGCATATCCAATTGTTCCACTTCATTGCTTCAGAAAAATTTAAAATGTAACATCAATGTAGTTGCAAGCATTTTCACTTATTTTATTCATGGTCATCCACTAAGCTGTTATTGTTATTTTTTATGTATTTATTTTTATTTTTTTTGGCCTAGGTCAGAGCCAAATATAGCGGTAGAAATGTAATACTGAATGTGATACTATACAGGCAACACTGTAGAAATATCTTCTTTTTTTTTTTTAAATCTATGTTGAGTCTCAAATCCCTTATGGTTGTAATAAATACTAGTCTGCTGCACATGGGGGAGAGGGTAAACTGTAAGAAATCCCATTATTTTCAATTTCATATACAGGCTTTTCTTAGGTTGCTCATGAGTGACAGAGAAAATCATGCAAGGGATCTGACCTAAACCAAGAGGCAGGACAAGGACACAATTTTATTTCATGAATACAGATACTACTGTGTCCCACTTCACAGTGTTTATTTGAGATTAAAAGAGCGGGGAAGCCAGGAGGAAAAGTCTAGTTTGAACAGGGAACACTGTTTTCTAGCAGGACTCTTCACCCACCCTCTTTATCCTTGCTGTGCATTGGAAGGGGGCACAATCATACTTGTGTTAACAAAGGGTTGAGACATAATTATTAGTCGAAAGTACTGAATAAATGCAAGTGCATCAGCATAGTCACCTCTTGTGCACTGCCGAGGTGTCCTTGAACAAGGCACAATCACCTTTATAAGCAGCTCAGTGGGAGCAACAAGAAGTAGCTGCCTGCAGTTCTACTTCCCCACATATGCATGACATCACTTCCCCGGTTCATAGTTTCCTTCTTCTGTAGCTTCTGTAAGCAGCTCCATCCACTGGAGCACAAGCTTGGAGTCATCAGGACCCTGAAAAACAGGACCGACAAGTTACCCACCAGTACCCAAGACCAGGCAAAAGGACACAAACTCCTGAAAGGGGCACTGAAAACTTGTGGATATCCTGACTGGACTTCTATGAAAGTTCACACAAAATCCAGAAAGCAGAACAACCCAATGAGGATGGAAGAGAAAGAAAACTGAGGAGGATTTTTAACAAACACCACATTCCCGTGAATTTTAAGCCAAGCAACACCCTGAGACAAACCTGGTCCACACAAAAGACCCCTCGCCACACAGTCAGAAGAGCAATCTGGTATATGCAGTCCCCAGCAACAATAAACACTTCCTACGGGTGTGTGGCTTACATGTTGCTCATATCATGGTAAAGAACAGAGCTCGTTTGATGTTGGCACTGGATGGAATGTAGACAGCAACAACAGTGATGCTGGTGAATTCCCAAGTAAAAGGGTATGCATCTCACAAGCATAAACTCTGTCCACAGAACATTAACTGGAGACCAGAGTAGCATTGAGACACCAGCTGTTATTAGTGTATACGCAAACACCACCGTGCCAGACTGAAGCGACGTAGAATGGTCTGCGTCTCCGGGCTTATAGAAACTGACTTATTGGTATTGCGCAAACGGATTATAACCTGCCAATCATAAACATTCTCACGAGGCTGTGATTAACTTTGAAAGCAGGAAACAGTGATCTAGATGACAAAATTGATGCTAAAGTGTTTGTTGCCGGGAGCTCAAGCACCAGCAGCCAACCAAAGCGCTGCTATCTTTGCTTGTGATCTATTTCAGTGCCACCAACCCTCAACCTCAACCTCATTTCAGACCGCAGCAGGCAGCTGTTTTCATCGAGGAAGCTCTCTGTGTGCTACCTGCTCAGTACCCAATGGCAACAGATGGAGTTAGTGATTAACTGATGAGCATGGTGAAGCTTTTATCTAATTAAAAGGGCTTTCATTTCCTTAGGAGTAGGTTACAGAGCTAAAAGGAGTGTTATAAATGAGGGTTATCTTTGCTTTCTGGCCAGACAGGAGTCCAAATTAATGCTCACGGTGCAACGTATGAAAAAAAAACTAGACTTTGTAAATATTAAAATGTCACCATGCCATTATGGACGGTGGGTGGGTAGCGCTGTCACCGCACAGCAAGGCGTTTCCGGGTTCGAGTCCCGCTCTGTGCAGAGTTTGCATGTTCTCCCCGTGTCTGTGTAGGTTCTGTCCAGGTTCTCCGGCTTCCTCCCACCTCCAAAAACATGCGCTTCAGGTTGATTGGCCGGTGGCATGCAGGCATGCAGTGGGGGGGGGGTGGATTGAGTGGCGGGCAGCTCCTTTGTGGTGCGCCCTAATGAGCAACTTATAAAGGGGATGGCGCCTTGCTCAAGGGCGCCTCAGCAGTGCTCGTGTGAGCTGACACCTCCTACTGTCACTCCGAGGTAGCTGGGCGGTAGCAAGAATCCTGCGAGACACTCCCCCCTGATATAGCAAGAATTACTTAAAATATTAATTCTGTAATGTTTGACTTTCTGCTTCTATCCGTTCTGACATCAATAAATGTAGAAAATTGCAAAATTGGTGAAGTGAATGTGGAAACTAATGAAATCTAATCTGTCTGTCCTTATTTTCACTTGAAAGCTTTTATGAAAACTTCCAAATTTGCTGAGAAAATTTCACTGAATAAAGTTTGTGGAAGTTTCTGTGCTAAGTTGAGTGTAGGAAAGATATCCAGCCCCAACTGGTCCTTTCTACACTTGGATAGTGAAGCAGGTGTTCCAGAGTTGTGCAAGTGAGAGAAAAAAAGGCTGCCCCGTCCTCGACCCCTCGCTGTGAATGATGGATGTTTTAACAGAGGCAGCAAAACGTGGATTCTGAAGCAGGTCACAGAAGAAGATCAAAGTAGTTGTAGTTAAATACACAAGTTTTCTCTTCATCATGTTACTCTCTACCAAAGAGAAATATAAAGACATACATGATTCGTCTTTTTCCTTGCTTCTCATCCCTTTTGTCGTCACCCCCTCCCCCAATCACTCTCTCACAGATCTATGGTACTGGGCAGGAATGAGACACAATTGCAGGACACCGGTTGAGAGATAATCATTCATAGTTTAATCAAAGTCACAATCAAGGCAGCACGAGGTCAGCAGAAGAACAAATAACAACCTGGCAAAGAACCGAAGTCCGAGCCGGCTTATAAAACCTCAGGCTAATCACCCGATCAGGTACAGGTGTGGAGACGTGCACAAGGTGTGGAGACGTGCACCAGATGTGGAGACGTGCACCAGATGTGGACACGAGGCTCCTCATACTGAAAGGGAGGGGTTTTTTTTGTAGTCCATTTAATGTGTTTGCAGCGCAGTTTTCTTCACTGGCGTTACGTGATGCCTGATTTCCTCTTCTCCCCACCATCTCCCCTTGGTGTCTCCTTAATAAACCTTTTGGTCCACACCCCCTGACAGGTGCGTCGGAACAACTGACAACCGTCCAACCTTACTAATCACAGTGGAAACATTACCATTTACTGAAATTACACACATTTTTTTGCAAATTTTACACTCATTTAGTATGTATTCCACACAATCCGTGATCATTTCTCCACTATATACGTTATTAATGTGACTTAATGAGTTATATAGTGGAGAAACTTAATGAGAAACTTAATGGAAATAAAACAAAGCAATCAAACTTGATGTGACTTATCAGACTACCATTAAGCACATCAGCGCTTGATTCATGTGTGGTGGAATACCTCAGTGGCTTAAAGCTTAGTCTCTCCACCCCCCAAGGATAAAATTAATTCAGCAGAGGTAGAAATGTAAAAGTTATATTATGGTACTACATTACTTTATGTTGATTATGTGTTCTGTGTCTGCGTGGGTTCTCTCTGGGTTCTCCGGCTTCCTTCTTCTTTTCCTTTTGGCTTTTCCCTTCAGGGGTCGCCACAGCGAATCAACCGCCTCCATCTAACCCTGTCTTCTGCATCCTCTTCTCTCACACCAACTACCTTCATGTCCTCTTTCACTACATCCATAAACCTCCTCTTTGGTCTTCCTCTAGGCCTCCTGCCTGGCAGTTCAAAACTCAGCATCCTTCTACCAATATATTCACTATCTCTCCTCTGGACATGTCCAAACCATCTCAGTCTGGCCTCTCTGACTTTATCTCCAAAACCTCTAACATGTGCTGTCCCTCTGATGTACTCATTCCTGATCCTATCCTTCCTGGTCACTCCCAGAGAGAACCTCAGCATCTTCATCTCTGCTACCTCCAGCTCTGCCTCCTGTCTTTTCCTCAGTGACACTGTCTCTAGACCAAACAACATCGCTGGTCTCACCACAGTTTTGTACACCTTTCCTTTCATTTTAGCTGAAACTCTTCTATCACACATCACACCTGACACTTTTCTCCACCCATTCCATCCTGCCTGGACACGCTTCTTCACCTCTTTTCCCCACTCTCCATTGCTCTGGACTGTTGACCCCAAGTACTTAAAATCCTCCACCTTCTTGATCTCTTCTCCCTGTAACCTCACTCTTCCACTTGGGTCCCTCTCATTCACACACATGTACTCTGTCTTACTGCGGCTAACCTTCATCCCTCTCCTTTCCAGGACAAACCTCCACCTCTCTAGCTTCTCCTCCACCTCTTCCCTACTCTCACTGCAGATCACAATGTCATCTGCAAACATCATAGTCCATGGAGATTCCTGTCTAACCTCGTCTGTCAGCCTGTCCATCACCATAGCGAACAAGAAGGGGCTCAGAGCTGATCCCTGATGCAGTCCCACCTCCACCTTGAACTCCTCTGTCACACCTACAGCACACCTCACCACTGTCTTACAGTCCTCATACATGTCCTGCACCGCTCTAACATACTTCTCTGCCACTCCAGACTTCCTCATACAATACCACAGTTCCTCTCTGGGCACCCTGTCATAAGCTTTCTCCAGATCTACAAAAACACAATGCAGCTCCCTCTGGCCTTCTCTGTACTTCTCTATCAACATCCTCAAAGCAAATACTGCATCTGTAGTACTCTTTTTTGGCATGAAACCATACTGCTGCTCACAAATGCTCACTTCTGCCCTTAGTCTAGCTTCCACTACTCTTTCCCATAACTTCATTGTATGGCTCATCAGCTTTATTCCTCTGTAGTTGCCACAACTCTGCACATCTCCCTTGTTCTTAAAAATGGGCACCAGCACACTTCTCCTCCACTCCTCAGGCATCTTCTCACTATCTAAGATCCTGTTGAACAACCCAGTCAGAAACTCTACTGCCACCTCTCCTAGACACTTCCAAACCTCTACAGGTATATCATCAGGACCGACTGCCTTTCCACTCTTCATCCTCTTCAGTGCTCTCCTCACTTCATCCTGGCTAATCTTTGCTACATCCTGGTCCACAACAGTCACCTCTTCTAGTCTTTGTTCTCTCTCATTTTCCACGTTCATCAACTCCTCAAAGTACTCTTTCCATCTTCCCATCACACTGCTGGCACCTGTCAATAGACTTCCATCCCTATCCTTAATCACCCTAATCTGCTGCACGTCCTTCCCATCTCTATCTCTCTGTCTTGCCAGCCTGTATAGATCAGTCTCTCCCTCCTTACTGTCCAATCTAGCATACAAGTCATCATAAGCTTCTTGTTTGGCCTTTGCTACCTCTACCTTCACCTTACGCTGTATCTCCCTGTACTCCTGTCTACTCTCCTCAGTCCTCTCAGTGTCCCACTTCTTCTTAGCTAACCTCTTTCTTTGTATACACTCCTGTACCTCCTCATTCCACCACCAAGTCTCCTTATCTACTTTCCTTCCAGATGACACACCAAATACTCTCCTACCTGTCTCCCTGATCACATTAGCTGTAGTTGTCCAGTCATCTGGAAGCACCTCCTGACCACCCAGAGCCTGTCTTAACTCCTTCCTAAAGGTCATGCAACACTCTTCCTTTTTTAGCTTCCACCATTTCGTCTTCTGCTCTGTCTTTGTCCTCTTCATCTTCCTCACCACCAGAGTCATCCTACACACCACCATTCTATGCTGTTTGGCTACACTCTCGCCTACCACTACTTTGCAGTCACTGATCTCCTTCAGGTTACATCGTCTACACAAGATGTAGTCTACCTGTGTGCTCCTACCTCCACTCTTATAGGTCACCCTATGTTCCTGCCTCTTCTGGAAGAAAGTATTCACTACAGCCATTTCCATCCTTTTTGCAAAGTCAACTACCATCTGTCCTTCTGCGTTCCTCTCCTGGATACCAAACCTGCCCATCACTTCCTCATCACCTCTGTTACCTGCACCAACATGTCCATTGAAGTCTGCACCGATGACAACTCTCTCACTTCTAGGTATGCTCTGCATCACTTCATCAAAGTCCAACCAGAATTTCTCCTTCTCCTCCAGCTCACATCCTACCTGTGGAGCATACCCACTAACAACATTGAACATCACACCTTCTATTTCTAGCTTCAGACTCATCACTCTATCCGACACTCTTTTTACCTCCAGGACATTCCTAACAAACTCCTCCTTCAAGATAACTCCTACTCCATTTCTCTTTCTATCTACACCATGATAGAACAACTTGAACCCTGCTCCTAAACTTCTAGCCTTGCTACCTTTCCACCTGGTCTCCTGGACACACAGTATGTCTACCTTCCTCCTCTGCATCATGTCGACCAACTCTCTACCTTTTCCTGTCATAGTTCCAACATTCAACGTCCCTACTCTTAGTCCTATACTCTTGGCGCTCCTCTTCTCTTTCTTCGTGCGAACGCACTTTCCTCCTCTCCTTCTTCGACCAACAGTAATCCAATTTCCACCGGCGCCCTGTAGGTCAACAGCGCCGATGGCGGTCGTTGTTAACCCGGGCCTCGACCGATCCGGTATGGAAGTCATATGTTTGATTCGCATCTTTGATTTGGCAAAAGTTTTACGCCGGATGCCCTTCCTGACGCAACCCTCTGTATTTATCCGGGCTTGGGACCGGCACAATAAGACACTGGCTTGTGCCCTCTTGCGGCTACATTTTCTCCGGCTTCCTCCCATCTCCAAAAACATGCACTTCAGGTTAACTGGGCATTCCAAATTGCCCGTGGGAGTGAGTGTGTCTGTCTCTGTCTAGCTCTGCAGTGCACTGGCATTGCATCTGGAGTTTCCCCGCCTCACGCCCCATGCCAGCTGGGATAGGCTCCAGCTACTCGTGACCCACGCAAGCTGATGAAGCGGGTATGAATGAATGAATAATTTTGTGTTCTATTTAGGTACTGTTATTGTTTCTGGCAAGTCTTAGTCAGTCTTTCATATTTGGTAGTAATGGCATTTGAATGGCCTTAAATAGCAATTATAAATTGAAATTTAACAAGTAACGACTTACGAACAATTCAACTTTTAAACAAACTCTCAGAACCAATTGTGTTCTATTTTGAGGACTATCTGTATGTATTTTCTTCATATGTTTTGACAGAAAATGTACTACTGCTTTCTCCTCTCTGTTTAAAGGATGATCTTTTGTTTTCTGTCAACTACAGAAATATTTTCTGTCCAAAAAAGATTCTGGCATATGTCCTACTGAACTGTCCGTTGCATCATCTAGTAAAAGATTTATTTGATTCAGGAGTTCCACACGGTCAATGGTTTGGATCCTGGCACCAACCATCATCAGAACCATGTTCTCTGTCATGTACTCAAAACCTGATGCCTGCAGGCTTTTAAGAGGTAATGGTAATTCTGATGCATTGAATGCCAACAGATGCAGCTTGAAATGGTTCAATTCTTACATCCTGTGACATTGTTTGTCTTATCAGCAACCAAAACACAGACCTGCACCTATTATTATATAATATGTTTTATTATAAAAACAAGGTAAAAAAGTTAGAAAATATTTTAAAAAGATTTTTTGTATCAAAATATAGATTTTTTTTTTGCCACTCACAGGTTATACTATCATTTTGTCCATGTAAAAAAAAATTCTGACACACACAATGACTGCATCAAACAGATTCACACTAAACATTTGTTTCTCAGTGCTTTTTCTCAGAACTGTTCATTAAGTACTAATGAACAGTACGACACATGTCAGATGCACATGGTTCCTTCAGGCTGTAAAACCGTAGCAATCAATACCCACCAGTTGTTAAAAGGTGAGCTTCATTTACCCTCTCCTCAGTTGAAAAATGTCAGTTGTAAAATTGGCTAAGTGACATAATTTCTGAGTGGTTTCCTGTTGTCTACAGAAAAACAGATTTCTTTTATATATTTATGCATAAATGTATTATCTTATCACTTTATTTGTGAAGAGTGCTATTCCATACAGAAAACATTTTTCAGTCGTGTGAATATTAATCAAACTTACTCAAAACAGATTAAATATCTGTAGTCAGCATTTGTGTGTCTATGACTCTCTTGTGACTGTATCATGGAACTCAAATCTTGATTCACATCAGCACTGCCATGTCAGTAGGCAACGAGGAGTGGAGGATGGATTTGACATCTCCTCTCATTCTGCCACTGCAGGCACGTCTTTCTTACAAAGCTGTCAGGTCCATGGTTGGTTTATGGTTTATATTCTTGGACAAGTAGCGTGAACTATTATATAGTTATACATATATAGTCACTGAAACAAAACAAAATACACACACACACACACACACACACACAAAAGAAGTGTTTCCCAACCTTTTTTGAGCCACAACACACTTTTTTCCTTGAAAAAGAAATCACAAGGCACACCACCAACCAAAAATGGTACAACATGACACTTTTTAGCCTATAGTTTATATATGGTAATGACGATATAGTCTCTCATTGCATTTATACTCACTCAGTGACAAGGAAATTAACTACCTGTTACCATCAACATCCTGCCACGCAGTTATATGGAAGAGTATTACATTACTCTGTCACACGGCTTCAAAGTGTCCGTAGGAGTGAGTGTGTGTGTGTGTGTGTGTGTGTGTGTGTGTGTGTGTGTGTGTGTGTGTGTGTGTGTGTGTGTTCGTGTGTGTGCGTGTGTGTGTGTGTGCTTGTCTGTTTCTGCGTGGCTCAGCGGTACACTGGCATCGCGCCCGGAGTTTCCCCCGCCTCACGCCCTAAGCAACCTGGGACAGGCTCCAGCTTTCCGCGACCCGCTACAGCGGATAAAAGCAGCTAGACGATGAATGAATGAATGAATGTCACACAGCAGAATCTAGATTACAGCATTGTCATTCGACAATAGCCTTTTTTAGACCAATTAAGTGAAAAGCGTATTATTTTCCATGCAACACCTGACGCTCTCTCACAGCACACTAGTGTGCTGCAGCACAGTGGTTGAGAAACACTGCACTAAAGTAATAGAAGCGTCTCACTGTGGTGGCAAGTGCCAGGTAATAAACATCACAGAGGGACATTGCAGACAGACTATGTCATGGCTGCACACTTCGCCTGTACAACTGCTCTCCATGTTCCTGCTCTCTTGAGATTTACACACTCCAGCTCCACTCTTAATGAGAGCACTAATCATCCAATGCACTGGACCAGCAGACAATACTTTATCTATCCTCAGAGTACAGACTTGAAAATAATGATTCATTAACTCGGGTGAAGAAGGGTATACGATTAAATCAATATTTTTATTACAGGTCCCTCCATCTGAACCCTCCATTTTAAAAAAGTGACAGACACTATTTGTGACAGCTAGTGTCATTGAAAATCATTATTGACTTGTAAAACTAAGCTAGGCCTTCCACACATTTTGTTGTCTGTCTGTTCACAGACAAGATAAATTTTGAGACTTTTAATTCAAATCTGGGTGTTTTTAGTTAAGCTTGTGTACAACTTTGGTTTCCACAAGTAAAAAAATAAAAAAAACACCAAAAAAACTACACTATAGAAACTTCTTCTTACCTTCAATGGCAGCCCTCACCAGAACCTCCAGTATAAATGTAAACCCCATGGGAAACACACCTGTTGTCAATAATAAGCATTATCAAATAAGTTCAGAAAGTGGAACATTATGTGATTTTTTTGTAGTCTTTGTAAAATTATGATGGTGGTATTTAAATATGAAATAGTGTGTGATTGAGCTCTATTGCTACATGTCAGAAAGTGCTTCTGTGGCTTTGCGGTCAATGTCAGACTAAAATAAGATCAAGCCCATGTATGTACAGTAATGTTTGAAGTCAACAGTCATGCTGTTATATGAATGGTGAAACATGATCAGAGAAAGATTGAAATCCTTGGTAAAGATGTATATAAGTGTCATGCCTTTTATGAAGATGTGGGTGTCATTCAGTCAGTCCCTCTGGCAGAATAAACGTGTATTAACTTGGAGTTGTCAATGAATGACACAAACATGAGGACCCAAAGGAGCCGTTCCATCATAACGTGGCAAGGCAAACACTTATTAAAAGAATGTTCGAATGGATGCTTCAATATTCTTTAAAGCATTTTTGGATTCTCAAGGATGACATCAAGGAGAAGACATGAAACGACTCCAGCTGTGTTTGACGAGAGAGTAAGTAATCGAGACCTGGCCATGATATCCGAGCCTCTGAAATTAAACATTTCCTTAGTAACAAAGGGGTGCTTAACTATGTGATTATATAGCAGGACATTTGGTACTGACCATTTGTACCAAATTTCCTACTTGAGTTTCAAGAAGTTATCTTTGAGTTATAAAATACAGGTAAAAATAAAGGGTATCAGTTAGACACCTGTCTACATGATATATATCAATCTACAACACAGCCATGAGAGTTGATGCTTTGTGTCTGATGACACTGCTAAGTCACTGCTAAGAATTGAGTGAATGTACTCTATCAAAGGTTGTGCTTATGTCCAGTACTACAAAAGTGCTTGCAGTCGCGCCTTTGAAGAAAAACTATCCATAAATTGCATGCCCATTATCACTGAAGGGGGCTGATGAATAGCCAAACATGTAACAGTGAGTGAAGCAAAACAGGAGAGGGAAGAATAGATAAGTCATGATAAGCCGTTATGCCAGGGAGACAGATGAAAGTTTGGCTTACGTGATGTAACAACAATGCTTTTGCTGAACTTGTCTAGTAATATGAATGTAACTAGTAAGTCAGGGCAATAATTTAATTTAAAAAAAGCCAGATTAGTGGTCCCAAACAACAGTGACAAAGTACTATTACAACAGAGTCAATTCACAAAAATATCTGTATAGTTTTGTCTTATTTGGAATTGGAATATTTTATTTTGATGGAAATAGGATATTGCAACTAGCATCTGTTTAACTAAATGATTTTAGTCAAATCAGATAGTAGTATAGTTTTTGTTTGTTTTCTCAATAGACCTATTCTCTCAGTCTCAAAACACTTCAGCAAGAACATGATAGCCCTGCAAAAAAAAAAAAAAAAAGAATGAAAAGAAATTAACATAATACTTTATTGATCCCTGTTGAGTAATTGTCTCTCTGCTTCCTCCTCCGCAAGCTATTAAGAGGTAAGAATCGGCAGCAGAGCAGAGCTCCTGCAGTTGGATTCAGTATTTTGCTCAAGGACACCAGGATGCTTTTTGAAGAGGATTTTTAAGGCTCAGGTTCTCTTTAATCACTCCACCATCCTTTTGTGCTGATATATGAATGTGTTGGTTGAATGTTAAGTGTTGTGAAAGTTTTCACCTTTCAAAAGTCCCTGGACTCCTGCAGCAACACAAGAAGAGTTGAGGCACAGCTGAATAAGTGCACTAATGCTTGGCTCCATAAAGGTCAACATTTAAGGATCACTACACGACACATTTGTCACCACACTCGCCTGTGCAGTACAGTGGCTCTTGTAAAGAAAGGGGGAGGGTGACAGAGAAAGAGAGGCATTTCCAGAAGATATAGCTACTTACAATAATATGTTTTAAGTAATTTTTGCTCACTGTAATGCAGTTTAAACCTCATTTAGATATCTTAAAGGGGAACTCTATTTGTAAAGGATCTCACAAAACTCTGTAGGCGGTAACTGATAGATGAATGGACTACAACATGTGTCTTTAACGAACTCTAAAAAACAAATATAAAAATAAGAAATCGCAAGTCGATGGTAGAAGAAACTGGCACGTTTAGCAGTAAAATGCATTCAGATTTAAGGAAAAGATTTGTATTTCACTGTCAAATGTACAACACTGCCAATCAGTGGTGGGCGGTCAGGGCCAGCAAGGCCTTCTCTGCTCGTCTAATGTAACCAGAAATCATGATAATATTTATGTTTTAATTCATTTTCGTGAAATAAATAAACGTAGAATTACACGTTGAAATATAGGAACATATAGTTAATAGACAGATGCGATAGCCAATCAGATCACGAGTGGGCCTTCTAGGACCTGCTAGCTAGCCCACGTTGTCCTGACATGTACGTGTCCTGTGATTGAATACTCACTCTATGCAGACGCCACACAGACGCTCATTTGAAGAGAAGCTCTAGTGAGACGAGGGTCCGATTCCTGAACGAGCTAACCTGTTCTAGCTAACAGAGTGTTCTTGAGGACAGAAAGGAGAATGGATTTTGTGGTCATTTCTGTCTGTGTTGTTCTGTGACGTAGTTGTGTGACGTCCTTAAAAGGTGTGGCTGTGGGGTTCTTCTGTGCCAGTGACAATAAAAAGGAGTAGGGCTGACGCCGGTTTTTGTCCCATTTGAGAGACGTTATAAACACCTCAGTCCTGAACGCTACACTGGTGGCAACAGTGGGAGCCGCTTACAGTATTGTGGGATGTATTTATTCATGTTTGACTAAGGAGAACATCACTGAAGGCCTAGGTGTGAAATGCACGGCCCGCCACTGCTGCCAATAAATAATAAAGTTGGACTAACAGGTGCACTGTTTTAGCACAGCTATTCCTAAAATGTTAGGTTTTTGAAGGGTTATAACAATATTCAATATTCTAACTATTGGGAGGCTTTCACAGAGAGGTACACACAGGTATCTCTATCCCTGTGTGCAATTCAATCTGTAAATGTGTAAAATAAAAAGTGTGAATTTTCTAATTTGGGATCATTTAAAGTTTATCTGTCTAACTAAAAGTTCTGTTGAGATTTGCTAATATGTTCTGTAATCAGTAAAAGTGTATTCAGAATCCATCATTCCAAAGATTGGGATTCATATTTTGGGAAACGGATGTATAAATAAGTTAGGAAAACTGAACAGATCGTGATTTTGTGAACAAATGCGTTGATATTAATGGTTGAGTATTTTGCTCTGACAACTGGAGCATGTCGGCTGTGTGGCATGTGGGCATTACGGTTCTGCATGTGTGCGTGGGCGTGTTCATGTTTTATTATTCACTTTTATTATTCTTTTATTTGTTTGAACAGCCTCTATTGGCCCTTGACTTATTATTGTGAAGTGTCCCTCTACGCAGGGCTTTGAAACAGTCCTTGGTTTATTAAATAACTTTATTTCAACCCTTAACCTCTGACTTTCTATGTTACAATTCTCCCTACAGGAGTTAAGTTGTAACAGTGGGTCTGTTAAATGTCTGTTTTCCCACACATTACTGTGTTGCACTTCAGTGTCGCGCTCTACAAATATATATTGCATAATGGCTAGCTAATGATTTTTGGAAAAATAAGTTTATTTTGATGCTTACGTAATGTTAAATATTTAAGTTGTTTCTATATTGGGTACTATTTAATCAATACAACTGTGTCTGACTTTTTTTTATCAGTTAAGGGATTTTCTTGTTGTCCATCACCTGCTATCTGATCATGTTGGAAATGGGACCATTTTACCACACCTGACAATGATGGGGTAGGGTCCAAGTGGAGCTGGAGCCAGAAAGTGGCTGCAATGGGAAAAATGATTTATTCTTTGTAATCAGATGCGGCAAATGTAGATGATGAATGCATACACGCCTGAGCTGATGACCACACAGCGACACTCTGTCAAGGGCATTATCCACATGTAGCAACACCTGTGCTCAATCTTGGATAAGACTCAAAGCTTGTAATTTGTTTATGAATCAAATGTGTTCTGGTTGACTCAACTTTTTCTGTGCAGAGACAGGAGAACCTTACAATAGGACAGTCTTTGCTGCAGCACTCAATCCATCATGGCCCTGTGGTAGAGTGGCTAGACAGGAGTCGCTGCTAAATAAATGTCAAATGACAGCTTGCTTGGGGTATGTTAAATGGCACCCTGAAGGACTCCAAAAGTATGAGGAATAACCAGTCTCTGGTCTTCTCATTCAAAATGTAATTATTGAGTCTGAATGCCAAGCACTACATCTGGCAAACAATTCAGGAGCACTTACAACACACTGAATGTCATCCCTGTGGTGGAAACAGTAACAGCAACATGCTTGGTAGTTGAAAAACAGTCAGGATTACCTACAAATATTTCTACAAACATTCTACAAACATTCAGAAAACCAAAAAAAGTCTTATTTATTGGAATAGAGTCTCTTTATATCTCTGAATAGAAATTCTTGATTGAAAAATATAAAATGCAGTGCTCTTTTTCCCCACACCCACACCCACAATCTCAGCCAAAAAAGAAGTCGAAGAAGAATCAAGTACAAGTCGTCTAATGATGCTAAATTTGTATTATTAGCTTCAAGAAAGTGTATGATGTGAGTGTAAAAATTGGATTATTTCTTTGAGTATATTATTAGCCATTTGATTTTCTGCTCATCTCCTTTGATTGTCATTATTTTGTTGCAAAAAGTGATGAGAGCACATTCTCAAAATAGCAGACATTGATTGGTTTTTAGACAGGATGGAGGACAATTGGGTATATTTAAGTTATCCAAATAAGTTACTGGTATTACTAAGACATGAACTGACATTTCTTAGAAAATCAACTTTGACCAAAAATAACGTATTTGTTCTTGTCATGATATGAATGACAAATATATTTCAACTCATGTGATTGTAACAACGTTGCACCTATTGTGAGCAGTGATGTTGCATTTTGCACTGAAGGATGGCCAACAAGTCTGGAGTCAGTTTGGTAGTTGAAATGTGAAGAACATCACAGACTCTTTTTTTTTTTTTTCAATCTGCTATTTTTCAAAGTTAGCATAGAAAATGTCTGCTCATATATTTACATTGAGCCTACAGAACCGTTGTTTGCCATCTCATCAGAAGAAACTTGGCCTTTTCCAAACTCCGGGAGAAGTCAGATTGATAGAAAACCTGAAAATCATCACCCTGCATCTCGAAAAGATTACAAGTCAGTCAAGTGAACGTTTCAGGCACAGCCCATATTCCATTAGAGTTGCTACAGTTGGCCCACAGGCAGTAGTTTGGGCACCCGTGGTTTAGACCACATAACCATTGTGGTCAAATGAGCAGTCTTTTTCATAATTCCCAATGTATTTCCAATTACAGCCAACCTCTCATTTACCAGTGGCAGCTAACCATTAGCATGATCAGTGTTAAAAAAAATTGGTTCTGTTGTCTTCTCTATTATTTGACCCTTGCCCTGCGCAAACCTTAGTCATACATATTGCTCTTCATTTCTGCATACTACTTATTATACTATTCAGTGATACCGATTACATTAATTTAGAGATGAGATTAATTAAGATCTGTTTTCTGTGGTCATGAACTGGTGCATGCATGCATAATGTACTCTTGTTTTAATTAATCCCAGTGAGCAGTTCGCCTTCCACACAATACTTTGCACCTGACATGTCTTTAAAAAAAAAAATAAAAATCCACACTCAGTGGCAGAGCAGTTTTGGTTGGTTGACATTCACAAAAACAATTTCCACTTCTATATAATCATTTAATTGAAGCAGGTCTTTTTAGTAATTGAAAATAAATATTCTGCTTGGTCTTGATTACTTTAGGGGTAGGACAACAAAACTATGAAGGTTTAAATGTGTGCTGATGACTTTTAAACACTGTATTAAGAGATTGTGGTTCACTTACCAGAAAGGCAGGGGTTCATGCATTCATTCATCTTCCAAGCCGCTTTATCTGCTGTAGCGGGTCACGGGGAGCTGGAGCCTGTCCCAGCTGTCTTAGGGCGTGAGGCGGGGCAAACTCTGGGCACAACTGTATATTTTAATGCAGTGTGTCCTCGTTCTTTGCAGTTAATGCGTTCCAGGAACCAAACATGATTAAGGAATCCGCGAGCGAGATTGCGATCAATTTATCTTATTATTTACGGTAATTTAAACATTTATGAACCCTCCCTATACCGATATTAAACCACCTTTTATTTGTATTACCTTTTCCCGCACTCTCATAGACTGTTTAAGGAACTTTTGTGTCTCACGAAAGTCCAAGACTGAGGAAACGGAGCACACTTCCGGATGCCGTCAGCCAATAGAATGCACATAAGGTATCACGTGACTACCTACGAAAAAATCAATGAGATGGAGTTGCGAGCATTGATGCGCTAATGCGCACTGTATATGTGTGTGTTTGTGTGAAAATAAATAAATATATATATATATATATATATATATATATATATATATATATATATATATATAAAATCTGAGTATGGATTCTTCTCATACAGTATATTTAATTTTATAATTTTTTTTAATTTTATATATTGATTTGATCACCAAAGGGAAATTGAGGGCACACTCTTGCTAGTAGTTAAAACGCATGCATATATATTAGTGAGTACAGGCCCCTGTAGCACACACACACACACACACAAGGGGGCCTGTAGGCATGCAAGGGAGGTAGAGTGTCGGGCAGCTCCTTCATGCTGAGCCCCTCATGAGCAATTTGTAAAGGGGGCGGCGCCTTGCTAAAGGACGCCTCGGCAGTGCTCCGGAGTATGAGCTGACACCTCCCACTGTCAGCTCACAGTCCGGGTGTTTTTTTTGGGCAGGAGCGGGAATCGAACCGCTGATTTTGAATAATAGGACGACTCGCTCTACGGCGTGCTCTACCACTGAGCCACTGCCGCTCCATATACAGTACAACTATATATAAGAAGAACCCATCTTTATTTGTCTCCCAAAGGGTAAATTATTTTTTTACACTAGCGGACAAATAGGTACAGGCCCAAAATACACGTAGGGGGCCTGTAGGCCAACACTCTGGTCACCACCCTAAAACCTAGGGGACTGAGCTACTGCTGCCAATATATGCAGTATATTTGTCTGCATGTATATTTCATACATATGGATTTTATGACAAGACCAAGCTGGCTATTTGTGAGATATTTTTTTGATAAAATAGGTGCTCACCAGCCAATGTTTACACATTAACAAGGAAATAAATAATGGGGAGGGTTATCTCCCCCAGCTTTACATTAGGTTCAGTATTTTTCTCTGGATACAGCAGGTTTTTTGCTATTCTTTTCTGAGCTGATTCACTGTTAATTGGCTGAAAATGGCCTACAGAATGTCGGTGTGTTTGCAGTTCATTAAGTGGCATTGATAAGCTGATTGAAATTTTCATACTGAACGGGTACTCATGTTTACTCATTTATATTATAGTCTCATGGTGGATGACACTAACTCAGCTCATTTAGTTGAAAACAAAACATACAATCATGACAATAACAGGACTCCTAAGCAGCCCAGGTAATATGGTATTTTGTTACCTTTATCAGTTTTGTGAAAAAGGTGGGGCCACACCCAAAATTATTTAAAGATCAGCATTCATCCACCTCCCAACTCCTCCACAGTGCACATGATTATTAGTTGTAAGGTAATTAAAAGTGGCATTGACATATAAAAAACCTTACAAATGACTCCCTAAACCTTCATTCCGTGACTTTCATCAGTTATTTCATCAGTTCTTCACCAAAGTGGAAGGAGTTCATTGTACTCTACTGTGAACTTGTAAGACATCAGACAACAGTCACACCACTGCCCAAGAGACAGGAAGATGATAATAAATTATAAATTGAGACGTTCACAAAAGCAATTGAATGTTGTGTCATGTCGAAGAAACTTTAATCTAAATCTTGTTTCCCCTTAAACTACACCACCTATTTCAGCATTTTCTGTCTAATCTTGAGCAGAATTTTCCTGCAATTGTCCTGACAGAACAGAATGCACAAATGCTATACAAACTGGGAATATTTATAATTGTAAATGAGCCAGGTCAAATGAACATGATCTATAGCGTAACCATGCATGCTACATTTTCTCAGTCCTAAGGCAATATGTGCCTCCCACAAAGATCATGACTGTTTAACCGAATACCTCATTTTTGGATGTGATTACACATTAATTGGCAAGCTGTTCAATCCTAATGTCACTCCAAATTAGTTACAAAAGAAAGCACAATAGTGGTGGGCCACACTCAAGTCCATATGTTATTTTGATAACATGCAGCAAGTGGGAGCAAGATTTACAGAAGTATGGTACGTTGACTGGTGAATTATGACAAAATGGGATGAAAAATGTACTAAAATATTTAACATTCATACATAAGCACACAATACAGTATATTCACTCATGCACAGTGTACAGTTTTTGAGGTTAAGTCAACATCATCAAGCCTGTCATAGCGCCTCATCAATTGCAAGTTTATTTCTGCAATCATTGAATACAGAACAACAAAAAATATCAAGCAACATCAATTTAGCATCTCCTGACACAATGTGCAACTCTTGCATCATCATTGATGTTCCCATTTTACTTTCAAACCTCTTAGGTATGTTTTCAAGGTTTTTAGTTTACATGTGATCTCTTACCTGAGTAATGTGTACCTGTTTAGGATATCTACTAATCACACTTTATCAGATGAAACAGTGGTCCAACATTAGGCTCATTGCTGCTGTATTATGGTCCAAATCCTGCCGACGTGTCTTCAGCGTTGAGCTAACCGTCCCATGGGAAGATACCATCGATAAAGCATTTGCTGTCCTTATTGTTTTTTACCTTCTTTGGTTCATGCGCTGTTGCCTCACCATGCCGAACAACAGAGTGAATTCCAGTCCTCCTTTGGAACTTCTCGAACCACCCACGCAATGCCTTCAACTCCTGGTGTTCTTTCGCCGACTTGTTCTTTCGCCGGTCATTGGAAATGACAGTTGCCTTTTCACAAATTATTTACGTAAAACAATCAGAACACCTCCTAGGTCGAGGGCCGAATGACGAGGATGCTGCATAGACACCTATCTAGCTACACATAGAGGTCCTTCTTACCCAATGGGATGCCAGGAAGATGCTAGGTAATAGCCAATGGCAGAGCAGCTAAAAGAATGTTGCGTTCAGGGAAGTTTGGGAGCTTCAAGTATCAGCCCATACTGTAGTTTTACCTTTCGTACCCTGAAATTTCTTTCGTAACAAGACGCAATATTTTCCTGTTGAGGCGTTTCGTAACTTGAAAATTTCATATGAAGAGACGTTCGTAAGTAGAGGTACCACAGTAATACTAACCCTAACCCATGCCTACAGGCCCCTAGTGTGCTGTGCCAGTTTCAGGGGTCTTTAATCTGTAACCACGTGCTGTGATTAACACATACAGTATATGTACATGTGTGAGTGTAAAGAGAATTTCTCCATGAGGGATTAATAAAGTGTGAATTATTATTATTATCATTATTATTATTATTATTATTATTATTATTATTGAAGTACAAATAATAATATGTAGTTTTGTACTCATTTTGTTAGTAACAAGGTTATTTATTAAATTATTCCTGTAGGACAGGGGCCTTCATGATGTTTACGCTTGGTTTTTTTTGTTTTTTTTTAAGTAATACTAATATATCTATGTAATATATCTATGTAATATTTATAATGCATTTGGATTTTTCATGACCACCATTTATCTGTTTTTTGTTTTATTTTCCAGGTTTAAGTGACATTGTTGCTTAGCCACCTTGTGATTGAAGCAACAATGTGAGTGAGAATGTTCCAGAAGAACATGGACCATGCACCTTATCTACTTCAACCACGTAGCCAAATTAACAAGTCATCAGCAGCAAATTACCTGCTTTGGTCTTTTACTAAATATATTTGGGTTTGAGTTGTACACAGAAAGCGGGAGTCAATCAGTGAGGGTTTATGAAGCTACTGTAGGCGGTTCTGCCGATTAAAATATAAGTGTACCTGATACGTGGGAATCATAAATGTAAAACATCTTAAACCAATTTGACGTAGGCAGGGTATTAAACCACAAAATATTTGAAATGGTATAGGTACAAACATTTTTTTAAACGCTATCACAGTGCACACCAGGAAAACTGACTGAACAGAATTCTTTGTGAAAATCATATAACTGTCACCATAATGCTGCTCAATGAGGGATTTTGAACTAATGTGTTAGATGTCCAATTCCATCATCAAAATACCCCAAGAGGAATTTTTTCGAGAATTGTGAAATCCTGGCCTAGGTGATCAGTGTGGCAAACAATAGAACAAGATTTACTTTACAGAGACATGCGAGACAAGTAAAACACCTGAAAGGATGGTGTGTCTTCGTAGCATAATCCTTGAAATGCTAATGTTATCTTTGCATAACATGCTCTCATTTCTAATTCCACCCATAATTGTTCTGTACTGCAAATGTAGGCTTTGCATGCAAACAATACTGTGTCGGTAAATGAAAAAGGAAATACCGTGTGCCCTCGAGCATTCGCGCATCAACGCTCGCGACTTCACCTCATCGCAGATTTTTGGTAGGCAGTCACGTGATACTGTACGCACATTTTACTGGCTGACGGCGCTCCTTTCCGTGAGTCTTGGACTTACGTGAAACACAAAAGTGCTTTAAACAATCAACAAGGGTGTGGGAAAAGGTAATACAGAGAGTTTAACATTAGTATGGGGTGGGTTCAAAAACGTTTAAATCACAGTAAATAACAAGATAAATAGTTTGTCGCTCTATTGCGGAATACATTAATTGCGTGTGGTTTCTGGAGCACATTAAACGTGAGGACCGAGGACGCATTGTATTGTGTGATTTTGCTGTTGAGTTTCTTCAAACCAGAGCGATCTTCTCTCCCCAGTCAGAATCTTATGACTCTTTTATCCTTAACCACGTGATCGATCATGACACTTAAACCTGGAGGGGCCTGCTGTTTCAGATCGACCTGGCGCTTCCTCCATCACATTCACCCAAACAGACGGAACCTCCTATGGTGAAAAGAGGAAGTACGGCAAAGAGGAGTGAGAGGTAGACCGGAATACCACTGAGCCTGATTATGTTCACAAGAGAGTTCAATGAATCTCAGAGTGATAGACGCGTGATGAGTTAAATGTGAGATACGGTCATATTGTTAGGTTTCTTAGGAGGAAAAAAACATTTTATTTTCATGACAGAACACAGGTTTTTATTGTTTCCTGCTGTTGCCTGTGTTTGCTGCTGTTGTGCCATTGTTCTAAAGAGTTATTTATAATTATAATATGATATTAGTGAAGTTGTATTTTGTATATTCCAAGAAGCAATGAATTTGTTGTGAATAAATCAGTAGCGGGTCGTTCATTTCACACCTACGCCTTCAGTGATGTTCTCCTTAGTCAAACTTGAATAAATACATCTCATAATATTGCAAGCAGCTCCCACCACTGCTACCATTGTAGCATTCCAGACGGAGGCATTTATAACTTCTCTCAAATGGGACAAAAAACCAGTACTTTTGGAGAAGCATCAGCTCTACTCCTTTTACTGTCACTCGCACAGAAGAACTACACCACTACACCTTTAATAGACATCACACAACCACATTACAGAACAACTCACTGCTTCATCATCATAACACTGTGCCAAAATTTTCTCAAAACAACATTCATATTCCTCGAGAAAGCAAAAAATAAGAGCAGCAACGTCATTAGCTGTCCAGTCGTTCCTTGGGGTCTCATTGCTGCCTTGGTTAAACAATTTAAGTTTACAAATCCAGTGTAGCTCCAAACACCAAATTGATCCTTTGCAAACAAAAGGCAGTGTCCCTTGATTTCTCTGCTAAAGCTCTGTGCTCTAACTATAACAATCTGCTTAGCACCGCCTTCTCAAATGTGAGAATCCAATCGCAGGACACAATGTGAGGCCATTGAAAAGGCCTTAGATCACCAATGCATTAAAATATAAAAATATAAATATAACTTTTATCATAACTATCATGATTTCTGGTTATGTTAGGCCAGCAAAGAAGGCCTTGCTGGCCGACTTTCAAACCGAAAGGAAGGAGACTCCAATAACTGAAATATGATTATATTCCACAAATAGAGGGTTGACCCTGCATTGAAGTATTTCTTTGGGGGGCTACATCCTGCTCTTAAATTTATAGTATTTTGTTTCTCTGGGGTGCTTGGAGCAATATTGTTCTACTTTACTCACTCATGTTGCTTCAATGATCACAATCAAATTAGTTTTCTGTGCATGTTTGCTAAGCTCTTTTTCCAGCTTAATCTCCAAGAACAGTCTGTCTATGTTTGCCTATTGTAACAGTGCATTAACTTTTTGCTGTAAAAAGTGTTTTCAAAGAAAAACTGCATAAAGGCTATCTGGAATAGGAGGTGTCTAGGTTCAACCAAACTTCTCTTCTCATTGAAGTACCATAATATATTCAAAAACATAACTAGTGACTTTATTATACCTATTCCTTTGTTAGAAACTCCTTTTCTGGGTCATTGCTCAGAGAGGCTTGGGAAGGTGCAAAGCTGGGCAGGTATTCAAAAGTTTTTTGATTCATTTCTCTGCTCCTACTGCGGAAGTGAAGGAGTGCAATTTGTCATCATAGGTGACCCAGAGTTTGGCAAGATGCAACACATGCTCCTTAGATACCAGTGGGTCTATTATCTCTTGAGATTGTGCCTATTTTTTCCTCAGTTCTTGTAAAATTATTTTGCTTCATTTTTGTTTTGTATTTTTGTTTGTTGTTTGTTTGTTTGTTTGTTTCGTTTTGTTTTGGGGTTTTTTTTTTATCTTTTGGAGGGGTGAGGGAACTTTCAGTCAAACAAGCTTTGTTTTTAAATCCTGGCTGCATTTTGCTTTCAGCTGCTTACATTTGTCACCATCAGATGGAATGTTAAAAGACTGATTCATTGAAAAATAATAGTTCAAACAAACAAACGAACTAATGAATGAATGATGACAGAGCATTCAGTTATCAGGTTGAAATCCTTAGAAAGACTTCTTGCAAAGTTATTTGAATTCAGCTACTTTACAATTGGTGGATTACAAATGATCAGTCAGCAGTCACTCATTCTACTCATACCCTTAGTCTACAGTCATTTTTCCGCCTTGTGGGCCACAGATCTGCTGGAGCCCATCCCGGCCTGCTACAGATGAGAGCAGGGTTACACCCCTGACAAGACACCAGGTCATTCTGGAGCCAAACGAAAGACAAACAAACACACAGACACACAGTCACACCTACAGACACTTTAGTGTGACTAATTTATCTAAATTACACTTTTTTGGAGGTGCGAGGAAGCTGGAGAACCTGGAGAGAACACACACAGAAACGGGGAGAACATTAAAACTCCACACAGGAAGGAATCATAACCAGGAACTTTCTTGCTGTGATGCAATACCACTGTGCCAAGTCTTAATTCATAGCTTAAGCATATAACTTATTCAACAACTAATCATCCAGAATGATGACCCAGGAAGGATGTAACAAGTTCTGGGACAAGAGCACCAGGCAGAGATTACTGTCTCTTTTTTCTGCTTTCATTGTTTTCTGCTTCTTATGGTCCAGGCACAAATTTCCTTTAAATTACTTTATCCAATTTGTCCAACAGTGTATTCCCAGGAGAAACGCCCTCTTGTTTGATAATGATGGCTCAGTTATCCAAAACTACCATTCCAGGAAAGGAGCCAAGATGCCATTGTAAAATAAAAGCAGAGCGACTGCACTCTTTCATGCTCATCACTCTTGGGCAAGTAAAATGCCCCCGTGTTAGGTGTGTTGATGAAATGTTGACGCCCCTCTATTGTAATACTGTCCCACAGGGAAACTTATAAGCAGTATGTTGATCGTGGGAGTTGGCCAACATATTGCTGCCAGCAACACTTTTAGGTTGTTCTTTTTTCTGGCTCTCAACAAGTGGACATGAGCAAATAGGGAGTTCTTCATAGATTCATATGACCACATAATAGACCACATAATAACTGTACTGAGAGTAGTTTCCATGGTAATTTTGCTGCACACCAAAGCTTCTGCCAGTAGCAATAGAGACCTAAAACTGCATTTAGCAAATTTGCATCTTTGCAGAAAGGGAAATTAATTAAGATTAAGCATCAGAATATCAAAATAGGCAATTGAGAGAATAGCATTGTTTTAATCATGTAGTATTTGGCTACATTTATACATTTCATACTGAAAGTTTATCGGGTTCATTTTTTTTTTTTTAAATCAATCCCTGTTTCTTGTTTTATTTCAATATTTTTTTTTTTAATTTTGCACATGAAGGTTCACAATGAGGTGATGCAGAACACATTCCAACCAATATTGGCTTCATAGCCTTCTGTTTATTGTGGTGTGGTGAAACAACCCATCGCACATGCACACACACACGCACACACACACACCAGTGTGTGTGTGTGGTCATACTTACTAAGATATTCTTTCCCGAGCGAGGGAGAAGTTTCCTCGTACACATTAATGACTATATAAAATTGTCGCCCGAGAGAATTCATTTGAACACTTGTTGAGTTGTACCTGAGCCATGGCAACAAATAAAGCTGTGTAAGTATCACAAAATAAGTGTACTGCATTGACTTCTTTGCCATGGGAACCAACAGTGCAATTACCTTTTCCCTGCACACTACAAAAAAAAAAAAAAAAACAGAACAGAACATTAGCTGAAAGGCTCTGAGGAATTTCTTTTGTGAGCACCATTCAGTCTTCATCAGACATGTGTCATTATCACAAAGAAGAACAAACAATATATAGACAAAAAGTCAGGAAGTTGTGTTGTGTCTGATTAAAAGCACTCTTAAGCTAGACCAGTCAAAACAGAGCTGCAAAACACTTCCTGCAAATCAAAAAAATACCTTGTTATACTGAAAAAAATAATACAATTATATATCAAACACTTAGAAGAAAAATGCATACACATGTGATATGAAAAGAGAAATTTGTTACATGCATTTTTAAGTCATGCTTCAAACAATCATGAAGCATAGACATATCTTAGTCATCCATATGTAAAATTGTCACTGAACATGTAAAAACTGACAGGAGGAAAAAGACCATCACTCTCTTGTGTATAGGTAAATAGTCAGTGTTCCCCAGGTCGATCCATCTTACGTACAGTGCCCAGGAATTCAAATCACTTTAGCTTCAAGTTGGCTGAAATTATATCTTGAGGTCAAACCTATTAAGATTGCTCAGTAGCCCACATTTGCATACCCATCAAGGTGAACCTAAGGTGAGTGTTCCAGGCAGATTTATTCAACACTGTGAGCAATTAATCACAATTTCATTTGTTTGTTTTTCCAAAGCTCTGTGCGTGATATTTGGTTTTTACAAATGCTGTTCAAAGTAGGTAGGCCTTTACTTTTAATGTTGACATACATCTAGACTTATCAGCATAAATCACTTTCATGAATAGTAGAAGAATTAATTTTAGCTAAACCATCTCAAAGAGAACAAATGATGAAACAACAGTTTCTAATCCCGCTAATTACTTATGCATCAAGTAATTGCATTTGATAAATGAAACCCACCCCTAAGAGGCTGTCTGGATATCTTCAGATAATGCTGACAGGTGAGGCAGGAAGAGACCACCAATACCGAACCAGTAGCTGCACAAAAACTCTGCACCCTTCAACCCAATCCACATGTAGAGCACCCCTAATATTCCTTATCAGGATGTTCCAGCCATCCCAGGGAGGCCTTCATAACACACATTTAGGAGTACTCCCTTCTGAATGTGTACACCTGGTTAGTTTGTGTGTATGTCTGTACTACCTTATCACCTAATGGGCCCTTCTTTGGTGGTTTCCCAGTTTATACTTAAATTTCAGGAGCATTTTTCTCAGTGTATTATTCCATCAAGCCTCCTGAAGACTCAGTGATATTTCCATTCTTTCTTCCCCTCATGCTGGAGCAAACTGTGATTCAGCACACACACAGCTGATGCAACGTAAATTTAGAGACTTTCAGTTTGTGTAAAATAATGACTTTCACATTATTTCAGTGGGCGGCGTTGTACGGAGTTTGCATGCATGTTCTCCCCGTGTCTGCATGGGTTCTGTTCTCCGGATTCCTCTCATCTCCAAAAACATGCGTTCAGGTTAATATGCCAGTCCCAAATTGACCGTAGGTTTGAGTGTGTGCTTGTATGCTTGTCTGTGTCTCTGTATGGCTCCACGGCGCACTGGCGTTGCGCCCGGAGTGCCACCGCCTCGCACCCTAAGCCAGCTGGGATAGGCTCCAGCCCCCATGACCCACGACAGCGGATGAAGCAGTACAAGAAAATGGGTGGATGGATTATTTCAGTGAGTATTTCAATTATTTTAATGAAACATTTCACCCAAGTTACAGATTGACCTCTGTTGTAAGAAAATATACAAGTTTACAGTCTACTGCTTTACTGTTTGTTGCACAAAAGTTAATTTTTTATGTTGTAAAGTGAGCACAGAGCAGGTTATTCAAAGGATATGCATCTAAAGTGTTTGCATCAGAAGATATTGTAAGGTTATGTTTTCCAACAACCAGCACAAAGAGTGTCATTATTACTGTCTGTTTCGAATTCAAAATTCAGTTGAAAATTACTTCTTGATGGGACTTGTTCAGCTGTGAAGAAAGTAGCATCTTTCCTGAGTACCTAATCTTTCACGAAATGTCGCTTCCTTCATATCAGATGATAACAGACTTCTCAACTTCAAATCTTCCTTATTTTTGGCCTCTGCATTAGCATCCTAATAAGCAAATAACTCACTTCATAATCACATCCATATGTTCTCTAATCACAATTGCTCATGAACTATCTCTCTCAATAGACAATATGGAAGTAAATGTTAAGGTCTGCTCACTCACCGCTACACTGCTGTTTGTTTCTAGATATGCAACTCCCTCCACTTCCCCAACCTTCTCCTATATTAGCTGCTAATCTCACACAAAATCTTTGTCCTCACTGGTGAAGTTCAAATGTTCCTTCAGTAAATCCTATTGACTAAAAGAAGCGACTAGTTTGTGCTGTAGAGACCCAAGTCTGTCCGTAGATAGAGCAGTTCCACAGACCATGCCTGCAGGCTGGGATAATGCCACTGAAGACTGACATCTTTGACTCAGATCCGACTCCGTTTGAAGTTGCATGCCCTCTCACTGTGCTCACATTTTGTCTGAATTTGCAGGTGTCTGGTCATGATAGCACCTTGGGAACGCAAACACAGATAAAAGGAATAATTGCCTGCAATTTGATAGATCTGTCAACCTTAGCACTATTTTTTATTTTTGACATACCTAAAATCCATCGGTTCTATGCTTAATCAAGCGACCCTTGCTGAAATAGCCTCAGAAAAAAAAACCTATTTTTAATTTGTGACTTTTTTCTTTATTATCTATTTACTATGACCACATTACTTTGTGGCGTTGCTGTCTGTGTGCAGGGATACTGATTTGGTAAGCAACAGCTGAGAAACAAGCAAAAGAGATGGATCAACAACCCCCGTCGTCCTATCACCGGCTCAAATGCAATCATTTTCGCAAGAAGTAACATTTTCTAATGAGATTTCTGTGTGTAAATGTTTCACAGAATCAATAATGGTAGCTTGAAAGGGATAACACCAGAATGAAGTGCTATGTGTGGAAGTAGAAGGCTGGTTAAAGGACGAAAGATACATCTGCCTCCCAAGCAAAACGTATTTTTCAATTTTGATACAAGGCTGGAGGCAGACAGACAAACATTTTGTGCATTCAGGTGCGATATGATATTTAGACCATTCAGGGGGATCAACCAGACAGTTTTCTCATAGATATGTTGATGTTTTTGTAAATCAGTCTGGACTGCCAGTGGAAGGCTCATTTTTGTTCCATGACAAACCCAATCTCAGAGTGTTGACCTCTGATTTTCTTGAATATGGTTTGCTCTGTTCAGTTCAATACAGCAGCAGGCTGGTGTGTGTCTATGCGGCATAATATTTTTTTTTATACTTTAATGACACACTCGGAAAGGACTCTAAAGGCCAAAGTGATTGGGGTTACATACAGTTACACATTCAGCTTAGCTACGGTTCCTTTTATCTTCATTCCTTACTGAGATGCTAAGGTTTTTTCTTTCACTTAATCTGTCAACATCACAGCAACCGTGGAACCCCTCCGCGAGACAACTGATTCATTAAGTTTGTGTGGGCTCATGCAGAAGTTTCCAAGGTACAAAGTGAATTCACCCACCTATTAGTCTGTGTAATTTTGCTCATGCATGACAGGTAGCAATTTTGCAGAATGCTCAATTGTTGTCTGCAAAAGAAGCTAAAATTCAGTTGCTAAATATGATGATGAGAAAGATTGGTTTGCATTTGACATTTCTGTACAGTGAAGCTGTCATCCTCTTGTCCTCTTGTCCTCATCCTCTTTAGCAGCAGAAGTGCGATAATTGGCAATTCTTGCCTTAAAAATGTATTTAGGTCACAACAACAGGGAGCAAGGAAATACCAAACATATCCTCGGTAAGAACAAGTTTCAAAAACTTCTCAAGAAACATAATTTAATTCACAATTAATGAATTGACTTACAATTAATGAATGTACTTACAATTAATGAATTTCATGAATTTAGATTCTTTGTCCCATGACAAAGAATCTTTGCTTCTCAGGGTGTTTGTTTTTTTTGGCGTATTAGAATTTTGCCCACCACCTGCCAAAGGCAGCTGGGATAGGCTGCAGCATACCCAGGACAAGTGATTGACGAAATGAATACTTTGACAGCAAAGTACCTGGAGGCTCAAGGTTTCCATGAAGCATGCAGTACTGTATTGAGATTAACTTTCAAACTATTTGTGATATAAAAAAATCATAACCCCACCCATTAAAATCAGACTGTTAGTTTCCAAGGAGAGAATTTATAATGCCTGCAATCAAAACAGCCTTTTAGTGTCTCTCTATACATATAGCATTCAATACAAAACACAAGCATTCACCTCCGAGCACGAGAAGAATGTCAGTTTTGATTGCAGAGGAACTTTACATTCTTGTGGATGCTGCTGTTAAGATTTATTTTACGCAAGTAAACACTCTCTCTCTTTATGAATTTTAATCTTTGCAACCATGAATATTTCCATGGTTGCCGCTTCCATGTTTTGTGATAGCTGGATTCTCTCAAGAAGCATCAGTCAGAGGTCTTTTTCTTCCAAAATTCCTGTAGCATGTACGCATCCATGTTTACTTACATGATGTTATCGTATGAACACCTGTTAAATTCACTCTAAGCACTTATGGAACTCTATCTTTACCAGAAGGCAGTTTTCTGAATGCCGAAGCCTCTGAAGATGAATTTATTTCTGATTAATTCTCAAAGAGCAGCTGAATGCCATCTGCTATAAATCTTATGTAGCTCTTCTCAGAGTGCCCACAGTCTCTTGATGGATAATATAAAGGAAGTTAAAGGGTAAGTCTGGTGATACAATATATTTATGTTATTGTCGACAAATTCCATACACAGGCCAACTCCAACGATGTATCAGCCTGTCAGTGCTTTTCAAGATTCCCATTCTTTCTGCACTCAGTGCCAAGGACATTAGTTTCCAAAACAACCAAAATCATTTTCAAAAACTGCATATATCAAAACTACATAGCTTCTTTTCAAAAGGCTCGTCAGTTTTATAAAACAGGTGGCCACTTTAGTTTTTCAAAAACAATCAAATAAGAGAATATTCGTGGGAATTAGTGGGAATTATGTCTGAGCAGTGAATTTGTTATCAGAATGAGCATCACATTAATAAATATCTTTTTACCCTCTGCATTAAGGAAATATATGTGCATTTTGCACTACATATACTGAAATCAGACTTGTTACCTCAATTGACCATGTTTGCGTTCAACAATTGCATTCTTTTGAGAATAAAGGGGGCGGCAGTGGCTCAGTGGTAGAGCGGGTCGTCCAATAATCACAAGATTGCCGGTTCCCGCTCCCAATGTCTTTGTGTGATTAGAACAATTCAAAAAGAGATTGAAATTCAGTATATATAATTCTGATCTGTTCAAGCAATGTTCCAGATCTGGCCATCCAAAATTTAGGGACCGCAAAAAACATGTGTCTGAAACTTTGCTGATTCAGTTTGATGTCAGATATGAATTCTTCAGTAGTTACTGAGCTACAACTTAAGAACCTGTCAGGCAGCCAGAAGACCTGCATGCAGAAATACAGGAAATACAAGTAGAGAGTTTAAGCAAAAATCAGCATAGTTCAGTTCATTCCTGAGTTTCAATACCAAATGATCAGATATAGGCACAAGTACAGAAACATCTAGAAACAGGCACAGTTCAAAGTCCATATACAAATCACGTTCATCAAATTAAATCAACTTTATTTATAAAGCATGTTTCATGCAAGAACATGCAATGCAAAGTGCTTCACTGAACGAAAAACATTAAACAAAGGAAAAAAGAAAAACAATTACAAAGGAAGCCCGTCCCTTACACCCTTCATACTAGACACACACACACACACACACACACACACACACACACACACACACTCATACAAATATACATAAACAAACAAACACACGCATACATACTCGCACACACAAAATCACTCACAATACATAGACATGACATGGCATGGCACTGAGAATCAAGGAAACCCCATCTCTGGGGCCATCCACACTGGGAGGAACCACAAGCCATGCCATTGGAGGGACTCCATCTTGATCCCCATTAAAAGGGAAGAACCCTCAGCCTGCCAGACTGAAGGGATCCAAGGATAGCGCCCTCATCAACAAACTCAACACCCCTGAAGAAATACTGGATTAAAAGCTGAAGAGTACAAGCATAAAATAGGATTTAAATTATAATGAAGTAAAGTACAAAAATAAAATATATAATATTAAAACAAACAAAAATAAAAAATAAAATAGATACAATAGCGGTAATAAATAAAAACAATACAAATAAATAACTAAATAAAAACAATCCATCAAGATTAATATCATCTTGATGGATGGATGGATGGATGGATGGATGGATGATCTTAAAAAGCAGGATAAAAACAGCAACATAAAACTGGATAGACCCAGATAGGATCATAAGAAGGTTTAAAAATTGAAAAGGTGTGTCTTTAATTTTGTTTTAAACGTATCAGTTTCTGCAGTCCTGTGGCCCTCTAACAAGCTGTTCCACAGGTGGGGGCCATAGTGGCTAAATGCTGTCTCACTGTAGAGTTTTGTTCTAGGTTTTGGTATGGTTAAATGGCCAGTGTCTGAGGACCTCTGGGATCATGAGGGTTGATCTGGTAAAAGCATATCAGATAATTTACAAATGTAGATCACAGTTTATTTCTAATTCTATTTTGTAATGCACATCTCTCACCTGGCCTCAAGGTTAATTTCTGTCTGGCACTGTAAATTCAGTTATCAGCTCTTCTCATCAGTGCTTCACATCTAACCATTAGCAAAGAGACACACCATTGTTAGGCTATCATGTAGCTTCTATTTCATTCTGGCTGCTATTGTTTTCTCCCCCACCACACAGTCTTCTAAGATTGTCCTGATACAGTGGTCATCAGTTTCACCGGGGTCATCGGCCACCACCACCAGTGTCTGGACTCCAGGCGGGACTATGTATCTTGTTGCTGGTCAGGACACATAGTTTTCAATTATCGTTTTCTGATAAACTGATTATCCCATTATCTGATTTAATAAACAATAATTTACTTTAACCACTACTGTCTCCTGATGTAAGTGAACACCTATCACTCCAATAATGATGCCTTATGATTCTGGATTCTCAGGAGTGGTTTTTCTTGGTGAATCTTATTATGAGGGACATACCATCAGTTATAGACTGGGTTCAGTTGTCTATTACCCTTTTCCACAGCATAAAGAGTACATACTGTATTTGATATTTGAGGACATATTTTACTGCAGGATTAATCTATTTAATGGTGTTTGTTTGATTTGATGTTGTGGCATGATGGAGATGGGAACAAGAACATTTTCAGTGGCTGCTGAGATGTCTAAAAAATGATTATGTATTACCCATATGGCCACCATATAAACAAGAAAGGAAGTGGCTTAAAATAGAAAATGTGGACCTTCACATTAGGGAATCTGAAACCTCACAGTGTGGTCTTTGCGTATAATTGAATTGCACAGTGCTGATCTTGAGTTGATCAACAACAATACACCAATCAGAAATCCACCCCTTTTTTCAAAACTCCTTGAAAAAGTAGCAGCTCAGCAACTTTTAGATCACCTCTCATCCAATAATCTGTATGAACCTCATCAATCTGACTTCGGGACATTCCACAGCACAAAGACTGCCCTGACAAAAGTAGTAAATGATTTATTACTTGCTACAGACTCTGGCTCAGTTTCAATAATTCCACTCCTTGAGCTCAATGCAGCTTTCAACAGAGCTTATTGTGTACTAGGTTGTAGTGTTACGTGCTTGGTTTTTATTGAAACAGATAACTATGGTGGCCCTGAAGTGCAAATTATAACAACAAATGAGAAATGACATGAACCAAAGGAAAAATAGACAGCAAATTTCCAAAGACAAAGCAAGACAAAACCAAAAACCCAGAAAACAAAATAGTATTTTCTACCAGAAATAAATGTTATAAACATTAACATTTCAAAAATTTGGACACATGGGTATGTAATATTAATTTTAACAACACCGGCAGATTCAAGTAATTTAACCATCCATAAGAAACCTTTTATGGCTAAAATCACACACAGGTTTATCACATTAAGTATAACAATTAGAGCATTGCTACTCAGCATTTTGAGGGAAACTTCAAAAAGAGGCTGCACATATTTCACTTTCGTGGGAATAATGTTCTTTGGACAGATGAATCTTAAATTAAAATATTTTAGCACTGATACAATGGAAAGTTTGGTGTAAATCCAATACATTATTCCAGGATATGAACCTCATAAATTGTGAAAAATCAAGGTGAAAGTGCTGTGGTTTGGGCTTGTTTACTGAGGCAAAACCTTGGCCAGCTCACCATCATTGAATTCCCCATGAATTTTACCACGTATCAGTGGGTGTCTGAGACAAATGTGAGACTATATGTAATCTAAAAAATATAGCTAATAATAATGGATTAGATTTATGTCACAATGTTTTGTGGACATTCAAAGTGCTCAGAGTGGTTCCATTATTCATTCATACTTGGTGATGGTAAACTACCTGCCTAGGCTCACCTGCCCTGGGGCAGACTGATTGAAACGTGGCAGCCAATCATCACCAGTGGCCTCTCTGAGCACCACCGAAACATTTATACACATTCAAACAGCAGCAAATGCCCTGACTGGAGGCAAGGAGGACAGTTTTGCCCAAAGACACAACGACAGATGACACAGGAAGCGGGATTCAAACTGCCAATGCTTCGATCACAGGACGACCGGTTTTACCACCTGAGCTACAGCCAGCCCAGCTATAATTTTATGTTGTCACTATATTGTCTTCAGAAATCCATGTTGATCTCATCAATTTAATGCTGAATTAATATGTAATTGAAATGCAAATAATTTAATCAAAGTCACTTATGAGTAAACACAGACTCGATACATTAGGGATTTTAACAGGCGGCAGGCAGAATCCTTGATTTATTTTAGGGCAAAGCTTCTCTCCAATCCAACTTCTGTCTAATCCCTGCTGGAGCTGTGCCTAAACCCCCTGGTCTAATAGAAACAGAGTTCTGACTTACACAGGGGACTGACCACTCTTTCCCAAGTTAATTGAAGGCTTCAATTATAATGCCACCGTGCTCAACCTCTGTCCCTGACTGCAGCATGTACACACACGCACACACACACACGCACACGCACACACACACACACACACACACACACACACACACACACACACACACACACAAAGAGCTAAGTGTACAAATTTTCTGGTCATAAACATAATTATATATACATATTACACCTTTTCTTTATTCTCATAGTTAATAATAGGCATATTAACACATTTTCTTTTTACAGACAAGTTCAGTCTATATGTGTACAAATTATGAAGAGTCATGACAGAAAAACTGCTGCACTCTGCAAGCCCTTAGTAAAAGGGGCTTTTACATGTCAAAACAGTTGTGAGGTTTGAAGTTCCCATGGCATTGTTTAGTAAGTTTAGGGAAAACAGAGGAGGAACAAACCTGAGGGTGGCTTTGGCTTTTTTTTCTTGAGTGAAAAGGTTTTTTTTTTACTTTAACCAGAAAAAGAGTGGCAGTCTTTAAGGATGACACTTGATGAGGATATCCAGTTGAGGAATTCTAAATCAAGCTATTGGTTGTCTGTTGGATAAAATGGTCAATGAAATGCAATTTATCTGTTATTAATGGATATGCATTTTTGTCCAATTTATCTCATTGCACATGTAGACCTGGAAAAAAACCTATACCCTTGTGGAAAATTGTCTGGTTCAGAATTAAAAGTTACTGATTAAATTATTGTGTTACTTCAATATGCTGTCGATAATGTTCATGTATTTCTGTATTAATGTACCCACAAACAAAAATGCGTCTAAAGACTATGCGATAGAAGATTATGGTTAGAAAGGTTTGTCAAAGAATTTAGAATCCAGATTATTGAGTCAAACTTTTTTTTTCAAGGTCAACAGTAAACTTTTCACACTCAAAACAAAGATAGTCGGAAAAGGGAATGTGTTAAGACTGCCATCTGGCATTCACGAACAGAAACAATCCAGTTTCTGCTGTGTTGCATAATTTGGCTGACAGACTGTTATCTCGAAGGAAAAGTTTATGTGTCTAAGCATGAATGTAAATCATTTTAACAGAAATAACATAACATAACATTCAACTTATGCTCTGTTTCATTTGTTTCCTTTTTGTCATCATCAGGATCGAAGCCATGAACACATTGCATATTAGAGACTCGCAGGATTTGGGGAATCAGGAGGTATTGGGAAAGGTAATGGATACAATTTGAGAAATATTGAAACTTAATGGTAATTATGTTTCTTTTATGAAATCATCATTGTTTCATTATGTGATCTTGCAGTTTTAGTCTGTGTGGAGACTACCAGCTGGGAATTATGTTGGGCATCTACTTGGTTTATGTGTGAGGAAAGCATACAAATTTAGGTTATTAGCTGCTAGAGAATTTATGAGCTGTATTAATTTAAGCTACTGGCCGGATTTCACTGATGCCAATTCATATACAAAAATACAATCATCACCAGATTTTTGTACCCAATTATCAATATCAATCAACATATCTTGGTATCTGTGAACAGCAATTAGTCAGGTTGAGAGCTATGCTCAAAGATCTAGACCCAGCAATCCAGAGGTCATTAACAGCAGCTCAGAGCATCTGTTGAAGCACAATGAAGGCAGTAGACAATGTGACTCTTGGTTCTGGTACCACTGCTGGGCTACATACATCTTAGTATCATCCTTCAAAATAAAAATGTTTTATTGTCTTGTTTTACCTACATTTTCTTAATTTCAATTTGTTTATCTACTTGATTTCGATGGATATGGGAAATGGGCTGTTAGACTACAAGGATAATTTATGCAGTAGAAAAATAAACACTTTTAGAAGTGTTTAGAAGTGTTACATGATTGATTTTCTCACTCACACTTTAGAATTTTGTATCAAAAGATGACATTAAAGATATGACTTGTCAGTGGAGGGTCTTTTGTATTTTTGTATTAGCAAAAAAGACAGAGCTGGTTTAAATTGATGGTGCATTGCCTGTACCATCAAGGAGGACATTGAAAGTGAGAGAAATCCTCTGACAAGACTGATTTGTTCTTTTCATTGCCTGAAGCCTTGTTCAATAGATTCAAGTCCAAAAATCCAAGGGGTAAGTGGGGACAGACAGGCAAGAAAATGAAAAAGAAGATGGTCAAAGGATGATGAAACACAGTCATATGTTTCAATCAAGAGAACAGTAGGTGCAAGAAAGAATTTTAGCTATTACAAAATCAGGCTAAATATATTATCTGCAGTGGAATGAACATATTATGACATGGAGACTGTGTAGTACAATATATTTTCTGGAGCCACAATATATGACACTATTACATTTGTAAGATGGAACATGAGTTATAAAGGTGAAAGCAAGTCCTTCCAAAGTACAAAATCAGGTGAGCAAGCAAAGAAATGCATTCCAATAGAGATACAATGACGGGTCATCAAATATCTGAAAAAGGACTGTTCTGACACATTTTTACTATATAGTGCTCAGTTTCATTCCTCTTACACTTACGTTAAATAGACTCTTCAGTAACAGCTTTCATTTTAAAAGTCAGCGCAAATAATTTACCTGTTGAAACCATTCCATCAATTAGTAAGTTTCTGCATGCCCCATCTCTTACTGTTTATACCAACGTTTATGTCTTCTTCCTGCACTTTCTTATTTGTTATGTGTTTCTATCTAATTCCAGTTAAATATTCATCTTGGTTTTGGTAGTTTTGCCACACTGATACTTGCATTATAATCATTAGAATTTTTAGAACCTTTCTGTACCAATTTTGGTGGAACTCCATCAAATTTTACCTTTTTTTTTTTCTATTTAAACATTTTAAACTACTAACATAAATCAACTTTAATGCCCAATAGTGACATGTCTTTAATAAGTATTCATGGGGGCAAGGCAAGTTTCTCATAGTGTCATTGTGACCTTGTTTGAATTTGAAAGAATATTTTCTTCAATTAACTAGAATTTACTTAAATCAGTGAAATATCATATGAGCACTATTGCGATGATAACGAAATTAAAAACTTCAGATTTTTTTTTTTTATATTTCTGGGGGCCACCTTGTATCTAAATCTAAAGACTCTGATCATTAATTATTAAAAAATGTAGATTCAGTGAATGCTCAGTTAGGTTATTTTGAATGCTCTGGCCATTGTTCATTTTTCACAATATCAGTTACACCTTATGTATGACAAGTCTTAAGTTTCTCCTATCATTCATGTGTCTCTCCTGATTGAAATAGGGATGAAAGGATTACTTCTTCTACATAGATAATAAAATTATGTAGTATACAATGTGAGATTGAGCACATGTTTATTGAATTGCATTCTCTCTACTGTAGCATGCCTTATTAGCTAATACTTATATGTTCATTTTTTTTTATTAACTTTAATCACTCTGCAATCACAGGCTATCCAGCTTAGTTCCAATCAAAATACTCAAGCATAAGTTGAAATACAAAAAGTCAATTACAATTTTTCTCTTGTATTCCTTGGTAAAATCATGTGTTCTGACTTGTCAATGTTATAATGTCTTTAAAGATAATGAGATGCTGGATGTTGTTATTCACTTTAAGAATTTCTACTTTTTACATCAAATATCTACATTTGACATTTACATATACAAAAAATATTTTCTGATCAAGCCAGGGCTGCTTTTCAGTAGAAGGATGAAATTGGTGCATAAAATGGAATCATGGACCTTCCTAACTTGTGTGAACACATCAAGTTCCAACTCACAGGTCACAGGACAGCCGTGTTATATTGACACCAAAACTACAAATTAAGCAACTGAGAAGATAGTTACGGAGATGTATTTTAGGAAGTTGTGTCCAAATGTTTGACATGTATTCCATTCAGTGAGCACTGCAACACTTTTCTCTGCTTGAACCATATGATGAATGCCTTCTGCAAGACAACAGCCTTTAAAAATTCTAAACAAATTGTGACAGCAACTTTGACATAAGGACAGATTATTACTTTCAATAAATTGGGATACACAAAGGTCGTCATTGAATTTCTGTATTGCTAGTGTTGAAATTGCATATGTGACTGTTTAAGCATTTCATATAAAATCAGCTGTTTTTTGTTGGGTGAAACATAATTGCCTTTAACATTCCTAAACCCCTGTATGCAAACGTTCACTACTGCTCCCTAGCGTGGTATGACATGGTGGTTAATTCAGCAGCATTTATAACACTATTATTTGTGCCAAGCTATTCTTCTCTACAGAGTCCAAGTGCACTATCTGAATGACATCTCGCGAAGCAGTGATGTACTGTAATTGTCAGTGTTTGTGTATTCGTCCGTCCGTTCATCCAACAAATATCTTCACAACCGTTGCAGATAGAAAGATGAAACAAAAACTCATTACTTGGGTGGCAAAGGGGATGAAAATGAGATGATGACCTTGACCTTGAGTAAAACTAGGTCAAGGTCAGATTTCTTTTGTACACTCAGGAACCGGATAAGATAGAAAGATGAGCGAGAAGGCCAGTGTGATATTATATTTTCTATCCTGAGATATTTTTGAACTTATCTTCGGAAACGGATAAGATACAAAGACCTATGACCTTTGAAAGTAGGTCAATGTAAAATTTTGAATTCAGGGGTGTCGCGGGATGTTGCAGTCTCTGAATGCCTTGTTTTTGTTTTGTTTTGACCCATTTAAAAGTGGCTTATCTTCTCTGTTCTACTGTTCTTTCTGTTCTGGAGATATTGCTTTTAGATGTTTAGATTTATCCAAAGAAAAATGCAAAAAGCTGTTTGTGTGTTTTATTATTATTACTTGGAACTTTTGTGCATACTGCGCTTTGGTGTTGTAATGCAAAATTCTTCTAAAACATTTTTTACAAAGTGTTTCATTTTGTTCTTTTAATATTTTTCAACAAATGAGCTCACAGATACCGGATATGTCTATTTCGTTTAGATTGACTATTATTGTCTCAGCTCACTGGGCTACAGCATTTTTGTTATTTTGTAGTGGCATATCTGCCAACATTACGGTTGTATTAATGGAGGAACTGAGGCATGGCGTCTTTTTCTGAATGTTTTCCTCACAAATAAAAGCAAATGTGACATGAGCGAATTTTCAATTGAAGACCTAATGATTTCAAGCTGTAATATATATGTGGAAATGTAAAACACTAAAAATATGTTTAGGAAAACTATATTTTGTGTTCACATTTAATGTCAGTATAAAAATGTTCATGAATCTGTACTGGTGTGATATTGGAATGCATATGTCATTCTATAAATCCAAAGTAATTTTAAATTTTATGTCGATTCAGTTCAAGGCAGGGAATAGTATTATTGTTGCAATAACATTTTATATTCAAAGCTATCCATTAGTATCCATTTGTACTGTATTTGAAAAAGAACAATGTGTAGTTGACTCTAGTAACCTCATCAACTCCCATGAGCACAAATGAGATATACAGAAGAGAGAGAAAACAGAAATTACCTTGATCTTCAGATCTGTGACTCAGAAGGCACAGTTTGGACACATTTCATATATTCATATAATGATGTTTTGTGTAGAGTCTGCGTATAATGAATTTAGTTTAGAATGAAGTTCTGCCTGTTGTCGGGGCCACACACTGTGTCACACTGTGCTGTTTGATCATCAGCTCAGCTGTGAGGACAAGAAGAAAGGAAAAGTACTTTGTTTGTGAATATCATTTAAAAACAAGTCTAAAGGTGCAGTAAATGTCATGTTTCCATGATGAATTCCTCCCAAAAGCGAACACCCCATTAAGCCGTTCCCAGAAGGTTACATTTTTCCATAGAAAGGGCCTGAAGGAGAAATCAAAAACCAGGTTACCGAATCCCAGAGGTCCTGTAGAGGCTGTCACCTACTGATTAGTTCTTGTGTGTCTGTCCTTAGAGCCAGACAACAGCCTCCCTGCTGTGAATAATTAAGGTTTCAGGCACTCTGCCTTGTTGTTCCCAGTTCAGGTTCCCGAGAAGTGCCACTGGAGTGAGCTTCTCTGCACGTTTTCAGACGTTTACCTTCGTTAGAACAGACATTTTGAAAGTCGCAAACTTTTCGCTAAGATTTGGCAAAGGTGTTTGGAGTCATAACCTTCCACATCAGAGGCATAACATAACTTATGCTGCTTTGAATACTAATAAAACAGACTGAGCTGTGGAAGGCAACCAAATCATTGTCTTTATTTAAAATGCCCCTGATCCTCACTGAAACCAGAGATCTTTTAAATTAAGATTCGTATCTGAAACATCTCAGTGTGATTAAAATAAAAATTGCTTGCCGTGGTGTCTTCTATTTTAACTAAATCCAATATTTATGTTAAAGTTGCTAAACCCTTTATTATAAAGAGGCAATTAATGTTTCATTATAGAGAAAACTCTTCCATATATTACCTACAGACACTTTGTAATGTTGGTAATGGAACCACCTTTTTAATTTCTTTCCAGAATACTGTCAGTCTTGATACTTCATATAGTTGATGGCTTTGCCAATACCATTGAATGAAATTGGGCTGGTAGGTGGTATAGAGAAATTGGAACATATTATGGCTGAGTCTGAAAATTTACTGCTAAAGCACCCTGAGTATCTCACTTTTTATACACTCTGCCCACCTTTCAATTTTTGGAGGAAAGCTCTCAGCGCTGGTTAAAAATTTACAGGTCATAGCAGCGGTAAACCCTTAGTCATTGCATCTTTTGTACAGTATAATAAGGGGTTTCTGTCATTACAATACTACCAAATTAAATGGAGAAATTATTTGGTTATTAAATCATTGTTGTTCACTTGTTTTCTCAGCTTTGACTTAAGTAAATAGGTGCACCAAGCTATAGTATGTTGGTCTTTATATATTTGCATGTTCATTAGGTTTTAATGAGTTTGAAGTAAGTGACTGACATTACAGCTCACTGACAAAAAAGTTATGTTTCATTTATACATATGAAGACTGGATTGATATCAGAAAGTTCAGTTAAACCTTTGAACAGCTATCCGAGGCAACCATACAAACAAGAAAATGAATTTATGACTTCTATTTGACTTATAACTTAACTTATATTTATGTTGAATAAAAACAATTGGACTTGTAAGAAAATCTTGAGGACATCTCAAGATGTTTCTTTAGTTCAGAACCGTACTTGGACTTTTTTCAACAACCATTACATGGATGACAGAGAATATGAATTTCTACCTGCCGAGAGGACATTGTGCAATAACTGCCTTCTATATAATCTATATATGGTCTGAATGTTCCCAACACAAAACAAAGAAGCGTAATCAGAAGCAATTTACTTTTCTCTCTGTAGAACACATCCATTTCTTAGCTAGTTATCGACATTTCATTACACTTCTTCAACATGATATTCCCAGCATCAAGCAAACAAAAGAATATAATAATCCCTAGTTACTCGCAGTTGATGTGTTTTAGGACCACACTCATGTGCACATGCAGACTGCAGGTTCCGGTCACTTTTACTTTGGTAAAAAACCTCATTGGGGATTTTTGGTAGGTAGTCACGTGATACCGTACAGGCATTCTATTGGCTGACGGCATCCATAAGTGCGCTGCGTTCTGTGAGTCTCAGAACGCAGCGCACTTCAGTGAGACACAAAAGTGGATTAAACAGTCTTTAAGAGTGTGGGAAAAGGTAATACAGACAGAAGGTGGTTTAATATCAGTATGGGGAGGGTTCATAAATGTTTAAACTACCATAAATCATAAAATAAATAGTTTGTCGCTGTATTGCAAAATTTAGTTTTTGTGGGCGGTTCCTGGAACGCATTAACTGCGAGTAATGAGGGATCACTGTATAAGCTGATTTCAACAAGAACTGCTACCTTACTCTGAACACAAACTTCAACACGGGGATGAAAATGTTCCATTCAGGGAGATGGGGATGTTTTTGTGCAGACAAGACGGGCTACATCTATCACTCCTGTCAACACTTCCGTCATGACGTCACGACAGACGCTGAACTGAAACGACTCGTCTTTTGGACTCTTGGACTCCTGAACTTTGCGGCTATATTGTTTGTTTTTTTTTGGTTTATTGGTTTCTTTCCAGACATTTTATAGCAGCAGACTTCACTCTCATCAGTGTTGGATCATCAACAACAACATCCGGAAAGAAAAAAAAGGGGATGACGGGTAGAAGCCATTGGCTTGTAAGTTAATAGTTAGTACAGGACCAATTTGTTTTCCAGATTCTAGGAGTTGGTAGGGTTATTGAGGACCAGTTTATATGCAGCATGTAGAGACCAGAAAAAATGTTTTTCATAATAGGACCCCTTTAAGTACAAAGATGAATTGGTGTCTACTGGTGACAGCCACCTAGACAAGGCTGTTCAGCTGAGGAGGCAAATGCCAGTGAGGAGGAAGAAGATTTATCTCCATATGTCATGGATCGAAAGCACTGCCTGAGTTAATAATAGCATTAACAGAGTAAAAAGACATGTTGCTGCAGACATCTGTTGCATTGACTGCAGTGGTCAAAATCAACATAATATGCAGCTGATACATGTATTGAATTTCAAATACTATGTCATGTAGAAGGGCCTTCTGCCAAGTCGTTCATCCAAGCTATACTGCTGGCATCTGTCAACTCTTTTTAAAAGTAACAGAAGACAGCAGCAGAATATCTATCCTCATCTACCAATCACAATTTCTATAATATTTGAATAAAGCATTAATTTATTTTGACATTATTTATATTAATTAATTTAGACATATTAATAAATATTGCATACTTGCAGTGGAAGACAGGTCGGAGCTCAAACTAAACTGCATGGGTGATTATTCCATGGTGGTTCATGGGTAGGTAAATTAAGGTAGACAGACCATTCAGGAGTGTCACCTCCAATCTCTCTGGTCATATATGCAATTCTGAACAAGGTATAAGAAATTGTGGAACATGACTGATAAATGGAGGCAGTGAGAGACTTTCCTCTGTGACAACTCCAATACAGAAAGCAAACTAAGTACAACTTTGACTTCTACTTAGACAAAGTTACTACTAACAAGTGTTAGTAGTACATGCTATGCTTTGAATTCCTCCAGTGTTCTGAATGGAGACATGGTTTGCTCAAGAATATAGATAGAACCAAGAGATATCCAAGGTGTGGATATCTCGTGTCCACCTGAACTTAATGGGGCCCCCTGTCCAAGGTGGTAATGGGAACACTGATCTTCATTTGTCTGATGATTATGTTCTGCTCAAGCATTAAAGACTGGTGGATCTTGTTTAAACTAGGTGCCCGGTTAGTCCAATGAAATTTATTCACATGACACATTTGTCTCACATATCAACTTCCTTTTTTGTTCCTGAAGAGCTTAGATTAAGTTTAAAAGCCCTGCACACATAAATAAATAATGAAGTGATATAAGAGTCTTTCAAAAACAAAGTCATCTGAAAGGTGGGGTGTAACATACTCAGAGACATCTGAAACATAGCTACCAATATGACATAGCAGGACGAACGAGATCAATTAGGCACTCCATTTTTGAAAGGAATCAAAAGCTAAAAAGTAATCACCCTTTAATCTGCCAAAATTTATAAGTGGGTGTTACACTAATTATTTTTCCTCCATGGCTGTCAGATGCTATGAATCTATTTGAGAAAAACAGGCAATATTTCTGTTCCAAAAATTTTCTTCTTCAATATATTGGAGTAGAAGTGTAAAGTGCAAGTGCTGCGAGGGAATTAGATCTTGTTCACCACTGATACTGGGTCAAACCCAGACACTGGCAGGAATCACTTGAACCAAGACAGGTTTTTACATCCCGCTTCAAAGCATTGATGTATTGTAATTGTCAATGTTCATGTGTTCGTCCGTCTGTCTGTCTTGTTTGTCCATCCGTTAGTCCACCAAAAATCTTCACAACCATTGCATATAGGAAGATGAATGAAAAAGCAGATTACTCGGGCAGCAAAGGGGATGAAAATGAGATGATGACCTTGAGAAAACTAGGTCAAGGTCAAATTTCAACTTTCGTAAACTCAGGAACCGGATAAGATAAAAAGACAAGGGACAAGGCCAGTATAAGACCATAGATCAAAGCTAGTGCTTCAATCTACCTGTGCACTAGCTTTGATCTATGGTCAAAGTTAGTGCATAGCTTTGACCCTGAAAGTTCAAAGCTATGCACTTGTCAGGTACTACTTTCAGGGTACCCTGACCTACCCTTCGCAGGATGTTCCAGTCTCTGACTGCCTTGTTTTTATTGTTTTGTGAAGATTTATATAAAATCTAAAAGCAGATAAATACAATAATGTAAACAAATGTAAATTATCACTTTAGATGTCATATCCCACAATCTTATCGTCGCGAGTGATCCCCTTCGGCGACAGCATTTTATTCAGCTCAGCTCCAGATTCAGATTCAGGGTTGGTTTAAATTCATATTAAACAACAGTTCGAATATAAACATGAATCATTGGTTGAGGTTTTACATTGCCATTAAAATGTCATCATTTGACTATTCCTGACTAAGTCAAAGGCCATGTTGGCACACATAGACAGATGTTGGTCAGGTTTTTTGCTCAAATATGACAGTTTTCCACATGGAATTTGATATGTTCCAATTCTAGTTTAGGCTACTTCCATATGTGCTTCTAAGTCAGACACAGGTAGGATTTTTGTCAGTGTAACTTCAGTCTGAACTGTCAGACTGGAATTCATGTGTCTTTAGTGTTTTCTCCATCAAATAACATTATTTTATGTTAATTAATAATAAAATAGTATTATCGTGTAACAATGACACAATGGCTACCTCCAGTTGACAAATTAAACGTGATGTAAGGAAAATATTGTGCGTGAAGGCTTGCAGTGCGACTGCAGCCAGATGTGCAGGTCCGGTCGCATACTGCATTTACAGTTGCCCACCATGTGAATTGTGATGCAGTAAAATCTTCATTTAAACATAATTTGCTCTGTTTTTTATACTCACCTGATCACATGCGTGAAACTAGCACATTCTTGAGTGCTGCATTGCTCTCAAAGCTTCAAAGGCTTACTGTACGCGGAAGGCATAAGACACGAGTCAAAGGAGGGGGCACAATGTAGTGTCCATAAAAACTGTTACATGGGTTGTGATCTTGTGTCTATCATCCCACAGCACAGTCTCTTCAGACATTAAAAAGCTGAAAGTGTCGGGGTGAATCATGGCACAAAGAGGATGGGTACGGATTTGTTTTTACCTCAGACCGAGGAGAGGAGGATGGCAAAGTCACGGGAGATTTATGAGGCAGCGTTCACCGCTCTTCAAGAGGATGCATAAGGGAGCTTGCTTAATGATTTATTACCCTGAGCCACTGTGGGAATCAAAATGGATTTTAGAATCTGCTAAACTCTTAAATTCAGACCTGGACTAAAATGATTTATGAAAATGACATCAGGGGCCCGATGTGTTCTAGTATGTGTCTTAGCAAGCATGTGTGAAATGGCATCTTGGCCTCACTGAATGTGTGCATGTTATATGCAGTGCAGTGCATTTGTTATGCATGTGTTTCATGAAAACCAGTTTTCACTACTGCTATCTGCTTGTCTCATTATGGTTTTTAACAAGGATAGATCACAGACGCGCATTCATTCAGAGAATCAGTTATGCAAACATTTAATATGGCGCAGCATCATAAAGATGAGCACAGCCTGTGTAAAAATGTTGCAACTCTTGGTTGACTCCATTGATGTTGTGTCTTATGGCCATGCAAACCATAAACAACACATCTGATGTCAAATGCAGGCTTTGGATAACTTGACTGGTAGCATTAACATTTAAGCTGACAGAAAATATCTGTTTGTACCCACAACATTGTAGGTGAAAAACATAATGTAACTGCATATGAGTGGGGAAATGTTCTGCAGTCAGGGGAAGATCTGCATTTCATAAAGCCTTAGTAATTTAATGTGTGCAGTGATCTCATCTGAGAAGAGACAATTTCAAAATGGAGAGCATTTTCCTTTAAGCCGTTTGATGTAAACATCCTTCTGCAGGTGTTAATTCACTTCAAAACATATTCAGGCAGAAAATTGTCCCTGAAAACCACATATCTCAGCACACAGTCAAGTATTGCAGTCAAGTGGCTCCCTTTAGATATTACTGCCTTAATGTTTCTTGTGGAATTAATGGTGTAATTTAACCTCAAAGGCTCTGGACCCTCATGATCCACCCACATTTGTGATTTTAAGTCTTTTGCCTGAGTTTCTTTTACAGGATGATGGGATCTAACACTTATCTTTGTGGCACCTGTTCCTGTTCCCTCTTATTGGAATAAGAAGTCCTATGATCTCAAATAATTACGCTTCGCTTAATTGCAACTTAAGTGAACGTATAAATATCTCGTGTTGATACCCGTGTCAGGTGAGCAAATAATGCCTGGGGACACTCTAGAAAGCAATGCTAATGGGAACACTTATTCTTTAACACTGAGAGTTTCAACTTTATAAAACAGGTAACATATGAACACAACTCTCTCCTTTGAGGGTTTCCTTTCACAAAATTTGAGTTGCTCCTCATCTAATCTCTCCTTCTGACACTGAAGCAGCTGTTTTCTCAACGCTGGAATAACATTAATGTACAGGTCCTCACATATGGAGAGTGATCCAGATAAAATGCTCCACCATTCCCTGATGACTACCTTAGGTTTCGTCACACTGCTCTGATCTAAATGACATTCTTCTGCTATGAATATCTAAAGCAAGCAAAGCTTCATCTTTAATCATGGGTACCTTAGGAATACAGCAAATTCTATTTGTATCACTGTAATGCACATTTTAGCAGCTTGCCCTTGCATGAACTTGGATGGATTTGAAGTTTGGACCGACTGATGTAGAAACCAGTCAGTTGAAGATAATAACAATATTTTAAATTATATCCTGGTAATGGCATTGTGCTGTGACCTCAGAATGGGATCAGTAATTACATTATTTTTTGCAGTGTTTCCTAATGTGGTGGCTCACATAGTGCTGTCAGAGCTACTTCAGTTAATGAAGGAGATTGTGTTAATAGGAAATTTTTTCACAGCGTTAATGTACACCAGCGTTTTATGATAACAAACGCTGCACATGACTATATACTGCAACAATTAGTAGCATCAATTTAAAATGAGTGTACCCTCGGAAATAGATCAGTTCATTTAAGCTTTATACAGTATTGTCCCCATGTTTGATGGCAGTGGTATTAATGAAGGAAAATAAATACAAAAATATACCCAACATGATAGTGTATTTTTTACGATGCTGTACACAAAAGCTGTTTAACGTATTTACCTCAGATTTAGCAGTACAATACTTTTATTCTATGCCATTCATTAATGACATATTAGAAACTTGAAAAAATATTTAATAGCTTTTCATACCTCTATCCTGTTGTTGCCATCTACATGAGATAATGAGATGCAACTCCCTGTACTGATGATTAACTAGCTGGTACATATATGTATGGCCTTTCACTCATCTTAACACATCCATCCATCCATTTTCTAATTACCGCTTCATCCACTGTCGTGGGTCACAGGGAGCTGGAGCCTATCCCAGCTGACTCGGAAACTCCGGGCACGACGCCAGTGCGCCGCACAGCCACACGGAGACACAGACAACCATGCAAGCACACACTCATTTCTACGGTCAATTAACCTGAAGCACATGTTTTTGTAGTTGGGAGGAAGCCGGAGAACCCGGAGAGGACCCATGCAGACACGGGGAGACCATGCAAACTCTGCACAGAGTGGGACGCAAACCCGGAACCTCCCTGCTGTGCAGCGACGGTGCTACCCACTGCATCACTGTGCCGCTTTTATCACAAAAAAAATTTAAATAAAAATAAACTTTTTCTTGCCTTAGAATTACTAAATCAACAACGTTTGTTTTTTATTAATTTATAAGTACAAAATTTCATTATGGTCACTTTTAGGCCATTAAAAATATCACTAAAACTTTAAATGTAAATATGATGCATCTGTTAAAAGCAAGGTTTAGTACCAGCAGTAGTGAATGCCATAGCATTGCAGGATTGAAAAGGAGCAAGCTTGTTAAAGACTTTTAAGTGATATGCGTTACATGTTCACCTGTTTAACAAAATAAAATAATAAACTATAAACAGTAGGTACTTTTTTTCAGCATTTGCAGATGTCAGTTCAACAGCATACTGTGTTGTGAATCATGGCCAGCCCAAACCACCAGAAATTTATTGAAGGCGTCACTTCCATGATTATTTCACAACACACCACACAAAGCAAGAAGAAACTCCAGGATCTTTCCAGGCAACAAAGTGGTGGTACATATTTTACTTTCCAGGTTGAATAAGCAGTTCTTTTTTCTCTCTCTCTTGCTCCCTGACTGTAATGCATTCTTTTCTGTTATTTTTTTTCTGCTGTTTTTTGCAGCTGCCTACTTTCGAACTTTAACTTAAAGATAACGTTCAAATCCTTCCTGCTGTGCACCTTTACTTTTGACACTTAATGGTGAATTTTCATTTTTATTCTTTGCTCAAGGATGTTATTTGTTCATATTATCTGTATTTACAACAAGTGCATTGAGGCATTCATGACATCAAAACAAGAATTAGCTTGGTCATAACATCAGTACCAATGTTCACATTGGAACATTGATCTGTAGTAGCATATGATGGCTGTGATGCATGTAATTAGTTACTGTATCAATGTCAAATATTTCCATTTTTATTTCTTTATTTTTCATGACAGTGAAATTTAATTAGCAAATACCTAGTGGCTGTTTCACCTTGTGTGCACAGTCCATCAAAATGCTCTGAAGCTGCAACCATTAACAGATCCTTCCTTCCTCAGGCACTCAGACTCAACACTGGTCTTGATTAAAATTAAATTAGCTTTTTTCACATCATCCCAGAACATCTTCCCATGGGTTTCCCTTCACTCTGTTTTACTGTAAATTCCCCCAAAAATTACCCATAGTGATGGTCTTGGCGTTTTAAAAACACACAACGGTGTATTTCTGTCAAGACTATCAACCCCCTTCTAATGCCAGCACAACAAAATCACAAGCTTAATGGGTGGGATGATGTTTTGTTATGACCCTAGTGCTGCAGGTTTGTATTTCTCCACTGCCCCTGAAAGTTACGCCTCCTCTCTCCTCCACCTGCTGTGGAGGGTACCTGCTTCTGAGCCCTCTTGTAATTAGGGCATGGCCTTTAAACGCCCTGATTGCCAGTGGTGTGGTGCCGGTGGGGCAGATGGTGGGGATTTTCCAGTTGGTGGTAAACCTTCACACGTAAGTGCACTTTCTATGAAAGAAGTTGAGTCTTTGTTTATTGTTGACCTTGTGATTTGGTTTAGTTTGTTGTCTTCTTCAACTGCAGAACTGATTTTTGTGTTTCAACATGAATGTATTTTGTAAAGTTTGTAATTAAAATATCTATTCTAATCACAAATCTGCCTCTGATATTAAAAATATTGGATAGACATCTCACCACCTGCAGTGTTTGGGGAATGCCAGTGTAGATTTGTCCTGAGTCAATGATCTCAGGTGATATATCTAGCTGCATCCAGTCAAAGCCTAGTTCTTTCTGACAACTTACAAGGAAAAATTGAAATTCAACATTTAAACCCAACAGTTATTATCTACAATTTCTGCTTCTAACTTCAGAGGCACAAGCAGTAAATGCAGCTCAACTAAGGAGAAGACATATACATGTACTAGTGATGACAGCACTCCTGGACCTCTTCTAAACACTGCTTTTAAGGTGTGAGCATTTGATTGAATAATATCCTTCTCCAGCATGTATGATACCTCTGCAGTGTTGACAGCTAACATTAAGTGTATTTTAAAAAAGAATCAAGACAGTCACAGACTGCAACATCCCACGACTTACCCTGACCTACTTCCAGGGTAGGTAACCTGAAAATAGTACCTAACAAGTGCATAGATTTGACCTTTCAGGGTTGGTCAAAGCTATGCACTGGCTTTGACCATAGATCAAAGCTAGTGCATAGGTAGATCAAAGCACTAGCTTTGATCTATGATCTTACTCACATTTGGCCTTCTCACTCATCTTTCTATCTTATCCAATTCCCGAGAGTACAAAAGCTGAAATTTGACCTTAACCTAGTTTTCTCAAGGTCAAGGTCATCATCTCATTTTTATCCCCTTTGCCGCCTGAGTAATCTCCTTTTTATTTCATCTTTGTATCTGCAACGGTTGTGAAGATATTTGGTGGACATACTAACGAATGAAGGGATGAACACTGACATTTACAACGCATCACCGCTTTGAAGTGGGATGTACTAAAGCCAGTCAGTCTCATTCTATAACAGAATAAAACATGTTCACAGTGAGTTTTTCTACAAAAGACAGACTTATCACAGAAGCTATGCCAGCCAAACTGTCATATATTAGATTTGGTCTAAAGAAGGAAATTGTTCTTCTGAGGTTTATTGCGCAATCGCTTCAGATGAAATCTTTAATATGAAACCTCAGTGCCTTTAACTGCTGACAGGAATATTTAAAAAAAATGCATGGAGTGAAGTTTCCTAAGTTAAATGAGGGATTTAGTGATGAAAGCATCTGTATTATCACTTTGTGCAAAAAATATTCAAAAAAAAGGGTAACGTTTGTGGTAATGTTGCTGTACAGGAGGTTGCACAGTCACCCAGCTAGTGAGGAAAGCTTGGTTGACTTTATTAAGCATTAAGCTATAGAATCAAATTTCATGGTGTGGTTTATTCAGTCTCACCAGCCTTTGAAAATGGCTGCAACGAAACAGTGTTAGAGTTTCTTTTTTATTTTCTGATCACATGTGCAGCTACCAACTGTAGAGGAGGAGAAGCAGCAGGCTGTTAACCATCCTACTGCTGTCCTACCAGACTCGATCCACTCTGTCATCAATTCCATCTTCCCACCCATCCATCTCCTTGCATGTTATCCCACAGGGAAAAAAGAAAATTTAGTGCACCTGATGAGGCATTTGTTCCCTTGCTTATCTCCTGGATTCTAAACAGAGAACAATCTGTGCATGATTTGCACTTAACTAAATGTTATCCTCAAGACAAATGGTGCTTAATGACAGACGTCCTTATGACTGGGCTGATGAGTAAAATTAGATGAATAGGAAACATCGACATCTTCTGTTTGTGATTGATTTATTTGTTTCCCCAATTATTTACTCCAGGAGATAGCAGAGGATTATCTAAAGTCTTCCGATGTGTGCACAGCAATTATACACTGTCGCTAGGTGATGTGTTTATGTCACGTCCGTGTTTGGAAATCTGCAGCTGTGTTCATGCGAAAAAGAATGAACAGATGATGTTTATCACTGCAGCTTGTGGTTTTGCGACTGAATAATTAAAATAAATATGAGAGATTACTGAGATTAGTACTAAATTTAATCAGTAATTTAAATAATAAAAGTATAGCAGTACAATATCAATGAACAAAGATTAAGCATTTGGGGCAGCAGTGGCTCCGTGATAGAGCGGGCGGTCCAATGTTCCAAGATCAGCAGTTTGATTCCCGCTCCCGCCCAAAACCACCCAGGTTGTGAGCTGGCAGTGGGAGGTGTCAGCTCACCTGTGGAGCACTTGAGCAAGGCGCCATCCCCCTTACAAGTTGCTCATCTGGGCGCTCCAAAAAGGGGCTGCCTGCCAGTCTACCTCCCATTGCATGCTTACAGGCCCCCCTGTGTGTGGTTTGTGTGTATTACAGTGGTCTGTACACACTAATGCGTGTGATTGATTGACGACAAACATACCTCAGTGTGCATTCTTAATTTCCCTTCAGGGATCACAACAGTATATCAAATTAAAAAAATAAATAAAATTTGTATGGTGTTCATGACAGCCATATGTAATATCAGCGGAAATGGAGATTGAATTTCTACATATTACCCCTGGCGCATAATTCTTTCGGAGGAGCTATTTCTGAGTCTTTCATCACAAATTAATTCAGCTGATCCTGATCACTCCAAGTTAGTTGTGTTTTTCTACTTACAATTATGGCTTAGAATCACCAAATTGTCCGCAACTGACCGCTGACATTGTCCTGGAGAAATATTGTCATAAATAACGCAATCTCTAAAATTAAAAAAATGTTGCAAGCAATTAAAATTTCCTTTCCATGTGTTTATATTGTAAGATGATGGTTATCATCAGTGAATGGCAATACTGTAGTTTTTCTTATATTTTAAAGAGATGTCTCAGTTGTCATTACTTTAAAAGTTTTGTTTGGGGTTTTTTTTGAGTTTTTGAGTAGTGGGTCACTGGTTTATCATCCTGAACCTGCAGGATGATTTTGTTTGTGTAAAGCCAGAGGCAGCATACATCCTTCCTACAATACAAGCATTGAGGCATCTTTGAGTCCTTAATCAAGAGGTGCTTCATCCCAGTCGCTCTAAGGGAGGTGCAGATCAGATGAAGAATAACTAAAGTGATAAAATTCTGTTCCCCTAAATACAGAAATAATCTTGTTAAAGAAATGTTTTCATCATGTGATGAAATGATTATCAACATGCCATGTCAAGTTCTTAAATTAAACAACATAATATTGGAATATTTATAATTTGGAGGAACTACTTCTTTCATGACCAAGAGTTCATTTTTTTCTTGATTATGTGAAAACAAGAATATAAAAGGAAGAACAAAAGTTATGCATATACAATAATAAGACATCTAATAAGTTTATTCTTAAGGGCATTTGTCTCTTTCAAAGTAAACTTCCCTTCAAAAATGAAAACAATCCTCCAACTACACCCACAATATTTTCACACATTGGAATGAAACAACCCCAATGCAACACTTGAAGGTCAGCCAAAAGCAGCACTTCACTCATGAACCCACCTTCTGTCATCTTCCTTGGATATTTCTTCTCGGCAAGAGATGGCACAGGGGAACGATGCAAACGGTAACGTTAAATAACTATTAACATAATGCAAATGAGGTGGCGCTCAAAAATACTATATATCAAACTCAGATGCTTAAAAAAGCAGAAAAAAACATTTGGTTTTCTCTTCACCTATTTGTGATACATATCAAACACACCTCCACAGCAAGGCCCTGGCCACCAGCCTCGGTCCGGGGGGCAGACACCCTTAGCTTATTCAAGAGTAGACTAAGCTGCTATAGCCCTAGGCTGCCGAGGGTATTTTTCTCTGTCTCTCCCGTTAGAGGGAGTTACTTTGGAGCTTCTGCCATTTCTCTTTCTTTGCTTTTCTAATTTGCTGCTAACATTAAATCATAGAATTTTTGTTTGCCGCTGTCTTGTGCTTCTGATGGACAGGTGGGGAACAAGCATGGAAGACAGGAAATCCAAAGGCCTGGAAATCCCGCCCCCACTTTAGCAACAACAGCACAATCTGAAAATTCAATCTGGCCTATCTGCCTCTCTCTCTCTCTCTCTCTCTCCCTCTCCCTCTTTCACTTGCCCTGTCTCTATCCCCAGTGTATTTATTTTTCACCCAACCGGTCAAGGCAGATGACTGCTCTCCAGAGTCTGGGTCCTGCCCGCAGTTTCTTCCTCAATGAAGGAGTTTTTCCCCGACACCGTCGCTTATGCTTGCTCTGGGGGGTTCTGTTGGTTTTCTGTCTCTTAAAGCACTGTGAAATGTCTGATGTTGTGATTAAGCGCTACATAAATAAAAGTTAATGGATTGATTGAAGCTTCATATTATCACAAATTTTCTATGTGAATGAAAAATAGTGTTGTTTCTTTAGCAGTTTCTCATTTAGATTGGTACTGATGGGAGTGTGGACTCTACAATGCCACAGGAGTGGATGGACATCAAAATGAAAGACGTCACTGTATGATATATGAAATACAAAGAATTGAAATTACATGAAATAGAAAGAATCAAATGATGACCAATAGAATTATTTGTTGCAAAAGGTTATTCTATGATGAAAATGGAAAAAGACAAAAAATAGGTTTTAGATTTCTATAGGACTCGTCAAGAAGTGTATACTGTGATGAAATAAAAGATTTGATTGGCTCTAATGGACTTCTGTCTGTGTTTGTGTCCATAGTTAATAATTGCACATGCGGCTAGACCTTTTAGTTGAGTGAATCTGCAGGCTACATTAACTCCAACTGCACCAAGCACTCAATTTGTACCTCCCTACATCCATAATTTACTCTTTTCTTCTGACGGACAAATCTTGTGTTGCCTTGGGCATTTGTATTCTGTCACATGTGTACTTGTGTTTGTGACACTATCCCCCCATTTCTGCTAGTTTCCTTGTTTTTCTGTCCTTTTTTGATGCTCTTTCAATTAGACTATTTTTGTCAATTTTATGGGTTTATACAGTATATATACTGTACACACACAGTATTAACACTGCTTTTGGTGATGTGCTGTGTTGTTTTTGTGCCAAACATACCTTATGGAATTATGTCCAAAAAGTTCCACCTTGGTTTCATCAGACCATAACACAAAATCCAGCCAGGCTAGGACATTTTTCTTTGTTAGATAAGCATTCCGACTTGCCACCCTACCCCATAGCCCACACATATGAAGAATACGGGAGATTATTGTCACACACACTATACAGCCAGTACTTGCCAGATATTTCTGCAACTCCTTCAGAGTAGCTGTCAGCCTCTTGGTAGCCTCTTTGACGAGTTTTCTTCTCATCTTATCATCAATTTTGGACGGACGTCCTGTTCATGGTAATGTCACTGTTGTGCCATACTTTCTACATTTGATGATGATGGTCTTCACCGTGTTCCATGCTACATTTAATTCTTTGGAAATTCTTTTATAGCCTTCCCCTGATTGATGTCTTTGAATAGTAAGATCCCTCTGACAATTTTGGAAGCTCTCTGTGGACCATGGTTTGAGCTGGTATGTCAGGAAAAACCTAGTAGAACAGCTGAACTTTATTTAGGGTTGATCAGAGGAACCTTTATTGGTGACAGGTGAGTGCTTTGATCTACGCTCTTACTCAAACTGGCCTTCTCCCTCGTCTTTCTATCTTATCCAGTTCCTGAGTGTACAAAAGTTCATCAAAGGTCATCATCACATGTTCATCCACTTTGCCGCCCGAATAATGTACATTTTATTTCATCTTTCTATCAGCAATGGTTGCAAAGATATGTGGTGGACTAACTAACGGACAGACGGACGGACAGATGAACGGACAAACACACAAAAGTTGACAATTACAATACATCACCACTTTGAAGCTGGATGTAATAAAGAACATTAGATAAATGGATAGAAATCTGAGTATTTGTGTGTGAGGGGGAAGTGTGGATCATTAAAAGCTCTAATGCAGAGGTAAGAAAATCTGAGAGCAAACTGCAGGCAGAATTAATTCTGCCAGAGTTTCAGCACAGTTGCTTGTGTTGAATATTTGATACCTTAATTTGTTTTTTGTCATAAAAATGAATATTTTATTGAATTATTGACCAATATTCCTTTACAATTCCACATCTTTTCTGTATCTTAAAACATTGATGTAAAATATATTATATAAACATTTTTAAACACATAGTTCCATGTTCTAATCAACTTGGGGGCGGCAGTAGTAGTATGTCTTGGGCTGGGGACTGGAGGGTCGCTGGTTCATGAGCCTGTACCCACTATATATATATACATATAAAAAAAATTTTTAAAAATGCAGAAGAGATCAGTGTTGATAGGTGTGGTGATTCCATCTGATGCCAACATCAGGAAGAAGGAATATGAAAAGACTGAGAACTATCAAGGGTTGACAGAACATCTGGAACATATGTGGAAGATCAAGGTTAAAGTGGTCCCCGTGGTAGTAGGAGCACTTGGGGCAGTGACCCCCAAACTGGAAGAGTGGTTCCAGCAGATTCCTGGAACATCTGTAGCCTCAGTCAAGAAGAGCACAGTCCTAAGAACAGCTAAGATACTGTGCAGAACCCTCAGACTCCCAGACTTCTGGTAGAGGACCCGAGCTTGAGGATGGCACACAGATACCACCCCACAAGGGTGAGAGGGACTTTATATATATATATATATATATATATATATATATATATATATATATATATATATATATATATATATATATATATATATATATATATATATATATATATATATATATGAAAAATGTAGCTGTGAGAGGGCACAAGCCAGTGTCTTATTTTACAGGTCCCAAGCCCGGATAAATACAGAGGGCTGTGTCAGGAAGGGCATCCGAATCCGACGTAAAACTTTTGCCAAATCAAATACAGGCAAACCTCGGTTTCCGACCACAATTTGTTCCGGAACTGTTCGCATACAGATTTGTTCGAATTTCAAATACATTTTTCCAATTACAAATAATGTAAATGGTCTTAATCCATTCCAAGACGCTGGAAAACTTCCTTTTTTCAACATAATATCCATCCATTTTCTGCCGCTGTATCCACGTATTATATGTTATTTCATAATGTCATTTATTAATCAAATTGTATAGTAAGGAAACACATCAAAGAAATGTAAAAGAAAGAAGCAAACACGAGAAAGAAAGAAAAAAAAACATCAACGTAATCAGGTTAGCCCAAGGTACGAGTTACCGTCATCTTTTGGACAGAAGTTTACCGTACAGAAGTACCGTAACTCGTATCATAGGCAATGGAACACAAATTAAGTGAAAAAATGATTGAATACAGTAAACTAAAATAAAAAGCACATTACAGTTAAAGCATAAGAACAATAAAGATAAGAATTTTTACCTTTGTGGTGGTGAGCAGTTGTGTTAAGTACAATCCTGTGACACTCTTATTTTGGGACTTCCTGTTGTACCCGGAAGTGGTTAGATGTAAATATAATACGCTTGCGACATGCGTAATGTGCCTGTGTTTAAGTGAGTGTTCAGGTGAGCGTAGCGGGCTCCGGGTCAGTAAAGAAGAGAAAAACTTATTTCGTTCTGCTTATCATTCATCATGCAGATTCCGGCTGAGCAAGTCTGGTATTGTAACAAGTTGGCATACGTAAACGTTGGAGAGGGAGAAGAGGAGGAGGATGGATGTTACTGCGTTTGTTTTGCGTTCGACTTCCAAATTTTGTTTGACTTTTAAGACAAAAAAATTCTGATTTTTTTTGGTCGAATTCCAATTTGTTCGATGTCTAAAGCGTTCGAAAACCAAGGTTTGCTTGTATGTGAATCAAATCAATGACTTCTAGAAGAAGAGAAGAAGAGAAGAGGAACGCCAAGAGTATGGGACTGAGAGTAGGGACGCTGAATGTTGGAACTATGACAGGAAAAGGTAGAGAGTTGGTTGACGTGATGCAGAGGAGGAAGGAAGACAATTAGGAGCAGGGTTCAAGTTGTTCTATCATGGTGTAGATAGGAAGAGAAATGCAGTAGGAGTTATCTTGAAGGAGGAGTTTGTTTGGAATGTCCTGGAGGTAAAAAGTTTCATATAAATATATATATATATATATACAGTATATATATACAGTTCAAAATTTTATCAAAAAACTTCTTTAAGTTTTGTTGTTTTTTGGTAGATCACAAATTATGTAATATCTTAATGAATGTACAACCTGCACTAATGTTTAAATAACATCCACACCACATTTGTGTTGTGTACAGATCCAGACAATGTTGTTGCAGCCATCCAATATGAAGAGTAAACAACTCACAAGCTCCATCAGTAAACAAGACAACCTGGATGCCATATGGCTCCTTGCTTACCACTCGCTACAAATTTCTATATGAGAATTCCCAAAAAGTCAAATTAATCACTAGTTACAGCAGTTGAAAAGATGCCAATGAGAAACTATGCCTACATATATCCTGCAGTAGCAATTTAGCAACAGCAAGCAGCAGCAGGTCACATACATCGTAGGCAAATCAGTAGCGAATAATATGATTTGCTACAGTGAGTAAGTCATATTTGGACGACTGTGCAGATATACACAGCAGACGCACAAAGTATGAAGACACACAGATAGACACAATGTAAGGGAGAAACTAAGATCAGATCACAGAAGCTTAATGGATGACTGCATTATAAAAGGAATAACTTTTTTGATATTTTATAACATAACATAACATATAATGGTAGATTCATTTTGATTGCAACTTTTCAGTAGAACCCAATTTGGACACATTTAAACCACGCTCACAGCAAAGATGGTCATTTATGTGTGGATTTTGAATGGAAAACATGCATCAATGCAATGAGGCTCAAAATCTGATGGTGTCACCTAAATCTGCTCATCAATTTAGTGAACGGTTTTAGGATGTAAGATGCACCATCTGTCTAAACAGTCTATCAGCATCTTGAAGTTAGAATGGAGGGAAGAGAGGGCTATATCTTTGATCTGCTGGACCAGCTGTACTTGTATGATACAAGGCTTGTAAGTAAAATTTTCTGCTGAATTGACAACTTCACCGCTAACCTTTTAGTCTGCTCCATTCCCCATCACTCTCTCCAGCTCTCTCTCTATAACTCAATCGCTTGCTCGCTACGCACACACCCAATATCAAAAATGCTGCTGAGGCAAGTAAGTCACTGTAACTACATCCATTACTGATTTGTGAATCAGATCCGACTTCATTTTAATTTTCTTAAAATTAAAAAGCCTGAAAAGCTGACATTTGGGACAGACTTACAGAGAGTTGAGAACTATTTCACAAGCAAAAATGTTAAATATACACGTAGTGAAGTAGGCTGGGAGTTACAGAAACAAAAGATGTTGAATTTTGCTTCTACACTGTTATGCATAATGTATATTTGCCCAAAAGATGTTCCTAAATTTAGGTTTTGTCATACTGACAGTACAAAATACATGTTTTTATGTATAACTTATGGTATGACAGTACATCCATCATCCATCTGGTTGCCTGTGCATGTCTCATCTGGTGGTATCCTGTGTGGGTTTACAGAGCCTTTGTATGCCCCTGAAAGATCAGAGGCACAAAAGGAGAGTGCTCTTTGATGGTGATGGCTGTCAAACATCACCATGGCCTCCAGAGTCTTGGCTTTAGTTTTGGGGATTGTACATGTAGATATAAAATAAAACTCACACACATGAATTCATCCATCCAAACACAACACAGACTATTTACTGTACATAGACTCTCCACTTGGATTTCCCACATCAAGAAAAAACATTTGGCTTAAGAGATTTGTTTTCACAGACTGCCTATGCTACAGAAATCAGACTTTGGTAACAATATTATATTATTTGAAGTTACATTGGATCCTCTGATGTGATGAGTTGAAAGCAAGAAATGAGCAATTTAAAAAAATGCTATTAGAGTGGTAAGATCGTTGTACGTTGATTGACAAAACAACAAACGTATACTTCTACTGCAGAAAGTTCACATTGCACCATTCTTCATCTCATGGAACAGCACTTGGAGTGTCCCCTACCTTTCACATGCAAGTGAGCTGTGATATGCTCCAGCAACTCCTGTAACCCGCAATGAGCGGAACAAGCGGTTGAAGATGAATGAATGAACGATTGATTGATTGATTGAGTGAATGAATGAATGAATGAATGAATGACCAGAAGTGTAACTGTATGCATTAATATTCACACATTTAAAAATGGCGAGAAAAAAAAAACCACCAAGAGTGGAGAGAAAACATGTTTTCCTTTTGTAAATCAAAAAGGTAACCCTTTGCTGTGCCTGCACCAAAATGACTAATTGCTCTTGAATGCAATGTTAAACCCACAGTGTGTACACATTCATATCAAAAGTCATTGTGTGTGATAGTGTATTTTATTTAAATTACTTATGCTATTGACCTTTATGACTGTTCATTGTAACTGGAGACTAACTAATGACTGCTTGTTAACTGTTCCCCAATTTTTCTTGTCAAGATAATTAATGAAGTAATTAGCATAAGGGAAGTGCCGAATCATCACAAAATTCCAGATATTTTTCACTTGTCTCTTTCTCTGTCCTCTCCTTTGTTTTCCCTTTCACGTCCCTTTTGCGTCACACATCATTTCCCTTGTGTTAGCATTGAACTTACATTAAACATTGGCCATTTGCTCTCTAAAAAAAGAAACACTCATTTGTGGAATCATTTCAAAAAGTAAAAAAACAAGCAGGTACAGTCATTATTCTCTGTCTCACCTTCATTTTTGTAATCTTTTGATATTAGCCAGAGGACGTTTGCAGGTGGTGAGCCAGTGCCTTTCTACAAGTTCCCATTGCAAAACTACAAGCAGATATCCCACAAAGCTTAAACTACATATGACACACATACCATATAATTTTAATTTCAGTTTAAGATAGGTATACTTATTTTAGATGCAAAGATATGAGGAATCCCTTCAGGGTATACAGAAGGACAGGATTACAGTATTCTAATTCTGAACACCCCAAGAATGTCCTGACACATAAACAATTAGAGTTTGTCAGTGTTCTTAACGTTTAACTGTTTTTGACAGCAAACTATGAATTCATTGTTTGACAACACCAAAAAAAAAAAAAAAAAGTAAAATATTGGTTTACTAATTGCTAATGGTCATTGATTAAACCTGCAAGATGGAACAAACCAACTTCTTAAAATGGCAATTATATGAAATCGTGTCAAAATGTCTATAACAACATAACCTCTGTTGCATGACGTTCTGTAGCGTGGTCTACATTCTATGCAGGCAAATGTGAAATACATCCTACAACTGGTCACCACTGGGGTTGGAGTTTATGCAATCACTCCTGTTTGCTTGTGACTAAAATATCTTGAGTGAATTGATGGGAATGGATTTGGAGGAAATTTCCTTAGGGTTGGCTCTTGAACAAATAAAGAGTTGATGACAGGGAATGACACCCGCACTTGTGGCACTGGCACCACAATGTCAGTAATGAAAGGTAGATTCAGAATGTTTTGATTCGATTTCAAATATCTGAGAGGTAAGAAATCCTATCTAGATCAAAATTAAACTGCTGATGATAAAAATAACTCCCAATGCTTAATGCAGGTTTCTGGGGTCACAAATTCACATGATATTTGGTATCAAGCAGATCTGAGTACAGCATGAGCATCAAGGGAACTCACCATATTCGCTGCTCTGCCTTAAATACAGAGTTGTAATTTATGATGCAATAATCATAATAGTGCAAAAAGGCAAAAGGCATGTTTTGTTCATAGTACCAAGAAAAACTGGTCCTTCTGTCACGGTTCCTTTGAAGAACATCAGTTAGAAAATATGATATTGGCATAGCCTGAGTACTATAGTCCACTTTTTCAGGAGTTGGTAACCATACTATGAACATTTTAATTTCTTCTGGTTTCTCTCTCTCTTAATTGCTGGCATGCTAACTTGTAATGACATCACTTCCATGCTCTGCATGGAGTTACTGCCATTCTTCACACATTCGTCAAATTATTCTCACAATCTATCAAGCTATCAGTCCCTGCTGAATCATCATTCACTACTACCACCCGTGTCTGGACTCTGCCATTATGAGTCTGTTTTGTGTGCTTTTTTTTTTTCCACTGACCACTTTTAAATGTTTTTTAATGACAGAATTTAGTTGCAGTTAATGTTATGTTATGTCTGAGGCAGTCATACCTGTAAAAGGAACTTTCTTTAGTAACATTCACTGCATAATTATGAAGTTAAACTGCTGACCTTATGCAAAGTGATGAGAAATGAGTTGTTATGAAGACCTTGCCTAAAGCGGATTTGTAGATTTATGCCCTTTCCCCACCACATACTGTTTGACAAGGTAGAAAAGAGAACAGAGGGAATAAAATAGAATTAGATACTGAGAGTGTAAAAAAGAACTCACTTTCTATATGCTCATAAGGAAATGTCACAACTGATATTCAGGCCTTACATCATCAATGCAGAGGCTCCAAGAGATCTAGCAAAAGTCCCGACAAAGCTCTGTTCCACTGGGGCACTTTAAGATCTTGTGGCCACAAGACAAAACTAAATTTAAACATTTATTTTCTTCTAGCACTTCAAACGCTTAATCTCTTCAGAGTCCACTAAAACTATTACAAAGCTCTGATTTCCAAAAGCTGCCCTAAACCCTGACAGCACTTTCTTTTATGCAAATCATTTCTATCGACAAAAAAATAACTTTATTTGTCTGCCTTCATACAGCGTTTAGCATTGAGACCTCACAGACAGAAATGTCAGGTCTTTCTGCCTGAAGACTTAATGCTGTCTCTGTCCATCTGGTCCAAGAGAATGCTACATAGATGAACAGGTGAGGAAGTTTTGACCTTTGCAGGATGCACCCCTGCTCTCAACAAGAATCGGCTGACATATTCTACTGGGATGCAATAAATCACCAGCTGTTAATGGATAGTTGGATGATAGTCTTACTTATTTCACAAGAGTATCCTATACTTGGACATGATAGGTTTTTCTCGAGAATATCATAAGAGAATTTTGTAATTTTGAAACTACCATGTGAAAGTAGTTTGCTGTAAAAAAAAAAATCTGTTTCCTTATGACCATACATTCAGATCACCAGCTTTGTTTTATGTTCTGTAGTTCGGAACTACAATTTGCTGAACTTCAACAGCTCACCAACATCCCTCCTGAATGTTCTTTTCAGCTGGTTTGGTCATGTGAGACTTGTCACTTCTAAACCAGGTGTATTCATATATTTGCTGTGTTAGCTGAAAGACCAGAGGAAAAAACAAAAATGAAAAGAATGTTCAGGAAGAATTTCAGATGTTCTAACTGGACTGGACTTGGTGCAGGTGTGTGAAAGTCTGAAAAAAATAAACATGTTGCTTTACCCTAACATATGGCAGGTAAAAACATACTGTATGTGGGAAAGCTAAAACAATCTGTTGGAGCTGTTTGTTTGCTCATTTGTTCACATCTATTTTTGTTCAGAAAGCGTTGAATGGGAAACACTCATTAAATGAAAAAACTGGTACTTAGTTACTGGTACTTGATTATGAATATCATAATATCATTTGGATTGCTTGAATTTGCAGGTCAATAGATCACACTGACACTTAGAATTCAGATGTTACATCACTATATTCAATTACGTCTGGATTAAAAAAAAACCTTTTCTGTCCTGCTTGTTTGTCTTAAACACACTTCAGGTTTGAGGACTACTACCTTTAATGGAGCGTTTCTATTATTCATACATATAAAAACATTTGAGAGTGGTTTGTGATGTAATGAATGTCTTTGTGCATCCAAAGACCTTTCAGTTTGCTTTTTCATCATCAGACAGTTTCACGTTTATAATAGACTACCTTTTCACATTATTTTTCCTACTTACCTAATTTATGAAGTTGTCTGTGGGAGTGTAAGAAAAATTAATAATTGTCAACCCTTCCTTGACATAGACGTCTCAGCACTCATAGCTCTACTCTGGCATCAGAAAGTCATCTCAAAATATAAAAAAAGAGACATAAATTTAAAATGTTGACAAAAATTATGTAATACTACCCTTCAGAAATAATGTAATCTTGAAGTCATATGCAAGAAAAGAGTAAATTTTGAAGCTCTTACTCTATATATTTTCACAAATTCTATAGGTTTAATTCAGCTTAAAGTGAAAGTCTGAGGAATATAGTTGATTTAGTTGATTGAGATTACTCAGATTGAATGTCACATCTCACCTGTCAGATATATACGTATATATATGTACAACAGGATATATCAGGATATCAGTTTGCGTCCTGTGAAGTCTTTGAGATCCAAGCTACTCTTTTACCTTCACAGACAGATGAACATCCTCTGATGAGCAACATTCTTATAGACGGTATGAATAGGATAACAGAGTTGTGCTTCTTTGTTTATCTTTACTATTTTATTTTTATTTACATCCACAGAAAGGACTATGATAATAATCTTAATCAGTTTCATGTCAAAAAACTGGGTAAGGTCAAGTTAAAACAAAAGTGTGGACATATTTATGTGTTTACCCACCAATAAATCACTCTACTGTGTCACACACACACACACACACACACACACACACACACACACACACACACACACACACACACACACACATATATCCAGTTTCTGCCTGGCACACCTCCCCCGGATAACTGGGCTTGTAAATCATCAGCACAACATCAATGGAGAAACATTTGTCACCTCCAACAGAGGCCTGACTCAGCATCTCCTTAACTGTCCTCAAGGCAACAGCAAGACACACGGGATATCGATGGGGTCAAGGAAATGATCAAACTAGCTAGTCTACTGCTTGGCAGACACGATGCTATATGAAGAGAGGTATCACTGTCATGTGAAAGGGTCTGAACCATGGACAGTTTGTCGACATTAGATGATTGGTGCCTCACCAGATTTTCACTCTAATCAGAAAACACACACTAAAGTCTTATTATAATGTTATGTCAATACAAATAAGTTGATTATACAATTATAAAGGGGCAATTTATTTTTGAAAATGTATTTGATATATTATTTAGTTGCTTAATAGTAAAAATAAAAATAAATTATTATTATTATTATTACAATTTAGATACATTTTATTAAGACAAACATAGAATCATGCTTATTGGTTACTCTTCTGGGTTGTTCATGTTGCTGTTTTGCATTTACTCAATTAAAATGATATAGCAGCCCAATTATGGGTACCTCTAGCGTGATCATGATCAATCCTGTGAATGGCAACTGCATAAATTTGATCCAATAGCTGACAACAATAATGCCTACATGGCCATGCTAGCCTCTAACTGAGGCCTCTAAGACAAATATATCCTTTCTGACCCCACCACCATCCTCCAAGATAAATCCATTAATGTTCTTCTCTGCCTGTACAGTAATCCTGCATCAGTTTGCCTGGTGGAATGACCTCATATATCCTTTAAAAGTACAACAAATGCAATGGTCTATCAAACCCCATGACACTGATGTAGACATTTCAGCTGGGATGTTGGTCATCTGCTTGTAAGAAAAACAGAAAATGATCATGTGGAAAATGATCAAGTCTAAATAATGGTCTCAGTAATGGAACTTGATTGACGGCTTAGAATAATAAAAGCTGTCACATGCCGTTGTTTATGGATTCAGTGTCAGAGGTGGTGCATCTGTGTGAAAAAAATATAATGAAATTGTATTGATCACCTTATTAGCTTTTTAATTGCACTATTTTAATGTATGGTTTTGTCGATTATTATTTTGCATCAGTATCATGAAATAATGAAACATAATGAGTCATAAATTAGGTCATCTTTGAATGCAAGTCATTAAAACATAGTCCTCTACAAACAAAAACATCTATTTCCAGGCAACATGCTCATTTATTTTGAAATTATTTCAACATTATCACAATATTGGAAAGTCGCTTTATGACTGTAACAAAGATTAATTTGCAGCTATTTCACTGGAGTAAATGTTCAATGATCAATATAATATAGATCATTCAGAGATGGTGACATATTTGATATTACATACAGGCTTTAATTGAGATTACCACATAATCAACCACTACCTGCTCAGGCATGTACATTAAGAACATCAGGAAATAGATGTTGACATCAAATACATCAATGTTAACGAATGGTGATGGACAGGAAATAAGACGGGTGAAGCAGTACACTGTTGGCTGTGATGAACAGTTTCTGTAGAAAGACAGAGAGGACAGCCTTGTCATGCAGTTGGTTTTAGACTAATAAATAATGTACTTGAGGTGAAAGCATCTTCATCTCTTTTCTAATTCAACACCTTTTTCACTTTTTTTTTCCAGAGCTGGTTCCACTGCCATCATGCGGTTTGCAAGATCATCGACCAAAAAGATCACGTTGGTCTCCTTCACTCTCAGCCCTGCCCCACATTATCTAAGCTGTGCTGTATGCCCAAATTCATTTGTGTCACAGCAACCCCCCCCCCACCTCCACCCGTCAACAGCTTTGGAGAAAACCTGAGTAGGATGTCTGTAATTAAAAACTGGTAATGATGAGAGTATGTTAGAGGAGGTTTGTATGTCATTACACTGAGAACAGATGCTCTCACCATCCCCTGCTAGTCTTCCCACACTATGAATATATACATATAGATGTCATTCTCTCCACTGCTTTTAAATACTCAGTGACAAGCCAGCCCACGCTCCACAGCCACGTGTTAATTTCTACTCACACTTAATTGAAATTGTAGAATTTTATCAGGCTTTGTTTCAAAACACGATCAGAAGTCTGTCTAAATCCTCACACTGTCTCTCACATATTACTCTACACAAAATTCAACGTCAGCCCACGCACTTGGCCAGTGCACTTTTTGTTTATCTGGAGTCACGCCCACATTGTATGCCACTCTTTCGCTGTAAAACAACGTCGGGTGAAATAAGAAAAGAAATGAATTACAACTCATAAGTAGTAGAGCAAAGGTTGCCATGATGTTCTGTTAAAAAGGATCGGTGTCAGAAAGGATAGTGTAGAGTCAGAAAATTCGCAATAACATTTCTGAGGCAGCACTTCTCACATGAAGTGAAAGATCAGCACAATTATAATTGAATTTATTAATTCTTTTTACACTCAATATATATTAAACACACATACAAGCTGGAGCACACAAGAAAACATGAAGGTCCTGTAGACATGCAAATATTGGGGAGATGGTGGAGTGAAGGGAGCCATGTGGCAGCATCCTGGGAGCACCTTGTGGTGTTTGGTGGCTTGCTCAAGGTTACCTAAGCAGTGCTCAGCAGGTGAACTAACAGCTCTGCTACCAGGCATTGTATGTTAAGGCAGCTAAACATGGACTGGCTTGTCTCTGGTTCCAGATGGGGGGAGGGAGAGAGAGAGAGAGAGAAAGAGAGAGAGAGAGAGAGTTGATTTTTAAAATCACGTTCATTCATAAAAGCCAAATTACAAGATAATCACATTGACACAAAATCAAAAGAGATTCAAGTAAAAAGAATTTTCAATAGTACTGTGCATTTCCTGAACAAAGGCAACATAGCTAACCTTTTAACATTAATCAAACGAAAAAAACTACGTTTTTTTTTTAAAGCAGACAAAATTCAGCGAGAGAGAGAGAGAGAGAGCGTTCCAGAGGATTAACTGTATATGTTTTTTCACTCTGACTCTTTCAAAGTCAGGGGAAACAGAACACAATTAATCCAGTTGTCAGAAAAAAATGGTAGTGAAGCAAAGAGACTCACCACACTTCTCTCCAATTTGGGGAAAAATATTTCCTATTCCATCTAAATTATGTCCTTGTCAGGATTTGCAGTTGCTCCTTCTCTCTCTCTCCTCTTCAGTGTCACACCTGGGTCCCACCTACCTGGGAGTGGCCACTCCTGGCAGCAGAGCAGCACGCCTGTCTTCCATTTTCCAATTTCCTGACCTTCTTGAGGACCAGCTTCCCACCATTCATCGCCAGTTTGTTTGTACTGCTTGTCAGTATCAGCACCGTGGCTCTTGTGACTCAAACCTTGACTTGTGATGACTCTGTTCTCTCCATGTTCGTAGTTCCGGTCTGCTGCCTGTTGCCTGATCACTTTCCAGCCCACCTGCCTGCTTCAACTACTTACCTCCTGACGACTCACCCGCTCAGCCTGGTCATCTGGTCCACCATCTCTCCACATTTTGTCAAACAAATTTATTTTTTCACTTACCTCAACTGCTTCGCATTTGGGTCCTACAGCAAACCCTGACAGTCCTGGGTTCAGATGCTGCCTAATAAGTAAGGCCTAAATGTAAGAACTAAAAGATAAGTAAACAAAGAATATCCTCTGTAGAAAATGGTAACTCCATCCAACTTCTTCCAGAGTCTGGTCGCGGGGGCAGCAGCTTCAACAGGGAACCCAAAATTTCCCTTTCCACAGCCACATCAACCAGCCATGACTGGGGGATCCCAAGGCATTCCCAAGCCAGTCTCAAGATATAATGTATCCACCTGGTCCTGGGTCTGCCCGGGGGTCTCCTCCCAGCTGGACGTGCCAGGAACACCTCCCTAGGGAGGCGCCCCGGGAGCATCTGCACCAGATGCCCAAACCACCTCAGCTGACTCCTTTCCACGCAAAGGAGCAGCGACTCTACTCTGAGACCCTTGCGAATAGCAGTGTTTCTTCCCCTATCTCTAAAGGAGACACCAGCTACCCACCTGAGAAAAAAAATTTTGGCTGCTTGTATCTGCGATCTCGTTCTTTCAGTCATGACCCATTGCTCATGACCATAGGTGAACGGAGAAGATTGAACAGTAGATGGCGGGCTCTGCCTCGGCTTAGCTTCCTCTTTGTTGTAAAAATGTGGTAAAGTGAATACCACTCCTGCTGCCCCAATTCTCCATCCAATCTCAAGTTCTATTTTTTCCTTCACTCCTGAACAAGACCCCAAGATACTTAAACTCACTTGTGGAAGGACCCCATATCCCTAGGAACCCTATCATACTCCTTTTAAAAGTACACAAAACACATTTAGACTGGATGGGCAGGACTGGATCTCCAGGGTCCCTGCAAAAGTAAAGAGTTTGTCTGTTGTTCCAGGACGAAACCCACATTGTTCCTCCTCAATCTGAGGTTCAACAATCGCCCGGACCTTCCTTTCCAACACCTTGGAGTAAACTTTCCCAAGGATGCTGATGAGTGTGATGCCCCTGTAGTTGGCGAACACGCTCTGGTCCCCCTTTTTCAAAAGAGGAACCACCACCCCAGTCTGCCACTCTTTCAGCACTGTCCTTGACTTCCATGCAATGTTAAAGAGGTGTCATCTATGTCATCCTCATCCATGCCCCTCAACACCGAGAGCCTTCATCATTTCTGGGTGAATCTCATCAGAACCAAGGGCTTTGCCACCTTTAAACTGTTTAACTACCTATTGACTTTGCCCAGAGAGATTGATTTGAATCCCCCATCACCCTCCAGCTCTGCCTCTGCAATAGAGGATGGGTCAGTTGGTGTAGCAAGTCTACCCAAAGGTTTCCCCCGCCAACAGACCCAATTCACCACCAGGTGGTGATCAGTTGACAGCTCTGCCCCTCTCTTCACCCGAGTGTCCAAAACACACGGTCTAGAATCACATGATACTTTCACAAGATCGCGATAGCAGTCAGAGTTTTCCCTCCCACAGCCTTAAGGCAACCCTCTCGCCCACTGGGGTAAATTCCAACATAGTGGCGCTCAGCCGGGGGCTTGTGAGTGTCCCCACACCCACCCTGCCAGTGAGGTGACATTCCACATCCCCAAAGCCAGCTTCTGCCACGCTTGTCTGATCCGTCGTGACCCCCTGTCATCGCTGCCACCCATATGGTAGCGCACCCGACCCCATCAATCTGCCCTGCAGATGGTGGGTCCACAGGGGTAGGAAAAGTCCATGTTGCCTCTTCGGGCTGAACCTGTGGCACACCAGGCACTTGCTGACGGGCCCTCCAACCAGGCCTGGCTCCAGATGTGGGCTCGAGCTTCCTACGGGCAGGGTCACTTTTCTCCCTTTTCTCACTTTTCTCTTCATTTTTTCATGTGATCATCTGAACCATTCTTTGTCTGGCCCTTCACCTGAGACCTTTTTGCTGGGTGACCTTATCAGTAGTACAATACTCTCGACAACATAGCGCTCTGGATCCTTTGGGCACACAAACTTCTCCACCATGATAAGGTGACGGTTCCTATGAGAGGAAACTGGGTAACTATATGTAAGAACTTCTAACAAATTGAAGAGGAGATATGACAAGGGGGTTAAAATCACAAAAATTGCAGATACTGCACGTGCGTTCAAATTTTTTAAATACAGAGCTTTAGTTGCACTAAGTTGATTACTTTACATATATGAAGGAAAGATGTCCTTTTTTTACCAGGAATTAGTGACTTGATGTGCAAATTGTGGAAAAGTAGTGCTTTAAATTTATACAAAAGAGGAGGAATAGGGAAAGATTTGTTATCAAGCTATAATCACCCATTAACAGTAGATTCAAACTGAGCCGGTATAATGGATTTGTAGGAACATAATGTATGTAATTCATGAAAAGCTCAATTCAACCCTAACACCCCAGACAGCTGTATAAAAAGTAGGGGGGGGGAAAGGAACATTACAATATAGGAACAACAGATTTCATTGAATTGAGAACTGTAAACCTGTAAAATAACAGAGAGGCAGACAGACAGACAGACACGGGAGCGCAACAGACATATTGTGAGCCAAAGAAATGTCAAATTAAGGTCTTTTTTAATGTGAAACTTAAGATCAATGTGTCAAAATATAAACACTGTAGGCATACTCATCCAAAACATGTTTTGGATACTGTGAATGGCTCAACAGAAGAAAAAACAAAACAAAAACTTAATTATTAGGCAAAAAAAGAAAAATTCAGTGTTAATTTATCATGACACTGACCAACATTAAATTTAGCCCATAATATATGATTTCGTATCCAAAAAGGTAATTTTTGTTTGGTTTACTAAGCTGAAAACATCCTTAAGTGATGACTGGGGCCTTTCTCCAGGCACTACTAGCATGCAAATTACATGTGTGATTGCTATTGATAATCTGTCCATTAAAATGTATTTTGCCAATAAGTGGTTAAGGGAAAATGGGGAGACCATAGAAACGGACATCACTGATATTTGCTTTGAAGTGAGGTTCAACAAACAGTACCTTCTGAATTACCTCAGAAAGGGAAATATTTTCTGAAATGCACTAAATCTGAGGAAAATATGAGGCAGCATCAATAGTAAATAAAGATTAAATTTAAATGTACTACTTTCTGGACAACATCCCATTAGAGATCACATTAGAAAGGCTTACATTAGCATCCAAGCTTTTATTTATAGCCTAATATTGTCATCAAGGGGCCAAGGTCTGTGCTGGCCTCTGCCATCAATCTGATAGCCTGCAGGTAATGACTAGGTTGCATATTGTCACAATTCCAATACCTAATTTACTGTGAGACATTAAAAAGTAATATGTATTAATAAACAGACTGAAGGCCAGAGGGCACAGCCACTTTTAACTCAGCTCTATATCACCTTGTAGTCATCAAGGAGACTCTCATAATAAATGTGTGGCCAAACAGTCAGGGGCCCTTTTTGTAGCCAGCACTGCTTTTGTTAATATATCATGATGACAACTGTAAACATATTAAATTCTGAATAATTATTTCCTTCTTTCTTGAAGGCAACCATCTCCACACCTATATACTTGAATAAGCTCACTTTAAAACATCACTTTGTCACACTTTTTAACTCCACCCACTACCTGTAAATCAAGCATCCAACCAATCACGGTGCCCAACCAATCACGGATTATCCGCCTGAAGGAATCACTTGACCAATATGGCGTAAGGCATCGGGCAGCAAGGCTTTTTGTTGCGGTTACAGCTGGCCAAAGTGAAGATTTCTGAAAATGCTGGGTATGCGTTGTTGTGTGGACGTTGTAAACGAAACTTTTTCTATCCAGGGGGTGTCTCCCTGCGATGAAAACAGCTGTGACATTAGTGTGTGTGACCCGTGTCTACATGTACATACAGAATGAAGTTAAAACCGGCTATTTTCTGATGTATAACAGCTCCACATCGAAGACACGATAAAAGTGCTTGACAGTTGGATATTTGTTTGTCTGTTTCTTTCTTTATGAGTCATAAAATTTATATATTATTTATATATTCATTCATTCATCATTCATGTATATATGTATATACAGTATATATATAGTATATATATATATATATATATAGGGGGAGACAGAGTGAAGGGTCGCATGAGGGATTGCACCCCAAATGAGCAGCTTGTGGTGGGGGACGGGGTGCCTCCGCAGTGGCTGGCAGGTGAGCAAAAGACTCCCACTGTCAGCTCACACTCCGGAGGATGTCTTGGTGGCAATGGGAATCGAGCCACCAATGGCTGGGTGATGTCTGGTCTTCAAGACGTCTGCTCTACCGTTTTGCCACTGCCACCCCAATAAATAAAGTCTAAATATTTTGTCACAGTTTTGGTCTCTGTGTGATACATATTTACATACGTACATTTCTAGAGTGACAGCACTATCTTCATCAGGTAGTAGACATCAATCTGGATATAATTGCTGTAGTATGACCTTACTTTACCTTTTCAGACCAGTTTTTATTTAAACCCCATTGAGGTGGATTAAAATAAATAAATAAACAAGCATGTTACTTCACAAAAATCATCTAAAAATTGTGTGTAAAAAAAGAAGCAAATCAAAAAATAGTCGTGATAAATACTCATGATGATACATTTTTCAGGGTTGGAGTTCTTGATGACCACAGGCTACGTTTGACATTGCCGAAAAGGCATGACAGCATGTTAGAGAAACGAAAAATTCTGGGTAACAACCAAACTAAGTTTTAATTGCTTGTGTACATTTTGAATATTGATTTTTTAAACTTTGCAAATATCACTGATGACAGACAGCCCATGATCTTTTGTTCAGACGAACAATAATTAGTTTAAATTTCTCCTGGGAACCCTAAAGTTTCCAAAAACACAAAATAATCTTGATTGGCATAATAATTCTTGAGAAATGTAAATAAAATACTTGTGAAAATGATTAGTGCAACAGTGCAGAGCTATGCAGTCATGTTTGGTCCATTTAGAAGGATCATACTTCAGTGAAGGGTATATGCCTTGTGGTATGTCCTGTCCTCCAGTGTCAGTGTTTCTTTTTTCTCCTTTTTCTGAATAAACAAGCATGACCATTTTGGCAGAATTAACTACCTCTTGGACCCACAGTGCTTCCTGTTCTATCTACACCAGCCTGTAATTCGCTTACCTCATGTAAGTATGCCAGCTGAGAATCCCCTGTGACCCTCAGATCAATATAAAATAATGGAAAAGGTCATATCACCACATTTTTCATAATACCTATTATAACTTGAAGCATTTTTTTAATTAGTAAATGAAAATTCAGCATAAGTATAATTGTTGGTAGACTTGTGTGTGACAAAGCATAAAGGAACATAAAATATCGACAGTAGAGAACATGAAGCCAACTTTGCTTTCTTGTTTCTAAATTTAAAAAAAAAGAAAAAGAAAAATCCCTACCCTGGTTACCTTCTTCTTTATGTCTGTTCTTCCTCTTTTCCTTTCGGCTTTTCCCTTCAGGGGTCACCACAGCGAATCAATTGCCTCCATCTAACCCTGTCTTCTGCATCCTCTTCTCTCACACCAAATACCTTCATGTCCTCTTTCACTATGTCTGTTCAAAGCTGCTCAATTTCTGCAAGTGCTCCCACATCTGCTACAGTTTATGTAAGATGTAGAGGCATCATCTGCAAAAGGGGAGACCCCTTGGCTGAGTTACATCCTCCTATCATAGATTCATGCTCTCAGGGAAAACTCACAAATTGGAAGACTTCTCTAAGTGGACCCTATGGATTGGACCATGCAGAGTGGAGGGGGTGTGTACAGTTCCATGTCAAGTCAGTGGAAAATCATGCTTGTAGATGTAGCAGATTGAGACCGTTTCAGCATAGGAACACTATATTTCAAACACTGTACTCCAGAATACATCACAGAGGCACAATAATCATGATAGGATTAAGACCAGTTTCTATTCACCACCATGTGAAACAACCAGACTAAGCGGATGAGGTGATGCCAGCCTGGCCTCTCAATCTCCTCAGTCATGTCACAGTGTCATGAACACTGTTACACATAGACATACACAGACTAATTCATCCAAACTAATGTCAGTGGTCACATTACAAGCACCTACTCTATGTGTTAGAAGCTATATGTCAAAATATGTGTATGCCAAAAAGTAAGCTTAAGTGAGATTCACCTTTGTTTGTTTTTTTTGTTGTTGTTTTTTTCATTTTTAGGAAACGTTTTAAAATGTGAGGTACACAAAACACATACACAACAAACTATATAAAATATTACACAAAAATGATCTACAGATGTTAGATTGGTGCTGGTACAGTACTGGTTGATAAATTATCAGTTAGTAGAGATGGGTTTCTCTTGCATTGTGACATATTATACAAAACAGGACAAATGTAAACACTAAAATCAAGCATGAGCTGTTTTTATACAAATATGTCCTCCCTACTCTGTTGTTGAGATGTCATTGTTGGAGACTTGTGGGTTATCCTAATAGTGTTGTTAGTTACAAATGGTCTACCACCACATTGAAACAAAGGCAGTTTTGACTTCTTCTCCTTTCAGCTTTTCCCTTCAGGGGTCATCAAAGAGAATCTGTTGCCTCCATCTAACCCTGTCTTCAGAATCGTCTTCTCTCACACCAACTACCTTCATGTCTACAGGATGTAAATAAATTGCCTTAAATGCTAATTTTTAAGTCCTAAAGCTACCTACCTATTTATATTTACAAGGAACCTTGCTCTAACCTTTTCAGGAATATCAATTCATGGGTGGAACATAAAATACGAAACATTATAATACTGTTTCTGTTCTGAACGAACCAATTGGCAAAAAATTCTGGTTCAAAGCCCTGAGTCAGATGCTGTCAGATTGCAGTGACAGAACACGTCCAATGTGTACCTCATTTCTCTGCATTTTTCTGTACTTCCCCATGAAATGTGCAATAAAAATGTGTTTTCAAAAACCCCTGCAGGGACATTGCTAAAATTTATTTATCAATCAGCCTCTCAATAATTGCTATCCGCTTTCTTCCTCCTCCCTTTCAAGCTGTTTCCTGAGGACTCAAAAGCACAAAATCCTGAGCTGCATACAAAGCATCATGAAGGAGTTGGCCTAAAATATGTCAAAAGCTGACTTTTGAATTCAGATTGATGGAGAGGAAGCTATGAATGAGGTTACAGGTTATCCGGAGGGTTTGGTCCTGTGGAGATGCTAACTGGTGATGCGTAGCTGCAGTGGCAATGCAGGTGAGTGCATCTGGTGCTCTGTGAAGTGTGACACACCTTGTTCCTAAGGCGATGCAGAGAAGATAGGACGTAGTATATGAGGGGTTGAGGTTGGAGTGGCACTGCCTCCTGGCTTTTCACACACTGCTGTGCAATCAGCATGAGGTTTCTCTTCATGTCTAGTCCATTCATGGAGTTAAAGTGTTTGCACTTTGTCGTATGAATTATTCATCATTTAGCCTTGTTGAAAATTGGCACCTCAAACGCACCAAGAGATACAAGCTTGTGTCAGATACATGGCACAAAAACTTTGGCCAGAGAGAAGAAATGGTGTCTTGTACATTCATTTATGCTCAACTACATTGCATCACTTTGTGCAATGTCCCTCTTGTGGTTACGATTTAGTTAAAAAAGCAGCTCGTTGTGCCAGACCATCGTCTCGATGAGACTTTACTTTGACATTCAGAGGTCTCCAGCGACTTCCTGTCCATTGATGCATTTGCTGCAACTATCATGAGTAACGGTGCTGAATTTCCATGTTTTGACATAAGAGGGGACATTTGATAAATAGTTGGAAGACCTGAGCACATAAATGAGGCATAAATAATGCATAAATTAAGTGCCGTTTTATGGAGGGATGTCAGTGCATTTCTCCAATAACAGGAAGATTAATGATCTGACTGTGGAAGGGGAAATACCGCGTAGGAGCATGGCTGTAAGTTCAAAGGGATGGGTCCACACTCATTCAGTCAATATACCAGTGTATTTACAGAGACTGGATGGATGATGCAAGCAAAGCAATCCTCAGCTGAAGTTCTTGGTAAGAAAAAAAAGGCATTTAGTGTGACAACTTATTTGGGAGGGAAAAGCTTGCATCGTCTCCAGCAGCCTTGATATTTTTGAGGACTACATGATAGCACTGATGTATTGTCTAGCATTGCCTCATGTCTTCTGTTTTAAATTGTGATATAATACACTCCAATGGCAAAAGCAAGCAGCCAAATGCAAAGCGCAGGTAGAGGAAATAAGCAGTGGGCGGCCAGTTGATATAAATCACGATGTGAGGTGAGCAAATGATACTTGCCAAGAAGCCTCCTGTGTTTTTTAGTCTGAGGTTTCATATCAGTATTTCTTTATTTTTATTTTTTTTTGCTGCAGCTGACAGATGATGAAAAGCGATGTAAACACGATGCGAGCATGCTCAGCGGTAGGAAAAACCACATGTAATCTGATCTGACCGTTCACACTGGTGTCATATCAGCAGGAACCAGATATTAATCTGATTCAAGACCACATGTGAAGACTTCATTTGATTGTTTATGATGTGTCCTGCAAAAGTTGACATAAAAAAAAGACTGAAAATCAAAACTGAAAACCAAAAATTAAAATTAAAAACAGATCTGAGTGACTGATCGTATTGTGGTGATTCATTAAAAATGGCAGTAAAATTTTTAATAAAATTTTTCGATGCCACACAAAAAAATTTACAAAGTTGTGCTGCACATAGACAGATCACCCACCTGAGGTCACATGTCTGTATCACCTAGTTGTAGTTCAGTATCATTTTCTCTTCAACATGGAGATGCATGTCCAAGCAACTCTGAAGGTGGTGAGACTGTCACACATACTAATGCCAGCAGACAGCTATGTGTGTGTCTCTTAGCTTATTCCTGTGTGCTGGGGCATGCACACATCGGCAGCTGTCCTCTTCAGTTTCAATCCCCAGAGCTCGGACAGGACCCGACACCGTGCCTTCCTGACACAGAAACCTCCTGCAGCCCAGGGTCGCTGTCTGGCCCAAAGCAGAGAGAGAAAAAGATATCTCCAGCAGAAGGTCATGAAGAATATCATCCCCATCACTCATAGCTGATCTAATGTTCACTGTGGCATAGCTGATGACTGATGTAATTGACATTGCATAACTAATCTTACATATCCCACATAGACCAATGATACTTTCTCAGCAGATGAGCTAAAGACTTTAGGACATCTGAGGACTGGAAAAGGTGACCTGTTACTCAATGAATCTGAATAAAGGAGATGAAACTTTAAAATTTGCAGGTCCAATTTTTGCAGTTTTGTTAGTCTGGAGATTTTCTCTAATTCACCAGGGAGAATCAGGATGATAGCCAATTGAAAACAAGGCAGTCGGAGACTGCAACATCCCTGAGCTACTTTCAGGGTAGGTCAGGGTACCCTGAAAGTAGTTACTGACCAGTGCTTAGACTACTGCATATGGAGAAGGCCAGTGTGAGTACGACCATAGATCACAGGTAGTGCTTTTTTGTGAGTTTAATCCAGTGAGCTCAAACAAACTATTTCTGGAGGAAGGTCAGATGCGATACATAGGTCACTTTTTTAGCAAATTATGAAGAAAAAAAGGACTGAGCGGACTTCTATTCACAGTATGAATCCTCACATAGCCTTGCTACATAGACAGACAGACAGTCAGACAGACAGACGTCCTCGATGAAGTGAAGTTGCGAGCATTGATGCGTGAATGCGCGAAGGCATACTGTATACGTTAGTGTATACAGGCCCCTGTAATACACACAAGGAGGCATGTAAGCATTCAATGGGAGGTAGAGTGGCGGGCAGCTCCTTCTTGGTGTGTCCCAAATGAGCAGCTTGTGAGGGGGACGGCGCCTTGCTCAAGGGTGCCTTGGCATTGCTCTGGAGGTGATCTGACACCTCCCACTGTCAGCTCACACTCCGCGTGTTTTTGGGTGGGAGCGGGAATCGAACCGCTGATCTTGAAACATTGGACGACCTGCTCTACCGCCTACTCTACCACTGTGCCACTGGACATAACAGGACATATACTAAACTAAAGTATAAACAGTATAAAATAGGACAAAAAGTAAAAGTGAAAGATAGCAGGAGGCCCACCTGGGGGGTAAGGTACACCCTTTTTACATTGTAAGACATGTCATTATCCCAATATCACTGTATACATCACAACAACTTGGCCCAAATACACTGTAGCACAGGATAACATCCCATCTCCTCCCCCTCCATTCAATCGTGTACTGACCTCACCCCCCTTTCCCCCCTGAGAGAGTCATTGTACCCCCAGATGGCACGGGGCAAGGATGAGGACCCCAGCCTCTCTGTGGAGGCGCTGTGTTACAGCAGTCTGCCGTCTGCCGCTGGGGTGGCTGGTGTTACTCATGATAGCCTTGACTTTGGACATGGTCCTGCTCTCCAGAAGTGTCTCCACAGAGTCCATGGCTTACTGATACAAAGCATGAGCACTGTCCGTGTGCAGGACGGCTGGTAAAGGTCATCAACATAAAAAGTGTTGAGCTAAACAGCCTTAAAATAGATGCATTGATTAGATGCATTGTGTCCAGATTCACCTCTTGGGGAAGCAGAAAGGGAGACACCTGACAAAAACTGCAGTACATTGGCGATGCACATATTTTTCTGCTATTTACATGGTACATTATTCAGATCCACTACGTAGGCAAGTGTGCATTACGTATGTCACACACTTGCAAATTGACTCTTGCATCATCAGTTATCGGTAGACAGGGTGTTTATTGCCTTTAAATTTTGTCACACAGCTCATGCCTCTCAGATGGGTTTTGTATTTGCATTGGTATTTCAGGGTTTTGTTTTTTTGACGATTTACCAAGAGAGACTACTATGTGTAGTACTGTCACTTCAGTAAACATCTACTGTATGCAGCAAAAACAAAAGTTGTATTAATAAACTTGACAGGACAGTGGAAACTCTCTAGAGAAAGCAGAACTTGACTTTGGCTATATGACTTTTTTTTTTTCAACTGTTTGCCTTGTCAGATACATTACTCCAAACAAATTCTCTTTTTAAAAGAATCATATCATCTCACAGTTAAATTGAAGAGGACCTGAAACTCTGAACACTTATGTGGTTGTATGTTATTCCCAAAACATGCCTATGATTAATTTAGAGACGAAATATAAACCCTTTGTGTATTATATTGCTTCCCATTATGAATCATTTTACTTACAACTGGACAATATGCAAATTGGATTATGGATTAGAGATACCTGCTGTTGTTCAAATATGGCCTTGATCTCTTGCCTCAGTGACATGGTAAGGGTGGTTGTATTTGTAGTCATTGGTAGCTGGGATGTACCGGCAGCATGAGCAGTGCATAACAGTCATGTCACTGAATGTTACATCTCGCTGCATATCAGTCTACATGCCTTTGATAATGATTACTGATGATAATGTTGACAGACTTTTCCTTTAGCCTCATTCAAAGATTGGTAGAGAAAAACGCAGTCCTTTTACTGATAATTTTTGATGTCAATGTCACATTTTGCAGATGCTGACTTCAAACTGCAGCAAGATGTTGGTTTGATGATGATAAGACTATCCAAAGATCATTTTAGGGCCTTTTTTCTTGGCTGGAAGTCTGTGTCAGAAATATAGACTCAAAAAAAAAAAAAGCCAAGGCTTTAAATCTTTATATAAGGCTGGAACTGCACATGCAACAGAAGTGAAATGACATGACATACTTTTCAGATGTGTGTGAGCTTCACAGCTCCAAGGTATTAAACTTTGAGAATGATTTACAGACAATTTTAGGAGCAAAATGTTCTAAAAAAGAAAATTGAACAACTTATGAAAATAATCCCCCATGAAACACAGCCTCAATTAGAATAGGAATAGCACTGCATTATCAGACCCGCATGTCTTTACTGATGGATGCTTGATCAGTCATTATCCACCAGTGTGGTACATATGGAGATGATATGTAATTTACTGAGTGTAAAAATTAGTACATCCTATTAAATAATCAGCTCCTTACCAAGAAATGTCACATCAATGTCCAATTTTGTTTTTTTTAATTTAATTCTGGAAAAGAAAGTGAATTCACTGCAATCTAACAACTAAAAATCACAATGTTTTACTCATCAAACAAAAGATTTGAACAAAAATGCATACTTCAACGGAGGATAAAGGTAGGACACCCCACATATTTACCCACTTAAAATGGTTAAAATTGCACACAGGGGTATCACATCAGGTGCACATTATTAGAACATTGTTACCCAGTATTTTAAAGGAGGTTTGCTCCATTTAAACCCGAGACAATTGGTTTGGTGGGCCCCTGACAGTTGAAGTGAAAGTGAGCACCATGATGAGATCCAAAGAGCTGTCTGATGTCCTCAAAAAAGAGATTGCTTATGAGTCTTGAAAGGGATTCAAAAAGATCTCAAAAGAATCTGAGATCAGCCGTTACACCATCCAGAAAACTGCCTAAAAGTGGCGGACATTCAAAACAACTGCCAGCATGCCCAAGTCTGGCCATTCAAGCAAGTTGACCCCCAGAGCAATCTGCAAAATTGTAAAAGAATTCATTAAAAATCTCCATGTCACCATGGGACCTACAGCAGGCTCTTGCTACTGTGGATATGAAATTCTACTGCCAGAAAGAGAACACAAGCGTGACTTACTTGGGGAGTGTGCAAGAAGGAAACCTTTACTGTCTGAGAAAAACGTGAAGGCCAGACTGAAGTTTGCCAGAGAGAACGTAAACAAAGAACATAACTTCTGAAATATTTTTTTTTTTTTACTTATCAGTCTAAAATTGAATTATTTGGACACTGGAACAGAAGTCATGTTTGGCGTAAGACAAATGCTGCATTCCACGAAAACCTCACCAACTGAGAAGCCTGGAGGTGACCATGTAATGGTTTGGGGATGCTTTGCTACAGCAGGACCTTCGTTTTATAAGAGCGAGAAATGAAGATTTACAGAATGTACAGAAATGAAGATGGCAGGTAAAACTTTTCCTTATATTTCTATGCTCACAAGTTCAACAAAAATGACCATGTGCTGTGAGTTGCACATCCTCCACCTTGAGTTGATTTACACCAAAATGCTTTAGGCCAGGGCCTTTATATTTTTGGTAATGACCAACTGCCCGACAAAGATGAACAAAAAAACATTTTAAAACTACATGACACATAATTCCACCACTTGTGATAAGCAGTCTGCTTAAAATTCAGCAACCTCACTATTTGTAACAAAAGCACATACTTTTTAACGTGTGTGTGTGTATATATATATTATATATACAGTATATATATAAATTATACATATATATATATAATATATATATATATATATATATATTATATATACAAAGTCTGAATTCTTAATTGTTTTGTTGAATAGTTTTTTTAATTGTGTACAGCAATTTGCATGAATTATGTAGAATGACCCATATATGTCATTAGATGAGATCTAATCATGGTTGATACCTGAGCTGATGCATTCCCTGACAGCAGGATTGACAGTGAAGTGTTTCAATGCATATGAAAGTTTTTGCCACTTACTCTATATGCGGAAAATAATGTCCCTGAGCAGTTCGATACAGATTCAGTTCAAGTACGTGACACCATGTCAATAGATATTAAAAACATGAATAGTCATCCTCCACCCTCAAACTCTCAGACCTCCATGAGCATCAGCTGTGCTCGAGCTGAATGCATCAATCCATCAGCAACAATCTTAAGGCTGCAGTTTAATATGACATCCATAATGAAGCACACACACACACACACACACACACACACACACACACACACACACACAGACACACACAGCTGGAAGGGACTCTTTGCCGTCAACGTTAAAATTGGTAATCAGCACTCGTGTGCATCCTTCAATGCAACATGCAGGGCAAACATCACACTTTTGCAATCAATAACCGTAGGTCTTGAAATCTGTCCCTACGTTGAAATGAGAGACGTGAAACCGAACTGCAAAAGTTACATAAGACCACATGCAGCTTTCTGATACAAGAATCTGATGGTAAAGCAAAGGCCATTTGAGTCCATTAAGCAGACAGATAAATGCTTACTATTGACAATAAATATAACATAGAGTGCCACACATGCTGTATTAGTGAGCTCTCTCAACCAGTTTGTGTCAAAACAAAAAACGATACAGTGTGTAGTATTTGCATTTGAAATGATACCGGCAGTATAGACCACATGGAAAAATGCAAACCCTGTCTACATGAGGTGTGCTAATGGTGGCTACTTTAATGAGGCAGTTTACATGGGCTTCTTTGATTTCTTTAAAATCTTTGATTCAGGATAATAATACCTCAGAAGAGTTTGTCTGGAGCTGTTTCTAAGGCATCGTGCTGAGCATGAGATTTCTATCACAACATGACAGCTGACCCTCTGAGAATCATGTCCAATTTTAGAAGGGAGAGCACTTTAAAATTAAAGTTAATACAGGTAATTTGTGAACTTGACATTTACAACATTTTACACTATTCCAAGTGTAAATTGGAATAGCTGTTTCAACACCCAGAGCAATGATTTGTTCTGTTTCACAGTGTATATGTGTCATCACACCACTGAGATCGTGGCAGGAAGAACTGAACTCAAAGGGTACCAGTTAATTCATTGTTTTCGAAAACCCAAATGTAAGTTCGACAATGATCAAATTGCGTGGGCTTTTTTTTTTGTTTGGGGTTGCCCTACCACTACATTGCATTCATGTAGTGTTTTTAGAAACACATGAATAAGGCACGAATGTGAGTTACAATATATTTAAAACATAGCAGTAATCCATGATTTTGTATATAAATACAAACTTGATACTGGGTGATGCCATTTGAAGCATTGTCGCACAAACAAAACCAGTCAGAGACCAAAGATTTTTAATCCCAGAACACACAAAAAAATTGTGATTAAAACGGAAGGATTTTTTCTATTTCTTATGACTGCTAGGAAACCGTGAGATACTCAAGGAGTAGAGTACTCCTAGAAAGTCATAACATTATCAAAACCCACACGTTCCTCAAACTACAGAAGCAACTCGTGTTTATAGGGACTAAAAAAATATATATGATTCCCGTACAAACAAACCAACATGGTTCAATTAAGTTTTCACTGCTACATCCTTTTCAGTTCAGTGTGAAGTTAATTCATAATGTCAGAGAGTAGAATGTAATTTAAGGTGTTTTATCCAAATTATACACTATCAGAGTAGAAGATTCTTACATACAGCGAAATTTTAATGAGAGATCTTGAATCCTGCTGGTCACAATAAAGATTTTCCTGCATCTTTAAATCCTCCTAAGCGTTCTCTCTCCATTCTGTTCCGTAATTAAGTCGGTATATGAGCCGTAAAGTTAGAACTCCTGAAATAAACCCTGAGAAATCTTCACCATCTGCTCTTCTTGCTGCCGTCTCCCAACATCATAGAGTAGCTATTATCTGAAATATCTGTTACCACGAGCATGATCAATGTTCCGACATGAACTATAAAAATCTCGCACGCAAAAGGGACTTTAATATAGAGTGAAGTAAGGTTATAGAAAAGGTTTATATTCATGATTTGAATTATGAACTTCAACATCAAACACATATCTAAATTTCTAAAAAGATACTTACCTCACTGCTCCAGACATTCTGTTGCACGAAAAAGTTTGAAAATTAATTGATTTTAATTTTCTCTCCCTATCCAGTCTCTCTGTTCCCACTGTGTCTCTGCAGAAAAGCCCAGAGTCTGAAAGATTGAAATGAATGAATGGATTGTCCCCCACATAACTAAACACGTTCATTGATTAGTGATTTTGTGCACACAGGAGTTAGAGTTAGCTCCTGCTGAGAAGAGGAATTCTTTGTAATTAACAGATTTGCAACATTCTCATCTTTTATGAGTGCCAAACTCGGCAGAACACTGCAGATTGTCATTGTCCAGCGTGAGACAATCGATGCAGCTGTGGTGTCCTCAGAAAAGAAAATTACCACGTTACATAAAACTGGATCACATCCCCTTCAAGATGGATGTGAGGCTTGTCTGCTTTCATATTTTCACATGGAAAATATGTATTAGTGTACAAAAAATAGGTGTCAAGATTTCAATCAAATAGTAGATAGATAGCAATAGATAGATGTTATATTGATCCTAGGGGAAATTTGGGTTTCCAGTACTGCACATAATACAGAATGTACTCACTGGTGAATTGACATAGAAAATAGAAATAGAATGTGGAGAAAGAAAAGCTAAATAAAGCAGAGTTGTGAGAACTATAATAATAATAATAGTAATGATAGTAATTTATTTATCTTCGGATCCATTTCTTCCTCTTTTGCGGGTCACAGGGGTTGCCTATTTATGGGTGAAAGACGGAGGACACTCCCTGGTGCACAAAGGACAAACAACTGCTCACGTACACACTCACACCTACGGGCAATTTGGATGGATTAATTCACCTGAAGCACATGTTTTTGGAGGTCGGAGGAAGCGAAATGACCTGGACTGAACCATCATAGACACAGGGAGAACATGCAAACACTGCACATAAAAGTCTTGAACCCAGAACCTTCTAGCTGTGAGGTCACAGTGCTACCCACTGTGCCACCATGCTGCCCATAATACTACTACTAATAATAATAATCCATCCATTTCTTTTAATTGCTTCATCCGTTGTCTCGAGGAGCTGAAGCTTATCCCAGCTGGCTTGGGCTTGAGGTGGGGGACACTCTGGGCCACACACAGACACAGACAAAATGGCACACATACCTGTACACTCACACCTACGGGCAATTTGGAATGGCCAATTTACCTGAAGCGCATGCTTTTGGAGGTGGGAGGAAGCTGGAGAACCTGGACAGAACCCACGCAGACACGGAAAGAACATGCAAACTCTGCACAGAGTGGAACGCGAACCCTGAACTGCTTGTGCGGCTACCACGCTCACGTGATGATAGGAAAAGTGATTCTAGTGACAAGGCAAACAGTCAAGAGTTGAGGGATAAACGCACAAGAAGGAGGCAGTTTAGTAGAAGCAAACAGGTAAGGGACAAAAAGAAACAACATGAAACAGACAAAACTAAAATAAAGTGAGGACACAGAAAACTAAACCAGAACTGGGGGAAAAATGCAGGAGGGACTTCATGATTTTTATATTATTAGAGCTGAGAAATAATTAAGAGACTCAAGGATAACTCATATTGTGATGAATATATATATATATAAAAAAAATCAGTAATTCACCATTGTTCTTAAAGGTTGCCAAATGCTTGTTTTCATCTGTCGGTATCTTGGATGAGGTCCCTGACAATCCCCAAAACATCCTCTGGTGCCAAAAAACACCCTCTGTGTATTGGCACAGACACACTATTTGGAGTTGTTGTCTTTTTTCTTTTGCTTATTGACCTCAGATGGTTCTTTGAAGGACAGAGGGGCATCTAAGTATTGGCAGTTGATGCAATTATGGTGTTAGGTAATTTTACCAGCTCAAGCACTTGCAATTGAGTTTTTATCACAAGAGTTTCATTCATTGTCCGTGCTCCTGATGATGCCATTAGGCCTTCCTCAGTCCCAGACAGTTGAATTGCTTCTGGCAACGTATCAAGCAATCTGTGCTCCACAATTGTCAAACTCCTTTTTGTACAAGGCGGGAGATGGGAGGTCGATCGACTCCTTTTCAGCTGAAGATAGAATCAGGAGCTGTTGGCCAGCTCCACCATGCAGGTCATTGCTCAAAATTTTGTTCCAATTCATTAAAATGCATTATGGAATTTGGGTTATGGTTTTCCGTAATGATGCACAGGCTGTCCAGTATCCAGTTTTGCGAGACATTTTTGCTGCCACTGCAATACGGAAGTATCACTGCTTTATTTTCAAAATCCTCACAGGCTCTGACCTCTTAGATACACAAAACTTTGAATAAAAACCGCAACTGTTTTCACTTTCTGTAATAAGTTTGCCATTCATAGCATCCTTGATATCTGTTCAGTAGAGGAAAAATACATCAATGTAAAATGTAGGCCAAAAAATGTACAGAATTTATGAAGGGCTGCCAAAATCCCCCCCAGTTTTTCCCGCAGCATCACTATATGATTCTTCATTGATTTCTGTCATTAGGGACGAAAGAAGAGCCTAATTGTGGTGAACGGATTTCACGGCTCCTGTGCACACCATCCATCTTGTTGGATAGAGCATACAGACACTGGAGCTAATTAATTATTCAAGATTTTTTGTTTGTTTTGTATTTTTAGGATATTACTTCTGAGCGTGTGCCACCTTTAGCTCAAAGCGCTATTTTGATTGAAGAAACAACGGAAGATATATTCTTTCGCTGATAGGTATTATTAATATCACTTCCACATACATAATGTCTAAATCAAAATGGGACCTAGTTCCATTGTCCCCATTGATTCCACAATCCATGTCTTGCTGTAGTAATGATATTTAATATTTGTTTAAAAAGTGGTAACTCAGAGATGTTTGATATTTCTTCTGGTCCCATCACTGGACTATAATTCCTACACTCTGTATGTACCCAAGTGAAATAGGAGCATGAGCTGTTCTAAAACACTTCCAAAACTTTGAGTCCTAATTTTAAATCAAATCTAACTTCCTTTTACTGCTATTCCTTCTGTCAGCAACTGTCCTGTAGCCAAGTCTTCACAAAACTTTACATCTCCCTCATAACAGAGCAAGACAGGCTCTTGAGTCCTCAGGCTTGGGTATGACTTCAGACTAACCATTGTTACAGAAAATCTTTATTCAAGGTCCCTTCAAGGCCGCCTCCGTGGCGGCACGGTGGCATAGTGGTTAGCACTGTTTCCTCACAGCAAGAAGGTCATGGGTTCAAACTCCAACATGGCCTTTCTGTGTAGAGTGTGTATGTTCTCTCCGTGAATTGGCTTTCTCCAGGTACTCTGGTTTCCCCCCATCATCAGGAAAAATATGCTTATAAGGACTATTAGGTTATGTTGGCCTGTGGTGGCGGTGCACCCAGGGTGCAGCAGCTCAGGACCAACTCTCCATCTAATCTTGGAATGTCATTGTACCATTTGTATGATATCAAATAAAGCTTCTTAATCTTAATCTTCAGCAATTCTCTCTATAAAGACACAGTAATGCAATAAGATGAAGTTGTAAAGCAATCCTGAAAGTGTTCCTCTCCTTGGTTTGGTCCAGTGATAATTCGCTGGCAGGTATTCTGTGTCACATTGCTAAATTGCTGTTATGGGAAATTCTGCGAAATACCATCTGCCACAAATGCAACAGTACATGTGTGTAGTTAGACTTTTGTCCAGTTAAGCATCTAATTAGACCATTTACAGTAGATGTGTGCGTGGGGTCTTTTTGTTTGGATGTGTGTGTGTGTGTGTGTATGTGTGAACATTGTGGTCACATTAAAAACGGTGCATAATATTCATCAATTTAAAGACCCCTGAGCACAGCACAAGGGAATAGAGAATGAATTCTACCCCAGGCCAATTCACAATTAACATCAATGTACCCATGAGATCATTTACACATTTACACCTCATTGTTCACACACACAAAGAGAGGCTTTAAAAGTATTTATGCTAAGTTAAGTTTATGCTCATTAGAAGGTCAAACTGAACCATCATGTCAACGTCTCTTTCATACAAAGAGTTGATTCATGTGTATACTGCAGCTGAGATTGACGATGCCAAACACCACCTATCCTCCACCACTTGCAGCTTGAACTAGAGCCTATGCCAGCTGACAATGGGCAAGATGCAGGGTACACCCCGTCAATTAGAGTGTACACATCTTTACTCAAAATCACACTCATGTGCGATGTACACAAACATGGACAGAACATGCAAACTCTTCATAGGAAGGTCAGAGATTTAAACAGAACCTTTGTGTTGTGAGGTAATCACATCACGTCACCCCTTTCAGTCTTTAGCTATACTTACATTCAGAAATAACAAAAACACTCGAGGTACTTGACAGTGGCCAACCCTGGACTACATACTGTAGAAACAACCTCAAAGATCAATATAGCAACTTGTTAATAGTATCCATCCAACTACAGCATTATTTCAATCAACACAGCATGCCATCGGCACTGTTGACAAGCTAAACTAAATAAACAGAAAAAAGTACAAAAGCACAAGAACAGTTAAAGTCAGTCTTAGGAACAGCAGTGTGAATCCATTCTTGATCTTAATCGGTTCTGACCTTAAGCAACAAATCAGTGGCGGAAAGAAAAAGGCAAACACTTGTCTTGGGACATTTTTTTCAAAAATAACACTTTTTGTCATCACACCAAAAGGGTACAATTCAGGAAAAGGAATGCCAGACAGAACCCATTTGTGGTATTGTACTCATGCCTGATGTAAATGAAGTGATTTGGTTGGAACCTGGATAAATTGTTTCCTGTCTACATTATTCCGGTAGGAATTGTGTTTGTTTTTTACATCAATTAGAAATGCAGATGAGGTGTTTTTAAATACATGATCTATGAGGCAGGCTTGGTAATTCAAACTACAGAATGCATTAGATGATGTTAGGACAAAACTGAAACTCACACTGTTTTACTGCAATTTCTGCAGGGAACTGCAAAAACACAGGCCAGCCTTTTAAGTAACATATTTGTTTCAAAATGTTAACATAGAATATCTCATCAGAGAAATACATAATTAAAGAACATTTGCTAGTTTGAAAGTATTATTTACAGATGACTAATTTCCCATGTTTTATGAATGAGATCCAAATAGGATGTCAGCACCACCCTACTTTTTCTCCCTCCCCGATTAGTATATGTATGCCAGCACAAATTCCCTTTTGCATTGATTCACATGATTAAAATCACAAAGAAAATTGTCATTACTGAGTTGTATCATATTACACCACTTTGTACTGTAGAAAGAATTTGGAGACATCAAGGTCAAATCAGATTTATTGATTTGTTGTCTTCCTGGAAATGTATCAGCACATGAAGTTTGTGGCAAAAGCAATGCCTCACAATGCAGGGCAATGTTTTCATTTCACCTTTAGATGACAGGCCAAAGAGAACAACTTGCATATTTACACTAAATATGACAAGTTTATGATTAATGCAAAAAAATGCTCAATAATAGGAAAGAAGTGGTTCAGATAAAAATACAATTAAAAGAAAAAGAAGAGATTTAGATTAACTATGAAAATAAATTAAATAAGTAAAATCTAACCTGAAGTAGAATCAAGAGTTGGAGAGTGTGTCATGTCTTTTGATGTCACAGCTCCATGTGTGACATGTGTGCGGTGTCCCTCCCAACACTCCCTTTAATCTTCCTATTACTTTCCACTCCGGTCTTAATAATGAGTAAAAATGTTATAAAGCAAGTTCAGGAAACCAATTTCTCTAATGTCACAACATTAGCTATTCTTTTAATCTGTCAGCTGGGTATCTTCAATCATGAAAATGACACGGTGAGAATTCGCTTGCCTTTTGCAGTACCTCTTTAAGAACATCTTTTGTTTGTGCTCCTTTTATTTGTAGAATCTTTACTGCTAACTGTCATGGCTGAACTCTAAGGCACATAGTCTATTGTTTTTTTGCCATTTATTGAGGCTGAAAGCACAAGAGTAGCCTCTGATCAACAGCTCTGCGGGCCCAGGGGACAATCTGCCAAAAATAATGTGTGATCACACGATTTGCATTACATTACTAATACATTAATTATTTACATGTTAAATAAGTGGCAGCCAATGCACAGTGGTATTGAAATACCATTTGAAACAACCCCCTCTTTTACTATCCAGTGATTTTTAATCACTAAAAATGTTCATATAGAGACAGATGACGCCTAATTTCAAAAGATGTGATCTGATGCACTGACTGTACTTTTGATGTGTGATGGGCAGAACCCCCAACGCAAGTCTGTGTCTTGCTACTATATATGAAAACTCAAAGTACACTAAAGAGAATCAAGACATTCTTGTTTTTCTTTTTTTATATGCTGCCAAAAGATCTAGAAGTTTAGAACTCAATATCCATGAGCAAGCTGATTCAATAAATCAGTATAGTTCTGCAAGTTTTGTTCATGCATCGATGTACTCCAAATAATGCCATCCCTGACAATCACTGCCTCTATATTACATTTTAATGGTCCCATATTGGGCTTTTTTTAATTATGTCATTTTGCTGCCAGATATTCAACTGCACTATATTTGAAATGTCTTGCCCCAAACTGATCCGTGGTCCTCAATATCTTTGATTCAATATTGATCAAATCACTTCCGGCCCAGACCCAGTAAACATCGCGGAGGATTTTCAGAGAAGAACGCACAGTGTGGGAAATCGAATAGAAGTCAGTGTAGACGACAACAGGTGATTACGAACAGGAGGTAATTAAAGCTGTGTTTCCCGACAATCGTCACAGACAAATATATCGCTGGCTAAGCAGACCGGGGAACTAACCCAACACAGTCTAATGAAAAGTGGGATGTTAGTGAAGAGGTTAGATGAAACATGGAGGTTCTTTCTTGTATTATTGTATATTTAACTGTTGGCTGTTTGGTGTTACCTCCATCCACCAACCCTACATCACAGTGAGAAGGAGGACAAATGGAGGTTAGAACACTAAAACTGTACATACCTGTGTATGCATTTTATTCTCTTATCTATTCTCTATTTATTATGATTTATTTTAGCTCTTCATTCTTAATTTCTACTTATTCTGACATTTGCTGTGTTTTTTTTCTGGAGCAGTACAACTATAACAAAAACCGATTCGTACCTCAGGATCAATAAAGTATATATCAATATAGCACTTTACTTATACTCATAGGCAACTGTTAATAAGATAGAAATGTTTCTTGTGGGAGTCTGTGTGTGTGTGTGTGTGTGTGTGTGTGTGTGCACGCGCATGTGCATGGGTGTGTGTGTGTGAGCGGTGTAGTTGGTTTGGATACACACGGCTTTTGGATCACTTTAAAGAACTAAAGTTGCTTTTATTCATCAAAAACCAGACCACATTTCTGATTTAGTAGCGTCTTCATCTGCTATGAAACTGGTTATGTGTTTGCTATGACACTGAGGATATACCTTACACAGACACACACACACACACACACACACACACAAACACCTGACTGAAGCAGAGCTAATTAGTTAGCTAAATACCAGCTGACTTCAACAGCTTTTGAGGAACTTTCATTGTCCAGCCCTGAGCCAGGTCATTGCCACACACGGCTACCTTAGCCTGAACATGAATTCCACCTCGGGGATGACCACACACTTATCCGGGGAGAGGGCATGTCAAGCAGTCAAATGTGGCTCAGAATATTTCAGTCACTCCGTCATTCACTCCCGTTGTTACGTGAAGGTGGGAGCTATGACCAAACGAATTGTTATGATGAAGCCCAGACAACATTTCCAAAGATTCCAAATATTTATTGATGCAGTAAGCATTTGTTTTCCAGATTCTATGAGTTGGTAGGGTTGGGGAGGACCACTATGTACATGTAGAGACCGAAGATATGTGTATTTCATAGTAGGACCCCTTTAAAAAACAACACTGCAGCAATGCTTCTGTGTTATATCTAATGAGAGAGAGCAGGAATAAAGTAAACATGTCACACGCAGCTCTGTATTTTGACATTTGAAATCAAGTCGTGAGAAGTGTAGTGTTGACAAAATGGTGAAGAACAATCAAAGGTGGTAACTAGGGAATTCAAACTAGGACATGGAATCAAACATCTTATTAAAGCATATCTGTAATTACATCACACAACTCTTATGTTTCATGTTGTCTTTCCGATTCTTCAAACTGAAGGTGTTTTCTGATCCTTAAATACCAAGATGAATTTAAGCAATTTAAGACTTTTGTAATATGATGGTTGTAAAGTACAAATTGTTGAAGATAATAATGAATGTAGGGTTAAAGCTGTGCTTTATGGTGTGTAAATGGTCTTTCTAGTCCAATCAAGGCCATATGACCTCAGACTGCTTCAGGATATCCCAGAAGTCATTTGGCTCCACTGTGCACTTGACCTGGATAACCTTAAAGATAATGCATGCAGTGGTGTGGTCTTGCACAGACACACACGGTTTTACTGTATTGTGAATTTATTAAGCACCAAATTATTTTCTATCAGACTTATGAGTAATGCTTCTGTGGCTGTTAATTGTGTGTCATAATACACATTGCAATGGCATCAGAGAATTTAATTCAGAGAAGTAAAGGCTGTCATTTGCTTGATAACCCCTCCAACCCCCATCCCAAAAGAATTTTTTATCATGTCTCCTGGGCAGCAAAATTCAATATATGATGTTTCGTCCAAATTGGTTTGGGGTAAATTAAATATTTAATTGCACTTGTCTATTCTGGAAGCTTTACAATATTTTATATAAATCTCTCAAAGCCATCAGCCTTGAGACTGAAAAAATCTTAATGCTATTAATCCTTGCCTTTTACTGACAATCTCTGAGCAATTTCTCTGTCATGTGCAGTTCTTTTAGCTGCTATTGTGCATTTACACTGTCTGTCAAGTGCCATGAGAGTTTTCCAATCAACATATTTTTATTTGAGTGTGTGTGCAGGCCACCAGCCATGGATTTTTCTAAAATACAGATCATCTCACTTATTCAGCATTCTGTCAGGGAGAGCTGCAAGACAGAATTCAATTTGCTGCGCTGCACAGCCTGCTGAAGGCGAAGAATTCTGCCTGACTGTTCCTTATAAATATGGATTTGACCCACACTAAATGCTATCACAGTCTTTTTGGAGAGCTGCAGCCTCTCTTGGATGTTAAAAGTATGATGTGTCTTTTTAGCCACGTGAAATCTTGGCAAATGAGATGCAGATTGGATGCTGGTCAGAGTGATTAAGCAAACCATTTGGTCATCAGGATGGCATTTTTCCCCCTTTATGCAAGTGTGAAAAGACTGGGCCGTGGGAATGATGCCCAATACAATTCTAGTAGATACCTTTCACTCTATTTGTCTCACTTCCACAGATGCACTCCTCCTGCATTCCTCAAAACCACCATGGTTTTGACATAACAGATCACAAGATTTCACAACATTTTTCCAGACACTTGACTTTGTTGCAGAAGGTCAGAAGGTCGTAACATTTGGTTGTGAGAAAGGATTTAGTGAGGCGGAGACAGAAAGGATGACAGTCAAATGCATTCAGGTAATTTCCCATTCCTGCTGGAGGCCGAAACTGCTGCACACTCAGCAGCCACGGATTGACAAGCTGAACGTGGTTCTGGTCACACCCAGTTCTTTCATTCCACAAGGCCATTCCTTTAATACCATGCACTCATAGGAAGTGGAGCTGACTCAACACAACACTGATAAAAATGTCACCATGTGGCCTTTGCTATACTTTGATGCTTTTCTTCATTGAAGAACTAAAACCTGTGGCTTTGTCTCATGCATGTCCAGTTTTTAACCCCATACCTTCTATTTGGGAGTCTCTGCAGATACACACTGCATGCTTGCAACAAAAAAAAAAGTACCCTGTGAAAGTTTTCATTGTAAATTTTAGTTTTAGGTTTTTCAGTGAATTGCGATACACTTCTTCCATAGTGCGAAGCATGCTGTTTTGGACTGGTTGGGTGCGCCTTTGAAATGGTGTCAACAAAAAAACAGCAAATGCTCATTCTTGTGCCTCCTGATTAATGATGTTCACACTGAAGCTATGCCGGCAGAGGAACTGTTTGCTCTACTTCATTTGGCCAAGAACTGAAAAAAGAGCAGAAGTCTAGAATTTCTCCACTCTGCTCCATTCCCTCAACCCTTTCCAAATAAGACAAATTTAATATCTACAGATTAGATTAGTGGCTCCCTTCTATTAAGAGGATATGAGCTCTTTTTAGAAATGACATGACTGATAGAGGTCTGACATTACAGTTTGAACCAAAGACCAATCTGAACACAATATTAAATGGGTGAGGAGCACAGATTCTGTTACATGATTTTACATTTGGTATGAATGAAGAGTTGATTAGCTGTCAGTGCACAAGGTTGCTTCCATGTCCTGGATTCTGGTTATGACTAACAAGAGGAAATTAACCATCACAGCGTCCATGGCCTCTTTGATTTCATTAGTTTCTCGTCTTGTGTCTTGATGCTATGATATTTGGACAGAGTTCTTGACTTTATACTGTCGAATTAAAACCTTTCATATCACAGTTTTTTTTAACTCTTACAGTCTGTTGATATGCCTTGAGCTTGATATGAGAAGTCCAACAAAAGTTTGTGCATTAGTTTTGTCTCTCAATTGTATGCATTTGTACATTCTTTCTTCAACAGTGTTGTTTGAATCAGGAGGATCTTCAATTCAGATCTTCAACACAGCAGTTACGACATTAATATGACTTCGTCAAATGTAGACAAAATCTGATAGCAGTTACATTAATGTGCAGGTTACTACTATTTCCATGCACACATTTTTTTTGTAAGCAACACCAACAGCTGCAAATTATTGGTCTGCTGGAGCCAATTCCAGCTGCATGCAAGCAAAAGGTTGGGTACACCCCAGCTAAGATGCGAGCTCATTGAGGGGCCACGTGAAAAGCCTAAGCTGCATGTTTTTGGAGGTGGGAGGAAAGAACCAGCAAATAACCCAGTTAGACAACATACAGTATGCACTCTGCACAGACAGGAATCAAAGCCGGAACCTTCTTGCCCATTGCACCACTATGGTGCCCCTGCTACTATTTCCATCCATCCATCCATCCATCCATCCATCCATCCATCCATCCATCCATCCATCCATCCATCCATCCATCCATCCATCCATCCATCCATCCATCCATCCATCCATCCATCCATCCATCCATCCATCCATCCATCCATCCATCCATCCATCCATCCATCCATCCATTTTTTTGTAGATGTTTTGTAGTGAAATCTTGATCAGAGTAAATGTGTCAACAACCAAGACTGTTTTGGTGTTTTAATGTCTGTTTGAATAATTAATTGCATGTACTGCATGCTATTAAAAATTTTAATAAAATATTTTAAAAAGCATATCACAACAATAAAGGGTTTGGGCTCAAATCTGGATCTGAGGTCTTTTTTGTGTAAGATTTATGCGTTCTGTGGTCCACAGGTCACAAAAGTGTAATACATGTGAACTGGTGATTCTAACTTCTGAATAAAGTATAAAATTAAGCTCAGTTTATTTGCATTTACAAACATTATGGTGTGCAACCAGTTAACATAATAAAAATGTGTGAAATATGCTTCAAATATACAAATGAAGAAAATTAATTACATTTTAATAGCATATTAAATGCTCATACTCACAAAATATGCATTTATTATTTACATGTATTACCAAAAGGGATACTTGTTTCAGCAAAGTACTCCCTCAACCCTTGCTGAGACAAATAAAAAGTAGGCTCATGTGTGGAAGGAGAAAAAGCTAGCTTCAGCATGAGTGTGACTGTGGACATGTCAAGATATCATTCAGCCAACAACACCTGAACAACTCTGAATGCAGCTTTTAACCTTGAATAGTCTATCAGATGAAGAAGATGGTAGTGGCAGGGCGATATCACTGGAAATACAAAACTATAAATTAGGCTTTAATTGCAACTTAATAGCTCCTCCCATAACATTTCTTATGTTACTACCTGAAGCACCGTTTAGTTTAGCTGAGTGAACAGAGATAATGATTGTGATTTGTTTGGCCTCTTTCATGTCTACAGTGCAGTAATTTAAGTGAAAGAGTAAGAGGAATGGCCTCTCATAAAATCGTCATGAAGGTAAAGTGTGAATGAGCAGTGGAGGTGATAAATCCTGTTGAAGCCACACTGAAGGTGAAAGTTGCTCTTCCTTCAGTTCAGGTCACAAACTCTGCCTTTATACCATTTCGCAGATGTCAGCATAGACAGGAATTTTATGACTCTCCTCTGAGAATAAAATGTTTATTATGAGATTCCAAAGTGGTTTTCTTGTGGTCAGAATTTGTCCGTGGGTAGAGTGAACAGTCTAACATTTGATGAGATTCAGAGGGGAATGCTCAAGCAACGACATCGACAATTTATCCACTTAAAGCCAAAAGAAATATTCTTGTTTGTTCCAAAAAAAAAAAATCATGTTCAGCATTTGAGCTGAAGACTCCACGGAATGGCTTGTCTCTTCTCATCAATGACATGAAAAGAAGTGATGTCCAAAGAGCGTTCAACAATAATTGAACAATTTCAAACATGTTTCAATGCATAAAATATAAATGGGAGAGTTTGAGGACCTGTCAGGTTGACTTCACTTTGCTCATCCTGGAAAGATATGCATACAGGTTTGTTTTAGGATGCTGAGGCATTTTATCTGATATTTCAAGGTGGCTTAGATCATTATTATTATTATTACATATTACAGTCATACTGAATACCATCCACATTCAACCAGAGTTTATAATTTAGACATTATCATTCATCCCTTCCGTGTCATTATCTTTTCAAATTTTATTATTTTGATGGGTTTCAACCTGGCTTATTACTGCATATAGCCCCCATTTGGAGCAGTCTAGAAAGCCAGTATTTAGAATGAACAGTATGTTAAATCATTAATTATGCATATGAAGAATGAGGACTTAATAATTCTGTATCCAGATGGGGATGAAAAGAATGGGAAAAAAAATCTGAGATATCCCCATTCTAATCATTATTATAACATGTATTAGTGGAAATTACACACTCAAGTCTAAAAATGAAAAATTAGTAACATTAAAAATGTGTCTTTAAATTAATCCTTGAAATACATCTAAAAATCAAGTAAATTATTTAACATCTGTCTCTATTAACATTCTGAAATTACAGTTGATGTATGATCACGTGCTCCTCTTCATTGCATTTCTGTCACTGCTCTCTGTTACTCCACTGCCATAGAGCAGGCACCCACACTAGATCATTGTTTCTTCCAGGGCATGAAAACCGCTGTCAACGTCAGTGCTCCCTCTTCACTCCCTCCCCTTTGTTCACTTCTAATTAACAGAGATTTTGCTTGACTGAACTTCAAAAGGCCACTGGAGAAAATAGTCTGCTTAGCTCTGAGTCACTCAATCTTTCATCTGAATTATAGGATTTTAAAAGCCAAGACATTAAGAGATTGCCAAATGGCAAGGACAAAATACAATGCACCAATTATCTAAAAAAATTACAAGTTGTGTGATGTGAGTTAATAGATATAAGAACAAGGAGTATAAAATATGCAGTAACTCTAAATCCTTTTCATACCTCTTTAAGGAAGTAAATATAATTTAGGCACAAAAATGTTTTTGGATTTATTTGAAAATGTGATTAGACTCACACTTGAAATTGTACTTAGGAAATGATTTGGTAGTAGTTACAAAATATTTTGTAATTATGAAAAACAGAACAAAATGAGGACTCAAGTGGAGATCTAAAATAAAAAGGATGGCAAAACCCCAAGCTCCGATTCACTACAATAACTCAAACGAAGAATAAATACGAAGGGATTCAGCATCCCTATGCCTAGTGTGTCTCAACAGACTGTTAATCCTAACATGAATTTGCTATCATTATCAGCATTGGAACTTTATGCCTGGTGCAGTCTCTTAATATTCTCCAGGTGCCTCAAGTAACACAGATGACATTACTATATAGTATCAAGAAGCATGTTTGGTGAACTGTGTGTGTATAAATGACAGCTGCCTTGATTTACATGCTCGTGGGGTTTATATATCCCAGTCGCATCCCAGTGAATGGTTGACCAACAAATGGGCAACACCAATTAGCAGGCCGAACAATCTTACAGCGCATTGCCAAGGTAGTCCACGCCCCCGTCAAGCGGTGCCAAACACAAGCTGGAGATGTCATACTGCAGTTTACATAAAGCAAACTGCACGAGATTACACAATGTGGAGGGCATAGCAGCAACACCTTCTAATCATTTTAGCTGTTTTTAGAGAATATAATTTTCTTTCTGTTTAATTTAAGGTATTATTTTTTCAAAACAGTTTTCTTATTAGTCCATATTCCAGACTATTGCCTTAAAAAATATATTTTCTTCATAGCATGATAAATTGCTCTTAACAGGTAAACATAGCATGATCAAACAAGGGAGTGAAGAAATTAATGCTTAAATCATCTTGTAAAAAAATGAAAGAAAGTTATTTAAATTTATTTTAATGCGCACAAATGCATTGGGGACACTGCACATTCTATTTGAAAGCAAGGAAAGTGGACAAACTAATTGAATTTGATAATACTTTACAGAAAGTCAAGAAATATGATGTTCAAAAACAGCAGTGTTGACATCTTTATTTACAAAATCTACTGTATAAATTAAGAAATGCTCAAAGATTCAACTTTCCTGAGAATCAAACTCATATTTAGTTGCATAACCACAGTTTCTGATAACAGCTTCACATCTTGTGTCTACCAACTTCTGGCGCCGGTCAACAGGTATTGCTGCCAGGACAATTGTACTATGTACTGCAAATCTCTGCATGTCTTGATTTTACTTCATAAACAGAATGTCAGCCCCAAAGTTTTCTATGAGATTAAGGTCCGGGGACCGTGCTGACCTCTCCATCACTTGAATTTTGTTTGTCTGGAACCATGATTTTACTCGCTTGTTGTTGTATCATCGTCTTGTTAAAACACCCATTTCAAGGGCATTTCTTCTTTAGCATACTGCGACATGACTACTCCCAGTATTCTGATGTACCCAGACTGAGCCATGATTAGTGGTATGCGATAAAGCATAAACCATAATTTGAAAAACATCCAAATATCATGATGCTTGCACCACCATGCTTAACCGTCTTCACTGTGTACGTTGGCTTCAATTCAGTGTTTGCAGGTCATCTGACAGACTGTCTGTGACCCTTAGACCCAAAAGGAACAATCTGATTTTTATCAGTTCACAAAATATTTTACCACTTCTTTTTAGAGTCAGCCAATAAGTTCTTTGGCAAATTGTGTCAACTTCAGCACGTCTTTTTTTTTTTTTAACAATGGTACTTTGCAGAAGATTTTCTTGCTGGTAGGCTTCACATAGACGTCGTCTGATTGTTACCCACAGTCAACCTTAGATCTTGTTTGATCCTATTGGAGCTGATTATTGGATGAGCATTTGCCATTTCAGTTATTCTGTAATTGACCTCAGCACTACTATTTTTTAACACAACCCCTTCTGTTAATGACTCAGTTTCACAGAATCAGCAGCATGCATGTCATTCCTGTTGGGTTTGTTGGTTTTCTATACCTTTACGAAATCTTTTAGAAACTTACTTGAAGTGTAGAAGTTAAAATTCTAACAAAAAGAATGATTTATCGCATGCTCGCATGCTCTCCCCATGTCTGCGTGGGTTCCCTCCGGGTTCTCCGGCTTCCTCCCACCTCCAAAAGCATGCGCTTTAGGTTGATTGGCCGGTCCCAAATTGACCGTAGGAGTGAATGTGTGTGTGAGTGGTTGTTTGTCTCTGTGTGGCTCCACGGTACACTGGCGTCATGCCCGGAGTGTCCCCCGCCTCGCGCCCTGAGACTGCCGGGATAGGCACCGGCTCCCCCGCAACCCGTGTAAGCAGATTAAGCAGTTAAGAAAATGACCTGACAACTGTATATATGCAGTATATGCATATATGATGACTAATTTACATATTTTATTAGTTCTGGGTAATGAGTAATTTGGGTAATGAGTAATTGAAGTACCATTCATCCATTTCTGTATATAAACTAATACCCTCTGCTAATGGTGGTTTTAGGGGTCAAAACAGTTTAGTACACCTTGTGCAAGTCATTGCTCTATCTTGATGCTGATGCAGACAAATTTACTCACATTTACATCTACCAGTGTTGTGTTAGTAAATGGAACAGTGTTCAATCTGTGCTCCAGGCACAGACTGAACACTGGTGAAACACTGCTTTTGACTGGTGAAGGTGGATATGACCATTACACAGAATATTCAGTTTCAGCCTCATGAGGTACAATACCGTATGTGGTCTGGAAGGGTAGGAAGGTGTTAGATAGAAGCTACTCCACTGGAGCTGATGAGACAGTGCTGAACTGAATGCACATTTAAATGCACCTCTATCGCTAATCTCAGCCATATGCACATGGCTTCAGCTGTCAGGAGTTTGAGGTGGAAGTATTTGAAGGGGCTGTAATTACCAGAATCTTTAATACACACATTTCATTATGAAGAGATTTATTTCGTCCATCCATCCATCCATTTTCTTGAAAACGAGAGGATCGCAATCATCTTGTCTGCAGCCGCTTGTCCGCTATGCTTGTCATGTGTCTGCTGTAGCCTCAGCTGATTATGGGCATAGTTGGGATATACCACGTTTAGGATGCCAATTCTTTGCAGGGTCACATGAAAGATAAAAACAAACACACAGGTTCACACCTACAGACAATTTGGTGAAGAACAATTCAGCTAAGCTACATGTTTTTGGAGGTGGAAGGAAGCTGGAGAATCCAGAGAGAACCCACACAGACACAGTGAGAAAATACAACTCCACACAGAGAGGAATTAAACTCAGAACCTGTGCCGCCCAATTAATTTTGTCAAAATCAGAAAATGTTTTAATGACATTGTTAAAAAAATAATAAAAACATATTGATTTTATGTGGCTAAAATAAAATAACATGTTAATAAACTTTAATCATACTTTCACTGCTAAAAATTGTGCTCCACAAGCAGAAATATACAGTATTGTAAAATCACAAGTAAAGCTGAAAATTTTTACCATACATACATATCATTATCATCCGTATTTAATTCCTGTATTCAAAGTTGTATCAGTTGATCTGCAAACACATCTCTAGATCTGCTCATCGGGTTCAGACCAGAACAACAAATAACTTGCAGTATTGAGCTGTTTGGGTGATCAGATTGGGTAATACTGAAAATTAGAAAACAAAAATCTTGACAGTATTGCCTCAACGTCTTCATCTGTTTGTTCAGGACACATTTAATGTAATAACCCGTGATGGGCTCAAATCCTTTGACACTACCACAGATGTTGGATTCAAGTGCACCTAAAAATAAAGAATCAAGCCTCTTTTTTTATATTGAACCAGGCTGTTAGCCAAACAACCAATGCATCACGTTTGTTAACCAGCCTGCTCTGCAGCCAAAAGCAGTTCTCTTTGGTTCCAGACTGGATTACTAACCTTAGGTACAGCAGTTCTAATTTCCAGCACTCGTGATCTGGAAAATTCACACAGCAACTGCATGCGCATTTGCTGTTTGATGGAATGCTGCCCTGCCAATGAAACCTGTATGCTACAACTTGGAATAAGGAAGTGGGGCAGACACATACAGGGAGAGAGACAGGTAGCGAGAGAGAGTGAGACAAAGAGAGACATATATATAGAGAGAGAGAGAGAGAGAGAGAGAGAGAGAGAGAGAGAGAGAGAGAGAGAGAGAGAGAGAGAGAGAGAGAGAGAGAGAGAGAGAGAGAGAGAGAGAGAGAGAGAGAGAGAGAGAGAGAGAGAGAGAGAGAGAGAGAGAGAGAGAGAGAGAGAGAGAGAGAGAGAGAGAGAGAGGAGTAAGTTGAGGAAAGTTGTTTCACATCCATGCTGAAAGGTAGACTTCACAAACACAGCTTTTACTCCAAAATGAGAATCTTAGATGTTCAGTCATCTCTCAAACTCACAGACGGCTTCTCAAACAGACTCTAGCTTAGAGCAGCAATACCCAGTAATCTGACAATGTTTTAGATATTGTTTCACTGATATATAGAGTACAGACTGAATTTACACAAGGGTCCCTTCAAGTTCTTTTTTCAGGACTGGTCATTGATCAAGTGTCTGTCCTCAGGTGTGTCAATAATTGGTTACTGACCCTCCAATGAAATGTGTGCTTTTTTTTTTAGCCTTGCAGCTACTGCTACATCAAAATTGTATAACAAGCTGTGATTTTGCCTTCTTAGCTACAGTCATGTTCATATCCCTCAGCCACTGCTCCATACTGCCACCACAGCAGTCTTGTTTGGCCCACAGGGCTGAATCAATGAATCAGGTGAAAAAAGGCAGGCTGGGAGGTTGAGAGTGTGAGATAGATGTCAGGAGGAAAACAGACAACTTGAAGTTAATCCCTAAAGCTCAGTATTATTTCATACCTAGTGCAGAGCGTGGTCAAGCACGCCCGGTCACACTTTCTCCCGAGGCCATCTCGGGACACATGTTCAAGCTTTCGGCTGCAGCCTGTCATCAAAAGCTAAATCGCCTCTGCCTTTGCACACATTTGTCCACTGCTGTCAGCGCCTCTTGCTCTGTGCCATTTATCTTAAGACTCAACAGAGCTCTTCAGCATGTAATCTTCTAGTCTGCTTTCATTGCTACCCAGAAAAATAAAAAAAGTTTGCTCCTAAATGTTGATGTTTCTGCAAATATTTATGAGATGGATATTTTTAGACTGTAATTATTAGTTCAGTGCATGCTCATTGCAACAAAGTCGTCATATTATTCATGTGTGCTAATTTCATTCACTCATTCTTCTTCTTATCTTCCGCTTTTACGGATCACGTGGGTTGCTGGAGCCTATCCCAGCAAATTTACGAATGAGAGGCAGGGGACACTCTGGGCGCCATGCCGGTGCTAATTTCTAATGTGGAAATATGAATGGAAGTGAAACTGGAGATTACTTAAAGATTTGCACACTTAAACCTAAGTCATGCCGAGATAATTTTGTTCAACAAATAATACCAGCAAAACTACATTTTGAATATCTAACTGAGTATGATAACATAATCCACAGGGATCTGTGTCTTGTGAATCATTCTCTAAAAACAACTTAAAATAAATTTCTTTGCCTATGAATGATCTGGACTTGAGCTCATTTAATGTTTCTATAGACATTTGGCATAGCCCAACACAGTGTTAAGCCTCAGTTGTATACTGGTCAGTCTCAGACCAGCTGGTACTTTCAGCAAATACTCTCCTAAGGAAGCATCACAGCTATATATGCTATGCAAACACGGAATAATTCAAACGCTTGTGTTGTGATAGATCCAGCATTAATTCGATCTCCCATTATCAACACAATAACAAACTGTTAGATATGACTTACGTAGATGCCAAAAAAGTTAATGTCTTTTGTGGACGCAGACATACTTCAGCATCCATTTATTAATATCAGGAGCTATATATTATATAAGTGTGATACAACATATTAATAACCATATCAAGGATATTAATAATGTTTAATGCAGTACAATCGTTTGAGCACGGGTGTCACACACTTCATTTTTAAATTAAAACTCTGGCAGGACTGACACTGACAGGCCAAGAGACATTTTTATTTATATCAAGTATCATTATAAAAAACTGTCATCAGATTGAGTATTAAAAGAAACAGCCAGATTTTTCTGGATTTTTTTTTTAATTAAATTTTATTATCATTAGTAGTTGTCATGACCTCTAAATTTCCTCCAGGATCAATAAAGTATATATCTATATATTTATCTATCTGTATTTATCTATTTTTGGTTTTTGAACTCTGCTTGTTCAATTAAATCCAAACATCAAGTCTTTATCTGCCTACGCTCTTGTCATGTTTTTGATTTTATCTGCCAGTTTAACAGACGTGTTCCTGAACAATCTGGCCTTTATGAACACAATCAACAACAACTCAGTTCAGCCAAAGGTGTCGACACAAGTCAACACAATCCAACACCATGGTCAGCAAATTACCTTTTTGGCAGAGGCGATGGCTGTTCTTCATGAAAGTAGCATGTGGACTCACCAGGAACAACTCAGGAGACTCACTGAAAGTCCTCCAAGCTGCCTGCTTACCACTGCTGTTCCCAACCCACCTACGGGTATTTGGACACCTACAGTCTCTAAGGCCTGCACGCTGCCTCCAGAATGCTGTTCTGGGGGTCCACATAACAGCGCTATACAGCTCTATACAAATGTCTTCCAGGTCACTTCCAGGTCACTTAAACTGTTGCTATCCCCTATGAGCATCTCAGGTAATCGAACAAGATACTCTCCTTCCACCTGATGTGCTGCAACAACCCCTTATATTAGGGTATGGCTAAGAATATAGACTGGTTTTCAAGAAAAAAAAAATCTTTAGTGGAGTGCTCACTGCCATGCTGTTTGTTTGAGATCTACTCTATCTATTAGCTCCCAGTTCATATGATGTAGTTGAGTAACTAGAGAAGTACCTGGATTAAAAGTAGGTCTTCAAAAAAATCTTGGGCTACCACACTACCACCAAACCAACCACACGATTGTGCCACAGACCTCCTAGGCATATTTCCTAGGGGAGGCTCTACTTTTTGTCAGCCCCAGAGACTAAAGTAATGGAGAAATACATTAACGAGTCCTTGGCAACAGGTATTATCCAACCCTCATCCCTCTGCTGCTGCAGGACTTTTCTTTGTAGGGAAGAAGGACAAGACCGTGTGACCCCACATAGACTACAGAGGCTTCAGTGATATCACCCTAAAGAACAAAGAACACGGATCCAGTTCCACTCATTTCATCTGCATTTAAGACATTGCAAGATGCGAATCCATGCGCATCAGAGAAGGAGATGAATGGAGGATGGTTCCTCACTATGAACACCTTGCCATGTCTTTTGGACTTATGTATGCCCCTGCAGTCTTCCAAGCCTTGGTCATTAATATTATGAGGTCCAAGATTTTGTGAATGTCGCGCTGATGCACTTCAATGTAATCAAAAGTCTGACACCAGTTTATGTTAAATAATGTGATTTCGATAATGTTTCTCAGTTACCCCAACCACTAACGGACATAAAATAGCAAAACATTCAAAGTTCAGTGTTAGCCTCAGTTAATGCTTTTGGGCAGAGTCCTAACTTGTCCAAAATATGTTCCTACGTCATTTAGCTCCTACCAGTATGACAGCCCCCAGCCTCTCACCCATAAGTCTGTTTGGAAAGGCTGCAATTAACCTTAATGTTCCCATACTTATAAATACATTATGGGTTTGTTGCCTGCTCAGAAGTTTGCAGAGATGTCGAAAAAAGAAAAGCTGCGGATGATGCGCCAACAGGAAAGCCAAATGAAGTCAGACATCAGAATCAACTGTTCACTTACTCTTATATGCACTGTTATTTTGATGTATGTGAAATCTTAATCTAATGTTATGCTGCACGGCATGGAATGCGGCAGAAAGGGGAACTACAGTAGTCAGATATGGCGGTGTGTGGTTGTTCGTATCTACAAATGTTCATAAGTCGAATGTTCATATCTTGAGAGTTACCTGTATCTTCTGTCGTTTCAAAGCCCTCTCCGCTTTTCTGCAGTCAATTAAGCTCATCCCTGCGTATACTCTGCTCAGCCCTCAGTTCCCTGCCAGATTGTTAGCATTTATCCTCCCTTCCAGCATTCCTGCTTCCTGCTTGATTGCTCTGTGTTGATTCTGCCTGATCCCTGGACTCTGCCTGTTGCCTGCCCTTTGTCAGATTTGTTTGCCTGTTTGGAATGATAACCTGGTTTATGAACTCTGCTTGTATAATTAAATCTGAACTTCTATTTTTTTATCTGCATAGTATCCTGTTATGCTTTTGGGCTCATCGACCAGTTTATCAGACGTGTGACAGTAGTAATAGAAGTAGTAGGTTGGGTGAAAAATTACATCAATAACTAAAACGATCGTGGAACTTATGTAGATATTGTTGTATTTATATGAGTAACTACAAAGTTCTGCAATTCTGAGATGATGTAGAAGATTAATTCAACTGTCATTATGAAGCACAAGACTGTAAAATCAAAGTTATAAAGTTTTATAAGTTGCAATTCTCTAAGGATAAAAACAAAAATTATGTTGCAAACTGATAAATACATAATGACATCACAAAAATAAACAGTTTGAATCTGGAGTGCGGAGCTTATGAGCTCAGGAGTCTCATGGCCTGCGGAAAAAAGCTGCTCCATAATCTGGCAGTGAGGCAGCAAATACTTGTGTATATTTGGCCAGGGGGCAGTAGCATGAACAGTTGGGTTTTATGCCTTTTATGCTAAACCCCCTTTCCATCCTTTAACTGAGGATTTAATTTTATCAGCCAATACCGATTTTAATTGGAGCGGTGTCATATTAAACTACCAGGTGTGTTAATTAAAGGTGACCAAATGGCAAACTGCTGGACTTTTTCACACTATCACGCAGTTTCTCATAGTTAATCTATAATGCAAATACTAATACTAAATCATCCCTTTTATGCTGTCATCAACACGGGGAAAGGTGTTGACTAGTTGAGTCTTGAATCTTTTACAACTTGATAAAAAAAGGGAGCATATAAAATTCTAATTTCCTTATACCAATCATTAAATGTCACTTGCTACTCAAATTCCTACAAACTGGCAATATTATTATTATAATTAAATATTATTATTATTATTATTAATAATAACAACAATAATAATAATGATAATAATAATAATGATAATAATAATAATAATAATAATAATAATAATAATAATAATAATAATAGTAATAATAATAAACTGCCTTTTTTACTCCATCCATCCATCCATCCATTGTCTTCCGCTTATCCGGGGTCGGGTCGCGAGGGCAGCAGCTTGAGCAGGGAAGCCCAGACTTCCCTCTCCATAGTGAAGTGAGCATTTGTGAGCAGCAGTATGGCTTCATGCCAAAAAAGAGTACTACAGATGCAGTATTTGCTTTGAGGATGTTGATAGAGAAGTACAGAGAAGGCCAGACGGAGCTGCATTGTGTTTTTGTAGATCTGGAGAAAGCTTATGACAGGGTGCCCAGAGAGGAACTGTGGTATTGTATGAGGAAGTCTGGAGTGGCAGAGAAGTATGTTAGAGCGGTGCAGGACATGTATGAGGACTGTAAGGCAGTGGTGAGGTGTGCTGTAGGTGTGACAGAGGAGTTCAAGGTGGAGGTGGGACTGCATCAGGGATCAGCTCTGAGCCCCTTCTTGTTCGCTATGGTGATGGACAGGCTGACAGACGAGGTTAGACAGGAATCTCCATGGACTATGATGTTTGCAGATGACATTGTGATCTGCAGTGAGAGCAGGGAACAGGTGGAGGAGAAGCTAGAGAGGTGGAGGTTTGTCCTGGAAAGGAGAGGGATGAAGGTTAGCCGCAGTAAGACAGAGTACATGTGTGTGAATGAGAGGGACCAAAGTGGAAGAGTGAGGTTACAGGGAGAAGAGATCAAGAAGGTGAAGGATTTCAAGTACTTAGGGTCAACAGTCCAGAGCAATGGAGAGTGGGGAAAAGAGGTGAAGAAACGTGTCCAGGCAGGATGGAATGGGTGGAGAAAAGTGTCAGGTGTGATGTGTGATAGAAGAGTTTCAGCTAAAATGAAAGGAAAGGTGTACAAAACTGTGGTGAGACCAGCGATGTTGTTTGGTCTAGAGACAGTGTCACTGAGGAAAAGACAGGAGACAGAGCTGGAGGTAGCAGAGATGAAGATGCTGAGGTTCTCTCTGGGAGTGACCAGGAAGGATAGGATCAGGAATGAGTACATCAGAGGGACAGCACATGTTAGAGGTTTTGGAGATAAAGTCAGAGAGGCCAGACTGAGATGGTTTGGAAATGTCCAGAGGAGAGATAGTGAATATATTGGTAGAAGGATGCTGAGTTTTGAACTGCCAGGCAGGAGGCCTAGAGGAAGACCAAAGAGGAGGTTTATGGATGTAGTGAAAGAGGACATGAAGGTAGTTGGTGTGAGAGAAGAGGATGCAAAGGACAGGGTTAGATGGAGGCAATTGATTCGCTGTGGCGACCCCTGAAGGGAAAAGCCGAAAGGAAAAGAAGAAGATATATATATATATATATATATATATATATATATATATATATATATATATATATATATACACACATATATAATATATATATATATATTAGTTTACAGGCCCTGAACACACACACACAGGGGGCCAGTACACTTGCAGGGGAGGTAGAGCAACTTGTAAGGGGGACGGCGCCTTGCGCCTCGGCGGTGCTCCAGAGGTGAGTTGACACCGTCCACTGTCAGCTCACACTCCGGGTGTTTTTTTGGGCGGGAGCGGGAATCGAGCCGCCGATCTTTGAACATTGGACGACCCGCTCTACCGCCCGCTCTACCACTGAGCCACTGCAGCCCCCAATTGTGCTACTGATATATTTCATACACTTTTTGAGACAGCTATTTAGGGACGAAAGGTTCAAACAAGTAAATGCAGGGATATAACTTTCTGTTTTCCTGCTGTTCTGTATTTTCTTTCTTTTCTTTCTGCTTTTGAGATCACACACAGGTTTTGGTTCGTCAAGGTCAGGGTTACACTCCTCATACAATTGCAACACGCTTGTTTTTTTAACCCCCCCCCCCCTTATCACCAAACAGCTCTTTCAAAGTACAGCTCTTTCACCCGGTTATTTTTTTGTATTGTGTTTAGTTGCAATTTTGTTTTCAGTGGAAATCTCACCACAGGAAGAAAAAAGAACCGCTAGAAAAAAATCTTTCATTTAATGTCCTGATCTTGGATGTTTCTTTCATATATTTGGCACATTATTGGTTTCTTCCTGCAGACTGTGCCAGATAAACATCCCTTCATGAATCTTCAATTACCATGGCAAAATTGTGTTTCCTCCTGTTTTTTACAAATGACCATATTGATTTACTGACTCACTTGTCAAAAATCACCTCTACAAGACCAGAGGAAACATTGTTTTGTGCCATTGTTCTAACTTTTTGCTTTCTTTGACTTGGCAGCTGCGTGGCCACATGTGTATGGCAGTGCAATTAAATCCCTCACATTCTGTGAGCCTGAAGGGGGGCTAGTTCAAGCAAGAAAGTTTCACTCCAGAACAGTTTGCTGTCTATTTGTCCAAACCAGCCAGATTATTGGATTAAACAAAAACAACTTTCTTCTGTCTTAGTAAAAATTGTGAAGTTAAAGGAAAAGAAACAATGTTGAACAGAATAGAAATAGATTTGAAACCATTATAGATGTTTGTAGATATTTATGCCTTACACATAGTCTGCACACTCCCACTTCTTCACTCATTTTACTGTTTTTGTGCTACACTCAAACATTTACACTGTAAAACTAATCCCGATAGTCCTCAACATTCGAACGTTTGACTTACAAACATTCAGATATACAATCGAGCCCCACTATATCGAACTCCTTTCAGCAACAACCCCCCTGCTGAACATCTCCACCATTCATGTCCCCCTCCTGTTCTTGTTTGTTGTTGTCACTGAGCATCTCAGAGCATCAAAATTCACGCGTGGATACTTTGCTGTTAATCATGGATGATAAAGCAAAGGCTGGTGAAGATAGTGGTAGTGGTGGCAATCTCTGATGATAACTCTACCTCACACTGAAAGCAACCCCCACACACACACACACACTTCCCCTTTACTTTACTGACGTTGTAACGGATACATACAGTATATTCAAATTAAGTTGACTATAATTGTACAGTAATGATCTGTGTATTTGCTTCTAAGTAACTTGTTTAAATTGTAGTCCCAGCATTTCTTGATCATCAATCCACATGATTTCATTGTTTTGAGATACAGTTTACAGTACAATAATTATTGTTGTTTGTATTCAAGCTATAGAGATACACATTAATGTACTGCACTCTCTAATTGACAGTGTTGGCTATTTTAAGTGTGTCTTAGATATTGTTGTGTCATAACTAATCTGTTTCAGACAGTTCTTGAGCACATCCAGTTGCAGTTCCAGTGAAATCATGTTTATTTATGAAGTGGGGTTTAACAATGCAAAAATGGGAAAGAACATCACCAGCCAGCGAGCCATTCATGAGGTTGCTGGCCTTAATATGCTAATCACCAAGGTGTCCTTCATCACCATTCAACCCTCACGATGCTGCCCACCTCATTACTTTCCAGGGCTCACCTAACAATATGATCTAGTTTTCAATTGTTCATATGCCAGAATAGTCTGTTGCACACTTTCGTAGCATCCACATATGAAGACCAGACCATAAACACTTATCCAAGGAAGTAATGGTAGCATCACTTGTTTTTAATTGAAAATTGTGTCTTTAATCATAACATATTTAAAGGTCTCTGTAATATTTCTTCTTCTTTCTGATCTATAGCAGTATCCATCTGGGGCACCTTTAAAATTGAGTATCTCTAACATTGAATGACATGTTTTTTAATGCCTTGGTTTTTTTTTTATGTATTTAGGAGTTCCCAAAAATGATGACAAATTGCCGTGCACATTTCTTTTTAAATTATTGTCATATATTTTGAACCTTATTGACATTGCTACCCATATTCTACCTTTAATATTCTACTGAAAATAGACAATGATCAAAAATCTGATGGTGTACTATTGTTCTGAATTTAGTGACATAAAATAAGTGAAGGATTTGGTGTGTACCTTCTAGGAACTGAGCCATTTTGTCAGAAAAAGATATTTAACGAACAATATTTCGAAAAAGAGAAAAGTCACATTGCTGAAATAATAGTCTTCACCGTGACCTTTTTTATTCATGTGTCAAAGTTACAGCTTTGGATTATGTAGAGTGGTTACATAACCTGGCATCACATACATTACCTGAATTTGCAGTCCGCTAAGCCAAATCGTTGATAATGTTAGTGTTCACAGAGCATTTCTCAAAATTGTCAGCACCCTGGTTGAAGTGATTCTACCTGCTGCAGTTTTTGTTTTGAAGTGTGAAATTTCCAAGAGGTGGTCTAATTTGCGTCCTAATTTGCGTCCTACCCACATGAAGTGGAAAATAGATTCCCTCTGTATTCTGTGCTCAATTTTGTAATAATCAGATAAGAATGCTCAAATACAGGAGAAGAATTTATGCAAACACAGATTACTAGCTATTAGCAAAATCTGTTTCAATTACCACTCAAACCAAAGAAGTACCATGATCTTTTTAATCATCAGTTCTCCTCTCAGTAGAGTTTCTTTTGTTTATTTGTTTGTTTGTTTTATTTTAAAGCTTAAAAACGTGACAAAAAAAGGAAGTCAACATCTTTTTCTCAGCTTTTTTTTTTTTGGGGGGGGCATACATAAAGAAAAAAGATTGATGTTTTATGGACTCTCTTTACATTTTAAATTTGTGTGACTCCATCTGATGTTTCCTGTAGCAATCTGTTTGTCCTCATTTCCTCCCAACACCCCCACCCCCATGCCACAAACCATACCCCCATCTCCATCATTTCAGATCTGGCTGCCAGTCAGCCCTTCTGATTTTCAAAGCCTCCAGAGAATGAAACAGAGACGCTGAACACAGGCCAGATTCTCGTTCTCTGATCTTTCTTTTCCACATTCCTCTATTTCTGTATGCCGTTCCGGTGTGTGTGTGTGTGTGTGTGTGTGTGTGTGTGTGTGTGTGTGTTGGTGTGTGTGTGTGTGTGTGTGTGTGTGTGTGTGTGTGTGTTCTGTATCTGTCTCATTTTTTTGGCAGACAGGCATGCAACAGGTAACTATTGTTCTGTGACACCTCTGAAAAAATGTTATACAGCTTCAAAGTATGTGTATTATATGTGCATTCAAAAAACCTTATGTTTACATAAGTAAATAGAGCATATAAATACATACATACAATATGCTTACGATTATACAATACATTGTTTATTTTGCCTTAAAACTTTAACTGGATCACATCTGTGCTACATACATGTGTCTATACTAGATACATGATGCTATATAAGAAAGTTATTCTCAAGAGATCAAGGTGAACGCTTACACTTTATACTCCAAATGGAATCTACATCAAATGTGAAAGGATCATAGCAACTGCACCAATGACATCCCTAGAGGGCTTCAAGTTCAGGCTCATAATGAGTGCTGGGCCTCACACACACATGCAGTTATGCACACATGCACACATAGGTTTGCATGTACAGAGGTACACTGCACATGCACCACCGTACGTTGGTACGGGGGCGCAATGACTATCGCTGTCACCTCACAGCTAAAAAGTTCTGGGTTTCAGTCTTTCCTGTATGGAGTTTTATATGTTCGCCACATATCAGCGTGGTTCTCTCCTCTCTACTGGATTTGAAGTGGTTTGTCATTGCAACATTGCCTTGAGTCAAAGCTAACACCATAAATGGGGTTACTTTCTTTGTTATGTTGTACTTAATGCATTACACCAACTGAAATATTAAGATATTTAAATTAAAAGAAAAACATAGGTGTCAAAAGAAGTCAATTTGAAAATGCAGAATTTTGAACTTGAGGAAGGCTTTAAAATATTACTGCACATGAAGGCTGTTGTGTTTGTTTGAACTTTAAACAATTATGGATACGATCAGGATTACATTACAGTCTTTACACTTGCTTGGGCTATGTATGTTTTAAATCTAGTTGTGTATTCTGTTATCTCTGTACAGAAATTAAACATTAATTTTACTCATGTAGTGAAGTCACCACCACAAAACAAGAGTATTCTCTAAGGACACGTTCTTATATCTGCTTAAAGCATGAGAATAAAAATGTTCATTATTTACCATGTTTTCTCAATTGATGTAAAACCAATCTGACAAGTTGTCTAATGTACACGATTTTGTGGAATTATATTTCATGCAAAAAGATGGTAACAAGTTTTTCAAAGTGTGTTTTCTGATACGCATTTAACTGTACTGCTGTTTTTGAAAAGCTTTGGTGAGTCCTGCATGATATATTTTTCTTTTGGAATGGAAATGTTTCATGGGACTCTTGCTTATCATCAGTTGTTACTGTGTTTAGCATAAAAAAATGAGCTGAAAGCACACATCAAACAACGAGAGAGGCATCGGAGCATCTTCCTGTGTGTTTCTGTAACAATCTCTGCAAAATGCCTACGCTATCATGCCAAGGTCTATCTTTCAGTGCACTGAGTGAGCTAACCTGCAGAAGGAAGATAAAGAGAAATGGCTTCAATTTCTTCCATCTGAGAAAGTGTGCTTGTTAGAGCGGAGAATCCATTACCGTTTCTCTGGGACCTTTGATCTGGGATTACACAGGAAGCTCAAAGATGAGAGCTCTATGTTTGGTCTAGGACAGCTCATGACAGAGCAGCCCCGAAGTAGTTGACACCTCTGACGTGAAAACTCCTGCTGAGTCTGCTGTCAGTTACTGCTCTATTACCAATCTTCGTCAATAGAGAGAACAGAAAATGATAGACTATCCAGATTGCTCATGGCAACATCCAGTCCAAGAAGAGCCTTTTTAATTGTACCTGAAATCAGCTGGATCAAAGATCTTTCCTTTTGTTCTTTATACCAGACTACAGTATATTCCTCTTGTTAAATTCAGAATTCCAAGACAACTGCAGTCATCTTGTCTCAAAGAAAACGGATTGATGTCCTCTAAATTGAAACATTCTGGATCGCACAATCTTGATTTTGTTTTTTTTTCTTGGATCCACATCAGACTGAGGTATGATACTTCTTCAGGGTGTGTCTGTGTGTAAGATTTACCAAAGCATTGTACACATTATACATTACATGGAAGGAAAACTAGCAACTGACTCTGTTCCACACAGTTGGAGAAGCTTATTAGAAAGATTTTGGCTCTCCGTCTCTGTGTGAATCAGGGAGCCTTGGCATTTGTGACTGCCGCCAGTTTGACGGTTGGCTCTTGTGGGAATGCCCATTACAATATGGCTATTGTCAGAATCACTCCCCCCACGGGCTTCTTTCCAATTCAATTACAATTCATGGTGTGAATGAGTGATCCCACCACCTCCACAAGTTACTGGATTACCTAGTATAGATATTTGTAATAGTGGTTTAATACCCACACCAACCCACCCCCATAACATGATTATTACTGATTGAGTCATAGTAGTTATTGTTTATTGTTCTTTTTGTCCAGCTCCTGATGCACTTCACAAATAAAATTAATGGGTGAGCGAAGACTTTGTATCCAGATAATGATTCAATGCCTCTTCAATGTCAAACGCAGCACATCAACAAAACTAACACAACAAACATATTGCCTCATTTACAGAGATAATACCCAATAATGTATGTAATGACTAGTAGGATTTTCACCCATCAAGGCATTTCTTGAAGAGTCACTATTAGTGATGTAATGTCTATACTATTTCAAACAAGGCTGAACCACAAAGACATTTTTTATGACATTTCATGTCAATACAAACTGTCTGTGAACTCTCAACAGTGTTTTATCAATGTAGACATAGTAAACATAATGTAACACATGAACTTACTTCTTAAACTTGACCAAAACTGCCCTCTGAAGAAATTTGGAGGAAAGCTTTGATAAAATATGTGATTGTGTTTGCTCTTTCATTTGTTTGCTGACTATGAATCTAGAGAATAGCGCTTCTATGCAATGGTGTTCTGATTTTGGCAAGTATTGTGAAAATGTACAAGATTCAGATTCAACACAACATATCCTAATTCTAACCTCATGTTTGGTCTGTCAAACACGTTTGCAAAAGTGTCAGCTACACTTCGTAAGCTATATTTCAAGGAACACTGTGAAAGCATGAGAACTGCTGTAATTGTCAGTTTGAGTTTTGTACAGACATTGCACAAACATTAATTTGCACAATCTGTGGTTGTATTGAACGAAAAAAAAAAATTCTACAAGTCAATATTTCCCTTAAATGCATTTAGATGATGAGACACAAGCTGAATTCAGCGCTGTCCCATCTACTGTATTGTTTCACTTTCATTACATCCTAAACGTTTTGGCTGCATGACAAATGAAAGGACGGAACTGCTGGAGATCATTCGCATGTGGAAGACAGAGACAGAGGTCTGTAATTCCTCAACACAACACACACACACACACACGGACACAGAGAGAGAGACAGTGAGAGAGAGAGAGGTGTTGTAAAGGTATGAAGAGGATGGGATGCTGTGATTTGTAAATGTCTAAATGCACTAGGAGTTTTGATTTCCATAAACAACAAGATGTTAATTCAAAAATATTCATTTTATTAAACAATGGATAGTAAAAAAGATGCCACAAAAGACTAATAAACCCAAATATTGATATATTTATTCATTTGGGACCCTTATGCCTCTCTCTGTCTGCTTCCTCTCCCTTGCACTTCTTTCTATGGATTCATGTTGTGATCTTAACATTATAAATGGGTTCTCTGGCAGCACTTAGATTAGATTTGTTTCAATGAAATTCATTCCAGCCCTAACCCTGGTCTCTGTGTTCATGTGGCTTGTTTTCTTGATGAATGCCCACTGCCTTGTCAACAGTCATTTGCAAGATCGCTTCTCATAAACTCCTCCATATAAGGTAGCCTGAGCCCTCGCTTTTAGAATCCATACTGAATTATCTCCATAAGTGGCTAACCTTATGGCAGTTCAAGCACCCACATGTAAAATATACTGTACAAGCCTGAACTCTAGATGAATGTACTAATACAATTAAGATAAAAAAAGAAAAAAGTTGTTTCTCACAGGACAGCTGTCATGAAGCCTCAGGCTTGTGTGTGAAACGGGGGGGTTGGGTTGCGAGTGATTGAGTTTTGATTGATGCCTGCTCTTTTCTTATGGGAGGAGAAAGAGGTGTATTTAATGTCTATTGCTTCATACAGACTGATGTATTGATCATCCTGGCCCGTCTTGCCTTTGTCACACACCCTCAGGCCTGATAGCTCCCAGTGCTCCAATAAGATATCGTTATTTCTTGGTCAGCGGGGGTCATATCATATCTGGCAGTAACATTTCATTTGGTTTCGTTTAATGCTGTATTTATATTTCTTGGTTTTGAGAACATCACAAATCCCCTGGAGAGACCTAAACCATCAATGAATTCATCCTGCTAACAACTACCGCCTGCATAGCCAGCGCATAATATTGTTTCTGCAGCACACAACCCCTCTGTTATATAAACGCTATTAAAAAGACATTAAAGAGATTTAGCCTTGCATGGCTAAAGCACGGCAGGCATGGTTTATTGTGAAACAACTGTGATTGTGGTATTTGCATTTGGGCAGCCACACAGACGATGTCACTGAGCTTGCTCAGGGACAGATCTGTGTTCTTGTAGCTGAGATAATGTAATTGTTTTGTGAGGAGCATTTCAGAGTGCAAGGTATTCGTTTAATTCTTGGATATATGACCAGCAGAGCCAACCGTTAAACGTATGTGTGTTTCATTGAGAATTTCAATACAAGGATGTTTACCTAGGAAATAAATCAAATGCGTTGACATGGTCTTTGTAATTTGTCTCTGTGCAGTATTAAGAGTCACAGTATACATATAGTAGCTGACTTTATTTTAATCTGGAGAGCTCGGTGCAGAAGAGGAAAACAAGAGCGGCATTAGGACAGAGTTTGACTCTGTCCTAATGCCGCTAATAAGCCCAATGCCATATTTTTTACTCAGGCTTATCAGAACAGGGAAAGCACTGGTGTAACTAATAACTTCTCTTTTTAAAACTTCCAGTCAGCCATGACACTGTGACAGGGAGCCAGGATGCACTGTATAGGATCCTGAAAGGAAAGCAGTAGAAATGCCGACTTTCACAATTTTATATATATATATATTTATATATATATATATATATATTTATATATATTTTTATTTTTTTTTGCACGGAACCAGATAAGGCAGAAAGATGAAACAAAAGGCGTTATATTCAGGGAGGCAAGGGGATGAAAATTAGACCACAACCTTGACCTTGAAAACCTAGGTCAAGGTCAACTTTTCACTTTTATACCTTTTTAGGTACACATCTCAGAAACCTGATGAGATATAATCACAAAAAGCAACATTTTCAGGAAGCCAGAGGCACAAAAATGTGGATCGAGCAACAGGGGAGCCTTAAAGCAACTGTCTAATGACCTGAAAACAAACACTGTTCAACATCATGGTTTAGGGGAAGGATGTAGAAAGCTATCTCAAAGATTTCAGTTTCCATTGTAAGGAATGTAGTGAGGAAATGGAAGAACACAGGTACAGTTCTAGTTAAGGCCCGGAGTGGCAAGCCAAGAAAAATGCCAGATAAGCGGAGGCGACGGTAGATGAGAACAGTCAAAGTCCTCCCACAGATCAGCTCCAAAGACCTACAGCATCATCTTGCTGCAGATGGTGTCACTGTGCATCGTTCAACTATTCACCACACTTTGCACAAAGGGATGCTCTAAGGAAGAGCGATGTGGAAGAAGCTTTGTCTGTGCACATGCCACAAAGAGAGTCGCTTGAGGTATGCTAAAGCACATTTGCGCAAGCCAGCTTCATTTTGGAATGAGGTGCTCTAGACTGATGAAACTAAAATTGAGTAACTGGGACAAAACAAGGGGTGGTACGCATAGCAGATGAAGTAAACAGTGTCCCAAAACAAACACATGCTACCCACAGTAAAATTTGGGGATGGTTCCATCATACTGTGGGGCTGTGTGTCCAGTGCAGGTACTGGCAATCTTGTTGAAGTCATAGGTCGCATGGATTCCAGTCCATATCAGCAGATTCTTGCAAACAATATTTAAGAATCAGAGACAAAGCTGAATTTATGCTGGGGCTGGATACGTCAACAAGACAGCGACCCTAAATGCTGTTCAAATTCTACTAAGGCATTCATGCAGAGGAACAAGTACATTGTTCTGGAATAGCAATGACTATCATCAAAAATTTGTGGTGTGAGTTGAAGTGGGTTGAGTTGAAGTGCCACCATGGTGGCAACCATCAAACCAACTGAGCTGGAGAAGTGTGGTGAAGACAAAGAGTCAAAAATAACCAACCAAAATCCAGACCCTAAGTGGAATTTATACAAAGCATTTAGAGGCTGTTATTTCTGCAAAAACAGGCTCTACTAAATACTGATGTAAGTTTTGTATTGGGCTGTCCAAATGTATGCACCTGCCTACTTTTAGATACATTTATATATAGTTTGTTTCATGACATGTAGCTTGCAATATGTAAAAAAAATTTTTTAATGTACCAAACCAAATTTGCACATAATACAACTGATTCTTCAAAATCATGTGTTATTTTTGAATATTTTTACACAAGTAGTTTCATAAAAGTTGAATCTCAAAATTTGCTTGAAATTTTTTTGAACTAAAGCTGACTGCCTTTACTGCAAAAGTGCCTGTAAAGGTAGCAGGCACATCCACAGAGTTGCAACTTTTACCCTTGCTTACAGTTATAAAATACATCTCATATTTACTCACTGTCATGACATTTGCCATATTTAAAATATGAAACTATTGACAATAGGGAGAAATTTTAGAAATATGGCCTAACCAGCATAAGCCTAATCACAATTAAAATAGCATTAGTCAATAGGTTTAAAAGAAAGGCTCATAATTCTGCAGTGATGGTATACTTGTTATGACTTCTGTCAACACTTAAGTTTATTTTTTATTTTATTCATGTTGAGTTGTCTTTTGTGTAATTTCAAAGACTACTCCGCTTCCCTGCACTCACTCAAGCTCACCCCTTTCACCTGTGTTTCCACAGTATATATGTATATACTCTAGCCCTCAGTTCCCTGCCATATTGTGGGCATTCATCTTACTTTCCAGCATTCAAGTTTCCTGCCCGGATAACTTGCACTGATTTTGCCTGATTCCCGGACTCTGCCTGTTGCCTGGTATTCTGAACTCTGCATTACATTAAATACAAACTTTGATTCTGCATTGGCCTACTCTTGTGTTATGATTTTGGGTTCCATCTGCCAGTTTTATCAGAAGTGTGAAATCACTAATAGTGGTGGCAAAATAAATCAATTTAAGTTTCATCCTGCATTCCACTATGGAGATTTTCCAGAATGTGGTCAACAGGTTCAAATGCAGCCAGTCTTTGCAAAAACACAAATCAGGATTTTGCTGTTTGACAGTTAGGATGCGTTAGCATTGATTTTCTGTTGTCAGCAAGTGACATTGATTGATACAACAGGAGCACAGCTTCTAAGTGGGTAGTATGGGAAACTTTTTAAACCTATAGTCAGTTTTTACTGTGGAGATCTCTTTACCTTTCTCCAGTCCGGGGGGAAATAGAACATTAACCAAATATATTTTGTACCTGTCTACACTTTTTCAACCCATGACAGAAAATCAAATGTCCATCAATCTTTTTGACAGATTCCAATAATAAGGGTGATCTACTGTAGCGTTAACTCTTTTGAAAGTGGCATTGTCAGTCAGCACATAGACCACTTATAGAAGACTTTGCTGTTCAGCTTAACAGTTAAATGTTTCCACCACTGCAGGTGAAGCAGTGATGGAAAGTTTAAGAAGAAGTCAAGTTATGTGGCATCACTCATGCAGTGATATGTGGAGAGCTTTTCTGTTTCCCAGACTGCACAGAGTCCATCTGTACAGACTGGAAGCCTTGGGCACACCAATGACCACTACAATTCTCAGTGTGCAGTTGGAGGTGGTGGAGAAGAAACACATGTTGTGGTGTTATTTCTCCAAGAAAGTATGAAAATCCCATGAATCTGATAGCACCAAGCTTAAGTTCAGGTTCAGGTTTGCAATCAATTTGATTGGAAATCAATCAAAATGAATGCAGTGTTTTTCTGAGGGAACTGAATGATCCATCCATATCATTTTGATGTACTTGTCATGCTGTAATTGAGTTGTCTTTGAAAATTAAACAGCACTAAACAAATCATATCTGATTATTAGGACTGTTCAACCATCTAAATTATCTGTATCCGTATCTGTAGTCAGAATGGGCGGGGTTTACACCGAAAATGAGTGTGGTTTGACTGGAAATGGGTGGGGCTTAAATGGCTATATTTTTTTAAATCTGAAATTGATATGGATTGATCAGAAGTTGCTATATTTCTTTTTTTTTTATTTTAAAACTATTTAAACAACACCCTCAAAATTGAGATTCAAATCAATGTCTTTGATCACAGCAGTAGGGGAAGTATTTGCAAGTTTATTATGAACTCAGAACATGAATATTCTCAAGTGTATGATGAATATTTACAGAATAGCCTCAGAATTGAAATTCAATGCTTTTGATCACAATAGTAAAGGAACTATTCACAGAACATTTTTTTATGAACTCGCATTAATGAATACAATGTATGCAATAGGAAATTATGAACTACAAAGTATGCATGAGCAAGAATTGTCATACTCAACATGACTTTTTTTTTTTTTTCAATTTTTATGATCAAACTGGGATTTTTTACAATTATTTATTTATTTTTACCACCTAATGTTCTTGCCATTTTTCTTCACAGAAAGTTAAACAATGTTGATGAACACTAGCTGTCTGGCAGCCATCACCACATTATTGAACGTTCATAGTAGTTCATAATTTTTATTGTTAAGGTCTGATAATGACACATCTATTTTGAAGCAGGATACAATTGTTTTTCACAGAGATACATTTGTTTTTATTTCACAGTTAGAGTTTGGGTGTGTAATTGCAGAGAAGTTATCTTATGTCAATTAAATAAATAAAAAACTAAATCATTATACTTTTAATTTAGTGTCCTTATGTGTTTTTTACCTATTCTACCAATTTATTCTTAGATATTTTCAATGATAATCCAAATTATATATAAAGAGTGTCCGAGCAGTCATAATTATGTATTTGCAGAATTCTGGGAGGCCGAGTGTTAAGGTGTGTGTGTGACTGTGTTTGTGCATGTGTGTTTCTGTTTGTGCATGTGTGTGTGACTGTGAGAGGGAGAGAGAGAGAGAGAGAGATTGATAGAGAGAGCGTGTGTGTGTGTGTGTGTGTGTGTGTGTGTGTGATTCTGTTTGTGCATGTGTGTGTGACTGTGTGAGAGGGAGAGAGAGATTGATAGAGAGAGCGTGTGTGTGTGTGCGTGTGTGTGTGTGTGTGTGTTATCCGTACTGGATACAGCTCAATCCTACTGATTATGATGATGAAGTGCAAAAAAAATAAACTGAAATAAGGTTTTCGGAGTATTGACACAATGACAAATCGAGACAATGTACTCATGTGATGTATATTCTCTTTCTATTATTTATTATTCCTGTTTTCTTTGTTTTTTCTGTATATTCGGGGGTGTTCTTTCCAGCAGA